>VXAL01013555.1:252120-357085 GCA_013399475.1 Chauna torquata | reverse complement strand
AAAAAAAAAAAAAAAAAGACTTGGTGACAGGCTGACAAGCCGGCTGGGTGCCGCGGGTCTGCGGGTCGAGGGCCTGCCCGGGCCTGCTGCAGGCCCGCCCGAGGCCGCCATGGCTCCCCCCCGGCGCCTGTGGCGGGGCGCGAGGCGGCAGGACGCCATCTCGCGGCGCCTCCCCACCGCTGAGAGCCGGGCCCCGGCCCCGCCGCCTGCCAGGACCGCGGGCAGGCCCCGCGCACCTCGTCCCCAGCCCCGGCCTTCGCCGCGGCAATGGGGAACGAAGGTGTGCACACACGGCAGCTCCTGGGGCGGCCCCTCCGCCGGCGCCGCTCCTCGGGCTGTGTTTCTCTTCGCAGCTGCCCTGCTTTTCCAGTGGACCAGGAAGCAATTTTCTGACAAAAACATTTGAAATTTGCAAAAGTTGGTTTGTCAAATTTGAGGCTTTTCAAGGAAAGCTGCTTCAACCAGTAGTGGTAACTAGAAGCCTGAGTAACCACTCCATGTATGCCAGGTGGACAAGTTCTGTACAGGGAAATAGACAAAGGTGAGGGCAGTGTCTACAGCCAGTTGGCCTGGGCAGCCCTGTAGGAAGGTTTCCATGGCCCAGCTTGGAAATTCAGGTCAAAGCAAGAGGGAGCGCAAAATAAAAGTTGCTATGAGCAGCTGCCAGGCCAGCGGTGCCCTCTGTGCTCACCTCAAAACACTCAGCTGACATTCAGAAGAACGATGAGGATTGCATAGCTCAGGGACAGAAGATGGTGAAAAAGAGCTCTCAAGCTTTGTTCTAAACAGTCCTGAAGTTCAGGAGCAGAACTGAAAGATGGGTCTAGTACCTTCATTTCTGAATGAATTGTTCTTGACCTTAGTCATTGGACTCAATGCAACAAGTCCAAGGTGAGAGAGTGAGAATGCCTGTGTTTGAAAGTTTCTCTTCCCAGAGAGAGTTTTGGTGCTGTTCGGCTTCTCTGCTAATGTGGCAATTCAACACATCATACCTATTGAGTGGAAGCAAGTCTATCGCGACGGTATCAACCAAAAATGCTATGTATGACTAAACACCCATCTCAAGACATTCATGTTTGCCATAGTATTTTTGCTGTACCTTACAAGTGCAGGTGTCTTCTTTGGATTTCTTTTCTAGTTCTGTTCTTCAAATATGCTAATGTAGTTAGGTAAGACTTAGCAAACAAATTTCTTGATGAATTACACTGAGATGAACATGAGAGGGGTAAAGACCTATGCAAAAATAAACTCTTGCATGGAGTTTTCTTTCATCTGATCTGTTAGAAAGCTGTTTCAAATTCTTTAGAGAAGGCAAATTCCCTCCAGCCTATATGTTCCTTAGGTAGTGCTGCTGCTTCTGCCAAAGAAAAGACTATCTTGGACCAGAAAGCACCTTGCTGTCAAACCAGGATCTAAGTCTGGGTTTGAGCTCCTCTAGAGGTTACAGTTCTCCTAGCTCAGTGCTGTAATATGGGCTGCTATAGGGCACGGCATCAGATGAGATGTCCTCTAGAGGAAGTATCTGTCCTTCTGTTGCCTCTCCTTCCTCATCACAGATTAACATAAAACCTTCTCCTTAAAATCGGAGAGAGTGAAGGGAATTGAAACATTTACTCCAAAATTCCCCATAGAAAAAGGCTTTGAACTTTCTGTTCTTTATGACATCAGTGTAAATGTATCCTGGACAAGTCTTGGTAGGATCCTTTGTATGAACTCTTGTGCTCTGTGGGCTGCATAGTGATACAAAGACATACACGCACACTCTGGCATAGCTAGGTATGAACCTCATGTCTTAGAATATCACATCTCTTTGGATATGTTTCTTTTCTTGTACCTCACATCCCGTAATCATGCACATTTTGAAAACATACGGAGCTGTTACACATCTCCTGCTTTGTCTGCATCCGATGCTTTGTCCTCTCTAGGTTAACTCAAATGACAGTCACGGGAAGTGCTATAGTGGCACTTCCTATCTTAAACTAGAACAAACAGATTGTTTTCTTTTTTCTTTAGAAAGCAGCAGAGATCATCTATAAATTCTGAGGTCATCTTGTCTGTCCTTCAGTACAGCGTGGCTAAAGAATTTTCCTCCATAAACAATGAGTTGAGCCTTTAATAAACTAATGTTCATTGTGTTTTGCTTTTTTCATCAGCAGCTGAATTCACTGTTATTGCAATCTTCACCTCCCTTCCCTGGCTGCTCTGTAACCACTTCAAGCTGCCTCTTATCCTGACGCTTTCTACTTAGCTGAATCTGTCTTTGAAGTCCTTTGTGTTATGGTGCCTATTCCTACAGATAGTGTGTTGTCTTTTGTGACCACTCAAAGCAGTTGCGTGGAGAACAGGCAGATCCATTTGAGTGTGTTTTGTGTCTGAGTGGTGTTGCTTCTGTACAGTTTAAAGCTGTGTCAAGTATTTGTGGTAACGTAATGAAATAAAGTCACATTACCTTGCACAACAAGACACGCATTTGGAAGCAAATGAGCCAAAGTCTGTCTGTCACAGAAGTGAGTGGCCTTCCTGGAGCATGTTAGACCTAGAAGAGAAACAGCAGGAATCAACAACTGCATTGCAGGCAGTCTATGTTTACACCCAACTTTTCTTGAGGACCATTAGAAGTTGCTTTTCAAAATTGCATGTGGCCTTCTACAGCAGTTTTGTCAGTGCAAATGTGAACCCCCAGCAGAAAGCAGAAGGGTAGCTTAGGGAATGACAGTCATGCTCATCTCATTTAATTTTACCTTTTTTCTCATTCATGTGGAGTGAAACCCCTGCAGCATTACTAGGAGATTACTTTTACCTCACTGGGAAAAGGTCATGGTGCAGCCCTGACTGGCAAGAACAAGCTGGCTCAGCAAGGTTGTCTTGGTCTCTGTGGGGCAGGCACTGTTCATCCTTGGTGTCTTGTACTTTGTCCAAACACACTGTCAGCCCTCTACCAATTATAATAAAGGCAATACCTCAAACAAATCAAAGGCCCTTCATTGAGGAGGGGTGTTTTCTTTCCTTGTCAGATAAATGATGCCTTGTGGGAGGCTAGGAAAGATGCTGTATAATGAAATTATGCAGCCAGTCATCTGAATATGGACATGCATAGCCCACTGCTATGTCAGTGGTCAAGGAGCAGGTTGAAAAGGAAGATCCAAACCTCGTTCCCTGCGCCCCAATTCTTATTCCAGTGTAAGTTCTGGTTACATTTCTGTGTTAGCAGCTGTCTCACACTCGGGACATTGGACAGTAACAGTGGGAGAAAGAGTCTGAAGCAGAAGTCCCAGCTTAATAGCTGTCTTGGTTTAAAAAGGACTTTAGGATTTACTGGGGGCTCGGGAGCAAGAGGTCCCTTGTACTTGGGCCAAACAGTATCTCCTCCAGTAATGCAGCTGACAACATCCCAGGGAAACAAAGAGAAGAAAGGAGATTTCACTGCTAGTTAGAGCTCTTTCTTTTTTCGTTTATCCTTGCTTACTGCCCCAGAGGACTGCTTCTTGAGTCAGCTGTGCTGTGGTACCAGGTGCGACTCAAACTGTTGCTTGACTAATGTTTGGTACATCATTCATAAGCTTTCTCTGAAGCCTGGGTGGGCAAATATGTTTCCCATTCCTCTCTCTGTCACAGGCCAAATCCCAATTATTCAGACATATTTCAGGGGGGAAAAAACAAACAAACAAGTGATGTCATGGCAGCTAGTTTAGGCTGTACTGGGGCTTTGCATTAATTACTCAGTAAAAAGGAATTTTCTTAGGAGACAACAGTCTGCAGCTCAAGGAGTGGAGCAAAACTTGGCATTGTGTGATTTCAGCTTCCCCCCTGAGCGCCCCATGATGTTCATCAGTTTTTTGTGAACTGCATGGTCCCCTCTGCCACCAACTAGGTGAGCATCATATGCAACAACATAGCTGCAAGGGAAAAGCTGTCCCTGGGTAGTCTGGGTGGCACTTCAGTCTGGTTACATCATACTGACAGGAGTTCATATCTCCAGGCATCAGCCTGACAAATCTTGGTAAAAGACAGCAGAAGCCCCTTTGGACTAGCAAAACCCAGAGACTGAATATACTCCAGGAGAAAAATAGCTATGCTTCTTCCCTGTCGCCCACACCGCTCCAAAACAAAAATACCCTGCTGTTGCTATGCATAAACTAGGGGCTTAAAAAGTTGATTCTGAGCCACATTTTTTTTTCCTTTGGAAATGTAAAAGGGTCTTCATGGGGTGGATGTGCCTTTCAGGAACCTTTTCTTAGGAAGCATAAATTGTATTTGCTTTTGTAACAGCAGTGTCACTATGTGGCCTACAGGAACAAGACTGCAGCCATGATGTGACAGCACTTTGTAGTACTGTGTATGGTGCTTTAGTACTTTATTTCTTGTTTCCTGTTTGAGAGTCAGATCATTTCATTCAATCAGGCCCTGATAGGATGGGCAGAGTGGAAAAGCAGAGTGACAGGATATTGGAGAGAGGAAACGTGGTCAGGACACACCACTGAGGACATCACTTTGCCTTCACAGAGTGCATACCTAGTGCCACTTTTGCTTTTTCCTCCATTTACTGCATTCCCACCCCAATGAGGAAATCTTAGCAGGCAGCAACTCTGATGCATATGAGCCTTGGTTTAAATGGGAATTTGTAGCCAAGCCTTTACTGTCCAGAGTTGTTAATAGCCCTCTGTGGTATTCTGCCAGGCTATTGTCCAAGCAGAGAAACCCTGCACTTGGCCAGCTCTGACACCGATCAGTTTAGTGCAGAGGATCAAAGTTAATAAAATGGTTGGGAAAGAAAAAAAAAAAAAAAAAACCAACAAAACATCTCAGCAGTTTCTCCTATAAAAGGATTCGTCTGAGGCCCTCTGGTTTCCTGCAATATTTACCCACCCATGCAGCTTTAAAGTTCGTGTTTAAGGACCAACTGCTGAGCTGAGAATGAGTTTGCTGGTATTAACTTAGGACTGAGGCTGGCAGTCATGCCACGTGGATTTAGCCATGACGTCTCTGAGGACGCAGAGGTAGGTCACAAGACCAGAAGTGTCTCCTTCTCCTTGAATGCCCTCTAAGGGGGAGAAGTGAAAGAGAGTGAATGTGAAGCAGGGAGTATAAATTGCAGCACAAGTTCCCCAGGAAATCTAGCCTCTCTCCAAGTCTCAAATCACCAAAAAGGAACCAAAACGTGTCTTCAAGTGGCAGGAGCTGGGTAACTGTCAGTGATTGCGATGGAGCCTGGCCTTTGAGCAGCAAGACGACGAGTTCATTTTGCCTCATTTCCATGGATATCTGCTTCTACTACATCTGCTGCAGGGAACTGCAGTTTGAAGGCTTAGCACTTTAAATGGATCACAGCTATGGCCACAAAAGGCACTAATAAAAGGCGTTCGTGCTGCAGGTGATGAATAGATGCAGAGCCGGTTTCCAAGTTTCTACTGCATCATGAGCAGAATGAAATGAGTGGTCCCAAGCCTGTGGCAAAGAATTTGCTGTATGAATCCTGGTCTTTGAAAGGTCTCACACCCACTGAAATTAATGAATGTTGAGAGGCTGTGTACCTTTGGGCTCCAGAACAAAACGTTTAGTTCTGCGTACTAGCTATAGGCTTTGTGCTGTACATACATACACACCCACACCCGCACACACTCTCTCATCACAGAATTAATTGTAAGCTAAGCACTCCCAACAGGAATGAAGTTAAATGTCCGAAGAAAGATTATACTTTAAATTTATTTCTAAGATGCTCTGCCCTCAAGATACAAGCGATGTATGTTCTCTCTCTCTCTCTCAATATATACTCTCAAGTAAATATTCTCTCTTATCTCACTAACGCCAGTGCTTGAAAGCATGATGTACTCTGCAGCACTTACTTACTCTGTTTTGGTCTATTTCTAATGATGGGAGGCTCTAGCACGCTTTTCTTCACAGATATAATTAACCCATTTACTGCTGAGATGGTTGCAGTATCGAGACAGGTTTGTCTGTCTCCAAGCTTACTGTAGGTGGAAAAGAAAAAAGCGTTACTTCCATTTCCGTCTATTTTTCCCTACTGTGTGTTGCCAGCAGGATTGGTACTGAAGCCTTCTTTGTTGTGAGCCACTATGTGAATGAACATGGACATGGTGATATTAGGAGAGGAAATATTTCTCGACCATTGTGCATGAGATCTGTAAATTCCTTCCAGTCAGGCACAGCTGCAAGCAAGGCTCAGAACAAAGCAATAAAGAAAGAAAACCTTCTTTCTCCTGTTGCACTAGCTCTCGTCCATAGAGAACTGTGGGTGCGGGTAGATCCAGATGTTACTGTTGATGAGGTAGGAGGAGAAGTTGCAACCATAGCTCACAGGAAAACAAACAAACAAACAAACAAAACTCTCCAAAATCTACTCCCTCAGAGCCTGGGCATCCCTGGGCTGGGATTCATCACCCAAACCTGCTCTCCTGAAGGCAACCCTTTCCAAAATTGACTGTGAGGCACAGCTCATTTTTAAAAGACTGTAGGAGTGTGAGCTGACAGAGTGATCTATGTGATAAAAGGCAGGCACTTCTGCCTTTTTCACTAACCACACTGCGGGATGGGAGTGACTGGAACTGCGTTTTCTGGAGGTCAGATGTAGGCAAAGTATGACTGGATTCTGCTAGATTAGGCAGAGGAAGGTCACATCTGAGGATCATAAATGAATTTAGGCAGATGAACATTGGCAGGCTTAGACCCACCCAAGCTGGTGGAAGATCAGAGCATAGCAGGAGCAGAATGTTAGAAACCAACAGGGTTTTTACTGATGAAAATGTAAGCATGTAAAGAATTATGCAGGAGGATTTAAGATTCATACACTTGAATTTAGGGACCTCACTTCTGCCAGTAACCTGTTTTAGATATTTAAGTAAGTCCTTTATGATCTCAGTCCAGGGCCTTTTGCTGTGGAAGTGAGAAGATTAACAATGTCCAGAGTGATACCATAGTGCATTAATCTCCAGAGCACTTCATTCCAAGTTCAGCCCAAAGGTCTTTACACTGCTTTGCTTTGTATGCAGCATCTGTAATCTATCTGGGTATTTACACCACACCGCTGTTTCAGCTGAATATCTACATGCAGGATGTCCTTTGTCAACTGCTGAAAAGCAACCACATCAAAGCAAGAACTGCTTTCTGGCATGTGGCACAACTTCACGTGTCTTCCTGCACAAGAAGCTCACCAACATCCTGTCTCATAGTCTGCAGCCTGGCCTAGTGGATAGCTGAATGACCAAAGCATGAGACAGTGGACGTGCTGGTGCCCAGCTCTGTCTCAGTTTACCCTCTGTAAAATGGGGCTAATTGCACAGTACTGCAGATGGAAAGCACAGGTGGGTCTCTATCTAAAGCCTAGGGTAAAAACAGTATAGAAAATAACTCACACATATTGTAGGAAGAGAGTTCTTTCGTACAGGACATTTTATACAGTGATGGTTTTAAACTGCATGAAACAGTTCTTAATTACCATTAAGCATCAGAACAGAGTTTGTCCCAGATGACACTCACAAACAGTCAATGAGTTTCTGATCTAAAACAGACAAGGAAGCTGCAGGACAGCTGAACTAGAAAAAAACATAGGAGGAAATATGTTAAAGATTATTTTCTAAACATTCTTGTTGTTATGAGTTTGCAACTTGTGACTGTTAAAAGAACACCATTTTGGAAAAGAGGATTTTGACTGGAAGGAAAAAAAAAATGATAGTTTTATGCAGTAAGGGATCATTTCAGCTGTAGAGGGAACATGCCAGAAGACATAGGGACAGAAGCTTAAACGTGACATGCTGAAATTAGCTGGGGGATTAGCTGGGTTAGCAATACGTGCTATTATCAAGGCAAAACAAAGTGCGCAAGAAGTTTTTTTCTCGTGATTTATGGGCCAGCTTTGAGAAAGCATCCTGTGCTAGCACCATGAGAAAACTCCGAGTCCCTCTTTCTTCCCATACAAAAACACACAGATTACCAGTTCATGTTAGGAAACTCTCTCCATCCCGTTATGGCAGAGCAATTGTCAGAATGATGCTATTACTCTTCGGAAGGCACCGATGGCTGTAAGCAGCTTTTGGTCTTAGGTGTCTGGGCAGGGGGTTGTGCCTCCATCTTCCCACCTGCATTTCATTTGTCATTCCTCCTCACAGACCCCACAGATCATCTGCCCGCAGAGAGGAGTGACTGCGAGCGTGGCACATGGCGCACCCTGCCTGCTTTTCCTCTGTTGCTGTGCAGCTTCTCTGAGCGTGTCTGGCACAAACCCTTTGCTCAGTGCAGGCTCTCCCACAGACTCTGCAGGGACACTGGACAGGGGCTGGTTTAGGCAAAGCACTATTGTTGCTTTTTTCCCTCCTTTCTCCCCAACCAGCTCATACTCCATGACATACTACATCCCTCAAAGGGCACCAGACTATTCCTGTATGTGTGTATGCAGCTGAGAGGCGAGTGAAAAGATGCAGACCCACTTTGACACCATATCAGTTATCTCTCCAGATAACCTGAAAGCTCAACAGAAGTCAAGAGAGCAAGACTGCTGTCGTGCAAGCCCTGGGCAGAGCAATCCCAGATCTTAGTGAGGGTATCAGCTCCAGGAATTTTCCACCCCTTTGGTGAGAGTTTGGATGCTGGAATTTAGCTTGAGGACAGAAACGATGGACATTGTGGGGGAGGACAGAAGACAGAAAAACTTCAGTGAATTAAAGCACCACTACTTACACACACTGAAAAGCCACACGAGATCCTCAAGTTAAGCATGGAGACATAGACAATTAAGTGCTGGTAATCCAGAAGGTCTTCCAGCCAAAGCTATTCTATCACTGGAACATTTGAACCTGCTATAAGGAGAATCTAAACTAAGATCAGGCATTCAGAGTCTGCATTCATACTGAGCTTTCCTTGCAGAAGAGGAATGGGCTTGGTTTTCTTTCTGCTGTACTCCAGACATAAGACTGCATCTAAGATACACATGCCAGGATTAGCTTTAAAGTAGGTGTCTTGGATACTAATAACTGTGTAGCTATGTGGCCACAGCCCCCTCCTCAGCCCTATGTCCTGGGTAAATTCACAAATCCCTAGACAAGGTTGTCTATGTTGCACTCATTTTTAATACCTAAGGTAGTTACCGTAAAACTGGTTTGGGTTCATGCCTGCTGCTGGGTTGCAGGGCAGCAGTACCAGCAACAGCCTCCTCTCAAATTCAGTAGAACAGCCCCAGAGCCCCATGACATTTACCTGATCCAGGGCTTCAAATGAAGTGGAATAGCTTTGCATCTAGGTTGTCCCTACTGACCTCGCAGCAGTTACGTTTGCGTTTGCATGGGCATAACCCAAGTGACCAGCTCAGGGCCACTGAACTGCTGCTTGTCTCAGCATGAGGTGCTTTTCTGAGGGCATGGCAGAAGGGACAGATACTTCAGTACCCTTCCCACCCCAAATACACATTGCCTTGTCCACCCAGCTACCAGCCATGCCCCAGTACGCCCCAGGGCCTGCCTTGCCCAAGAGAGCCTGTAGGGTGCCTCTGTCTGCCATAGCTTACCACAGATGGGCTCTGCAGCGCTGGGGGGTAAGGCAGAGGCTGTCTGTTCTGTTTGTTTGTTTACAGGAGATGGAAGCCAAACTGGGAAAGGTACAGTGCAGCCAAGTGGCGACTATAAAATAGTGCTTTAAAAAGCCACAAGGTCACCTTTACTGACATTTGGATAAGGCTTTTATAGAAGTCACAGGACTGGAGATGGACTTGTCGTGCCTATGATCACAGGGTGGGGAGGGATTTATGTGCTGGCCAAGAAGGCTGCATTGTTGTGACTATCATGTTCATTAATGCTCATATATTAGCTTCTTGGATAAAAGGGGCTGATTGGGATTTCTCTTCTCACTTGCTATAGTTCCAGCTGGCTTCCTTGACTTTGCCAGCATACCTTCATGAAATTTAACACCCCTCCTACTTACCTGTACTCTCCCTTGCATAGTCTGTCTTCTCAGTCAGTTAGACCTTAGCAAAACTTGGTTTCACTGCCATATTTCATTTAAGCACAATGTGAGAACTAACATATATCATCCTCTTAAATGAAGAACTAGTGCACAAGCACGCAGGAATCCAAAGGATTTGGCTAGGGGAGCTTTGCTGATGATGTGCGTTGTGAGCCTGGTGCTTGCATATAGATATGCATGTGTGTATGTGTGCTCACTGTAAGGAGCAGCACAGACTGTGAGCACTGAGCCCTGCACAGCCCGAACGAGCAAGGATGCACCCTTGAGCAAAACTGAGAACCATGAGTCCAGGAAGGAGGGGGACATGCTCTGATCCCATGTACCTTCAGGAAAAGACATTACAGGCAGGCAAGTCTACATCAAAGAAACACCTGGCTCCACCACTGCATTCTGTTCCTCAGTGGCATAACCTACAGGACAGGCTTTGGTTAGCTGGTAGAATAAATAGGGATCGTGACAAAAATACCCCTGGTCTGGAAGCAGGTGTGAGTATTTCAGTCTCCTTATTAAACTACAGTGTCACGCAGACGTTACGTCCTTAAGACACTGTCTGTGCTTCAGCCAGTCCCCAGAAAGCAGCCATATCTGTTCAGTGACCATGACGGGACTGGAAACTTCCCAGCCCCTTCCTCACATTAGCCCAACAGGGAGATGCAAATATGAAGAGTGCCACAAACTTCATGTGAATGTGCTAAATATTTAACATAATTTGCCACTGGAGCACACTCCCTCGCTCCCACTGAGGGGACCCTGAGACAGACTACAGGATTAATTGTGTGGTCCCCGACACTTGCTCCTTGATGCCACTGGAGGTTGGCAGGTGTACTGGAGCCAGGCAGGATCAGCAGCAGAAGTAGACAAGGGGGCAGGCAGTGCAGCCTGCAGTGTTGTTGCACCCTGGTTGGGGCTGGCTGACTCATTTGCACAGTGCCTGGGAAGTGAGGTCCTGCTCCCCGCGTCTGAGGTCCTGCTGTGTCACCGGCATCTGACACCAAAGCCCGAGATAGCTCAGGTCACTGGCTGGGTGCCATGGGGAGCTGTGACTTGTAATGGAAACAGCAGCACTGGCAGAAGAATAGCATGTCGAGTGCAAAGCAACAAGGATGTTTTTCAACCCAAGGGTGGGTGCGTAGCCCATTTGCTGCCAGAAAGAGCATTATTAGCATAAAAGAAATCGTGGGAGTGCATGGAAAGCATAGGACAGCCATAAGCCCGACCTGGCTGTAGTTGGTGTGTACGTGCCGGAGCAAGGAGGCTGGCAGCCGCACAATCTGCGTCCCATCCTGTGACCAGGAATGTGTATGTGACACCAGGTGGTGCTAACGGGGAGGAGGGGCTGGGCACAAGCCCCTGGGACCCATCCTCCTCATGTAAAGCTATTCCTGGAAAGGAGGCAGGACAATTTCTGAGCTTACACTGATACTCTTTATCTCCACTGAGGGACTTTGTTCCACACATGAACCAGAAAAGCTACATTTTCGAGCAGCACCATGGAAAGGGTGACACCAACACAGACGCTCCATCAATATAGTTTGGAGCTAAAAGGTCTCCCCACCAGCCCCTTTCCTCTAGAACACTTCCCCTGTCTCTAAGGAAAACAAACACGCAGGAGATTTACAGACTCGCCGTGTGGGAGTTACATATACAGGATGTCAGCACTGTAGCCAGGGGCGTGCTCAGTACCCGGAGTAGCAAAGGTGCAGACACATGGATTTCACCACAAGCACCCCAACCTACGGAGCCTGCCAGAGACAAGCTGGGTTTATTCAGCCAACATACAAGTTTGCACTGATTTTGGACCCAGCTGGTTCATCTTCACGAGGTCATAGGCACAACCAGACAACCTATGTCAGGCCCCGTGTCTGACCAGTGCAAGTTTTAGGAGGGTCCCTAGCACACTGACAGAGCAGTAAGGCAGGCTGAGCGAAGGGTCAGTGCTCCCAATGGACCAACAAACATTCCAGGTACTATAGGCACAACATGTGTGCAAACCCTCCCTCCTCCAGCATGTTGCCCCACATAAAAATATCCAGAGATGACTACAGTCCCGCTCAGACTGACAGAAGCAGCTGCCATAGCAGAGCTTTTAATCCCAAAGCAGAGCCTGTTGTCACTGGCAGGAAATCTTATTGTGTTAGACAGGCAATCCTAGACCTTAATTAAATAGGTTGCCCTTCCTGCGAAGCCAGACAGGCTAGGTTGGAGTCAGAAGGAGCAAGTTTCTTAAGCCAGGGACCACCTGGTTGTAACTTCATCTACATGACACCATATGCTTTTGTGACCCTCTCTGAAAGGTTGAAAACCCCAAGCAAGCTCCCAGAGGTAAAGTGGGCATCTGTAAAGAGCAAGAAATCAGAGATGCTCTGTTCTGGGAAGGAATTCATTCTTTCTTCTTTCGGAGACTGAAATTTTGTGGCCTTTGCCCTGACCAAGGACCCAGCAGATCACGCTGGTTCAGGATTGATTTTTGGCAGCTCCTGCTCTGTCTCCATTGCTCACAGTCCAGCAGGGAGTGCTTTGAACCAGGCCCTGCTGGTAGCTCCTCATTTTGAGCACCTCATTTTTCTTTCTCATGCTTGCCCTCACACTGTCTCTGTGAGATAAGCTGCATTACTTTCTCCATACCAGAAAAGAGCAGCAGTGTTGATTCCATGCATTTCCCCTAGCCAGGACCCAGCTGCTCACCTCTGCAGCATCCCACTGCTGTGCCAGGACGTGACCCTGCCATGAATGTTCCCACCCCCGTGCAAATATACAGAAAGACAGCAAGTCACTCATCCACTGTGCTTTCTGCATGGGGATAGCTTGGGTGCATGTGCCAAAAGGGACTGCAGCACCCTACTGCCGAGGCCCTGAGCTGGGTGACGGGGATGGAGGAGGAGGAGGGAGTGGGGACCCGGTGCTCACTGTGGGGTATAACTGCCCCTCTGGTAGGTCCAGCCAGGGAAACTGCACAATTCGCAGAGAGTGAGCTAGTCAGGTTGTGAACCTGAGCAGCAGGTCAAGGCTTTGCAGAGACACCCCAGCAAAGCTGCAAAATGGTACGGAGATCAAAGCTTGGGTCTTAAGAGCATCCACTGCTGTTGCAAGCTTCCTCCTGGGCCAAGCATCCCTGCTGCTTACTGTCACCTGGAGAGAGCAATGCACAGTGCTGTGGCTGGGACCCAGGCCGCCTGCGTGCTACCTCCCCGTACAGAGCAGGACGCAGTGACGGGCTCCCTCCTGCACACAGAAAGACGCAGAGCACTCACAGGTGGCCCAGGGCCATCCCCTCCACGTCCCCCCAGCTCAGCAGCAGCCATGGTCTTTGGTTGGGGAGTGCTTTTCAGCTCTGAGGCGTGGAACGAAGGATGTCATTTTGGCATTTTGAAGTCTGGTAACCAGGTCATGACCCCGTGGTGAGTGCCTGAGTCCCCACATGCCACTCAAGTCATGGGCTGGCACCACAGCATCAGCGCTGGCGGCTGGGTACGTACACAAAGCACAGTCTCCACTTCCTCCATCTCCCCCACTTCTTGCTGGAGCTCTGACAGAGCTCTGATAGAGCAAGGAGCAAACACATGACACCAGTGCAGGAATTTTTATTTTCTGAGAAACACATACTTTACTTCCCAGTGCAACACAACTTCACATGCATAGCATCAGCTGCCAGAAACCTACAGATCACAGGGCATACTACTCCTCATACTTTTGCTAACGTGTGTTTAGCGAGTTGCCAAGCTGGCAGACCCTGGAGACTGACTGCATTCACCCCATGAAACAAGGTAACACCAGTGATGGTGCTGAAAGCTCTCCACAGTAACCTGCTAACAGTCTCACCTGGGGGAGGAATGGGACATTGTGTCCCCACTTCCCACCCTAACATCCCTTTTGCAACACTTGAGTCATCCCTTCACCCTCTCGTTCACCGCACTCCTCAACATGTCCCTTGTTCCTCCACATCCCTTCATCTCCTGCCATGCCATTCCCCTCTCAGATGAGACTGGGTTTTGGGGAGGGGGAAAGAAAAAGGGCATAGGGATAGGCAGAAGCTGACAGGTAACCCCTTATGTTATTTTTCCTAAGAAAACAGATTATTTCTTTTGTATACGTGAAGCCAGGAAAGGACAACGGTTTATCATGGACATCACTCTGAGTGCCTCTGCACTGCCTAGGGTGACTCTTGGCCTCTCACCAAAGCATTCCCACGCGTCTTGGATGGCCAATCATGAGATGTCCAAAACAGTGCTGGGGAAGCTACTCTAAGATGCATGGCCAGGCCTCCGTCGTGGTGTCCCTCTGTGCGTATATGCTAACCCTGGAAACCGAACTCCTTGTACTTGCTGGCCATGTCATTTCGGAACAGCTCCAGGGCCTTCTTCATTGCAGCCTGGGAATCAGCCCCAAAGTCTGCAGAGTGTTTTTCAGCAATGACCTTGATAATGACTTCAGAAATGAACTGTGAGGAAGGAGAGAGAAAGAAAAAAAAAATAAAAACAGAAGGGACACTCAGGGTTTATTTTCAGAAAATCCAGACTAAGAAATAGGTTGCAGAGCCTGGAAATATCTCCGAGCTAATTCAGTAGCCCTTCCCACAGTCTCTGGAGAAACGCTGTGGTCTAGCATGCAAGGAGCCTGGGCTGGGCAGAAGAACTGGGCTCTGTTCCTAGCTTGTACACTGATCTGCTTCGTGACCTTGAGTAGACCATGGCCCTTCCCACTCTTTGTCTGCCTTGTCCATTGAGGCTGCAAATTCGTGCCCTGCGTTTGTACAATACTTAGTTTTGTGGGTCCTGGTCTCCAGTGGATCCTCCAGGGCTTACTCTAAAAATGTGTGTCCCTCGTGTCCAGCCACTGACAGTTCTTATGTAATATAGTTTCCCAGGCATGCAGAGGCTGCATGGGCTGGTTTATTATTGTCAAGAGTGTCTCAGACTGCATATGGTGTTTGGAATGGGAAATCTAAACTTGGAGATTCACATACCACGAGCTGAGCCCTTTCTGTGCCTCCTCTTGCCTGTACACAAAGACCTTAGGCTTGAGAGAGAGTTCACTGAAGTCCAACTAGACAGCGCTAAATAAAAGTGCAGCTCCCTTACAGCTGTCCTGCACACATTCATTACACATCAGACACCAAGATTCCCTGCCCTTTTCCATACCTCCAGATATTTGACAGGGATTTTGTGCTTCGTGGCATGGGTTTGAGCCAGGGGCTTCAACTCCGACTCATGATTACCCTTCAGCTTCAAGATTTTGCCCAGCTGGGTAAGGACGATACCTCCGTGTTTTTTCAGATCTTCAGAGCCCTTCATCTGATCAGGGGTCTTCAGGCCTTTGAACTTTTCAAAGCGATCCAAGGTCTCAGGGTGGTCATGAAAGAGTCTGTGGACAGAAGCAGAGGGACTTGTGAGACTTGAGAGAGCTGTCATCCAGACCAGAGCTGAGGTCCAGCTACTCCGGGTGTCTATGGACAGGCAAATGTATGATAACCCGCTTCCCCCTGCAAAGAAATCTCTTAGCTAGTCCCTGCTAGTAGCAGCTGCTTTCACCTGGGAACCCTGATGCTTTAGACCCTTTCCAAGTTGTCACCGTTCACGGTTACTCCATTTAGCATGTATATAAGCCAGGAAAGCAGTTGACCCTATTCTGAACCTGTGCTTTTCATCCTTCCTCTGGTATGTTGTTCCACAGCCGGATGACACTCTGTGTGCAGAAGTTTCTTTCACCATCTATTTTGTCCAGGCTGTTTTTTATCATTAGCAAATGATAAAATGCCTCTTGTCTTTGGAGAGCAGAAGCTCCTGATGTACCTCCCTTTGAATATTGTATCTACTTTAATCCCATCCTCTTATACTTGTTCTAAGATGATCACCCCATCTCTTTTCCATTCCCTCTGGCTGAGACCAACAGAGCAATTATCCTTATTTGTTTTATAACTCTGCTAATCTTTGGCACCAGTCCCCTGGGTTATGTCAACTGTTTTAGGAGAGAGACAAGAGCCAAGGCTGGTCGTGGCACAGAGATGTGAGTTCTCGCATTCATCTGAAGGAAAACCAAACCAAACAAAACCACCTGTCTACCCCGGCTCACTCTACCACTGAGGAGCCAGCTTGTATTTCCCCCAGCCTGTCACCCTGCGAGGTATTGTAGACCCCAGGCTCTTACCAAGATCCTCTTCCCAGCCCATCTCTGCACTGACCAGGAAAGAAGAGTTTTAGAAGCTTCTTTCAACAAAAATAAAAGGGAGAGCAGCTCCCAGCCTCATGTCCCTCACTTTCAGGCTCAGGTTAGTTTGAACATCAACTTGATGGGAGACCTTACTGTGCCCCCACCCCGTGAATGCAGAGTTTGAGTTTCTGCCCTTGTCTCGCATGCCCCAGCTCAGCCTGGTGCTGGCAGCGTGGTTCCTCCATCGGGAACCACAGCACCTTCAAGAGTCCTTGGGAGCCAGTGAGTAAGAAGAGCATGGGACATTCAGGCATGTGGGTGCCCTGCCATTCAGTGCTAGACATAGGTGCTCTGATCCTGAAATGGAAATGAAATCAGGAAGGCGGAAGAGTGGCTAAAAGCCAGGCTAGTGTTGTCCCCTGCTTCCTCCCTGCTGCATTTCCCAGGTGACAGGATGCTGACACCATTGGCAACCAAACTGGTAGGAAATTTCATTTTTTCCCTGCCAGAGTCCTAGAGTCAGGGTGAAAAGGAGATGCTGGCTCTCCTGGTTATTAGGAGCAGTCTAAATTATTAGGTGTTGAGAGACATCAGCTCCTTTGCACAAGTTTATTTTCAGGTATTACACCCTCTGACAGCATAACCCAACTAGCTGAAGCACCAGCAAGAGCAATGGCTGTCTTAACAGCCAGGGCCCTACAGCTCGCATCCATGGCTCACCCAGGTTACCCGCGGCAGGGTCTGGAGCTCCAGCCCAGGACTGTAGCCTCGAGACCAGCCTCCCTCTCGCAGTACCGTGGTTACCCGCTTGCCCTGCCCTTGGAAGGGTGCTGGTGCTGGGATTACCTGGAGGTTGGTCCCATCCGGAACCAAACATTCCTCCTGTGTAGGTGGCCATTTGGATGAGGGCCAGACTCTCTGCTATATGATGTAAGTGTAGGTTAGGCTACATTAACAAATACCTCAGCCACATGGAGAACACAAGCTGTCCTGCAGCAAAAAGTTTCTGTAAATGAGTGACCAGTCTTCGCCAGCATTTCCCTCCAAAGGTCTCCAAAGGACTTCTGTACTCTACCAGGTGCTGAGCATGCCACACGCCTTCCCTTTTTTCCTCTGTCTTTCTAAGATATGGGTTATCTCTCACCCAGGGAGAGAAACTTGCCTTATGAAATGGGATGGAGTTATTTCTAAAAATCTCCCTCCATCGTGTCGGGCTATGGCTGAATCATGTCTGCCAAAGACGAGGTACTCCCAGGACTCTTGAATATTCTTCCAAGGAATATTTTTTGTTGCTGTTTCCTTTGGAAAATTTCCAGTTGGATCAATATTTTCTAAACATATTCCAGGATATGTCGTCTATCTAAGATGTCTTTAACAAGGCACATGCAGGCACATTTCTAAAGTGAGAGATGTCTTCTGGGCTTCCCCTGCCTCTCCCCTCCCTCAGAAACCCCTCGACGGAGCAAGAAGTGACCTGCCAACATGCTGGGGAGCACAAAGTCACACGGGAGAGCGGTGTCACCTTTAATGCCAGGGATTGGCATTTAATGCCATGCTCTGCCCTACTGTACATGGAAGAAAAACGGTATTACCTTTTTAGTTTGGAAACTGCTTTTACTGTCTTGTGGCACTTCCAGAGCCACCTCATGGAGGTGGCCTGGTGGGGAGGGCTCAGGCTTCTGCTGCCCACCACCCCAGCATACCTGCTCTGGATGACATCAGCTGAACTGGGCCAGGATAAATAAAACAGCCAGGGCCCTGCTTTGGCTCATTTTTGGAAAAGCTTTGAATGGGCTGCAGATGTGCCCAGTGGTGTGGGCTCCTCCCTTAAGCTGGGCTTGAGATAGGAAACCCCCCTGTGCAAGAGCCACATCTTCACTGCTGTCCTCCGCGTCCGTACCCTCCTAGCACATGGTGCTGAGCACAGGCTGAGGGGACATCTGAGACCCCATGGAGAGGGTCTCTTCGACATCTCCATTCCTGATGATCTTTAAGGACAGGGTAGGATCCAATGCTGTTTCCCACTTCATGGCCCTCAGACCCCTTCCAGGCTGCGTTTCTGTGACTTGCTGCTGGTTCCTGGGGTGTTCCTCACTCAGGGGGCCAGGACCGCAAGGATAGCGTAGGGACGGGTGTCCTCTCAGAATGGGACCTCGCGAGCGCTCCCCCTCTGTCTCCAGAAGGAGGGAAGCACAGGGAAGGATGTGCCTAATTTCCCACCCAGACCCTAAATTCATTATCAGGGAGTGGGCAAGTTTTACCACCTGGATTTCTAGGGGGTCTGGCCAAAGAGCAGGATGGGCAGGGCTCTGCCAGGTGACACCAAGGTGGGGAGAGGGAAACACTCGGATAATTCATGGTCAATTTTACTGAAATCAGAGATTCCAAGAGCCACAGAGCTGATTTTCCTCCCCTCCCCATCCCTGCCTCCCCCACACCCTTGCTGCAGAGCATCTGAAGGCCCGGGACACACAATTCACTCCAGCATTTCTCACCGCAGGGCTTGTGCAATGAGTATCTGAAGCAGAGCTTTGCCTGCAGGTCAGGTAGAGGGAGCGACAAAGTGCCTCCATCGTTTGAACAAAGCACAGGCCTCCTCCTGCGCCCATAGACAGATGGAGAGACAGAAGTACAGCCACTTCACATGGTGAGTAATTTTTAACCCAGAAACCATAGCAATGGAAAACCACCACCCTACATTAAAAGAAAACAGCCTGTTGAAATGCACACCGCTGAATATGAGTCCCCATACTCAACATTCCTTGGTCTCTCACCCAAAGCTTTCAGCTTTGCTCTTAGGACCAATGCTTCTTGCCTACCTCATCAAAACTTCATGCCCATGGCCGGGGAGGTCGGTTTCCACTTTTCCCCAGATGGTGAGGACCTGATGCCATTCCTGGTCGCTGAGCCCCATGGTTCGCTGAAGGCGGGGGGAGATGGGGGCAGATGGGTCCTGAGCACTGCCCGCAGCGGTTGCCTTTCCCCAAAGGGTGTCTGGAGAGCTCACTCGCGGGATTTATAGCCCCTCCTCGCAGACCTACACCTGTCAATCGTCAGCTGGACATCTTGCTCTCTTTCAGGCTTGCCTAACCTAATCAGCCTCTCTCTTTTTTTCTAGGAAGCTATTTCGGGTCAGGTGCTATTGTGGGTGCCACTGATGGCATCGTTTCTGCCTTTTGCATTGCATGGCACATGTCCCGCTCTAGACAGAAAGGGCACTGCCCAAACACACTGCCAGGAGCCTGTCCCAGCTTCCCAAGGACCCAGCAATGGTGTCAAACTGTGTGGCAGGAGATTTCTGAAGAGCACTGTCATCTGCAAGGCCACCCCGCCTCCCACCTCCCTGCTTGCCAAGGGCAGGCGGGAAGTGAGGCCGGGACAGCTGGTAGCATCGCTCTGTCCCTCCGGAGGCCTCTCCTTTCCCCTGCACGGGTGGTGAGGTCTCTCAAGCCAAGTGTCAGCATCAGGAGGAAAAGCCACCATGAGCCACCATGGGTATGATTTTGGGACACTTCCCAGACTATCTCCTCCAGCCTCCCTTAGGATCGATAGCGGCCTGGCATGCCAACGGGATGATTAATCCCTTCCAAGGGGTGAGTGCACTCAGAGCACAGCCTGATAACGGTGCCCAGCTAGCACTGCTGCCCAGAAGGGTGCACCACCTTTCCAAAGGGGCCCAGGACCCGAGGCGCATCGCTGCCTCTGCGCCCGTCCACCCTCTGCAGCAACGGGAGCAGAGAGGTGCCTGTGCAGAAGGGCAAGCAGGCAGCAAGGAGGACCTAGGCACAGAGCCTCACCCCTCGGAAACACAGGGGGTTAAAGGGAATGGCTTGGGTAGGAAGGGTGTCCAGAGCCAGATGGAGGTGTCGGCTGGCCTCCAAGCCTAGAGGCAGGAGAATTTCTCCTGCTACGCTTAGCAAGTGCCTGTCAGCCGAGCCAACCTGCGGTCCTATGCTTCTCTCTCCTCTATGCACCAGTGTGCTTCCCATCCAAAAACCCACCTCCTAAACACTTCAAGGCCAAGATTTCATCCTGATTTCCCTGCGCAAACACCAGGGCACTATCAATTACCCAAACTAGGCTAAACTGATGGAGGAGCACTTGGGAGCCCTCCAGGAGAGATCACTTCCCTGCAGCCTCGCTCCTCGAGTCCTTATCACTCTAAACAAGCATTTGCACCATCCCAGGCTCAGCCTTGGGTCGGATCCTGAATGCTGACCTTACTGCCTTACATGCAGTTCAGACACAAGAGAAATGTGCTCCCGGTACACGAGAGGCTGCTGCCTGTGCGCCGAGCTCTGTCGTATTCCCCAAGCCGAAACTGCTCAGTTGCCGTAATAACTTCATTTGAGTTTGGTCGGCTCTTTTGTCTCTGTAGCTTTCCCCAGGGCTATGAAGCCAACAGTCTCTGTACGGACATTAATGGTAAACGGTCGGAGGGCTTAAAAAGGGTGCGGGAGTCCGTATTGCCTTTTCTACAAGTGAAATGGCAATGAAATGAAATCATAAGCTCTTCCCCCTGGAGCTTAAATGAATACAGCAGAACTACTAAAAGCTTTACAGCACACCGCGGCCGTGAGGACATGACACATTCGTGTCTCCAGGCCTCTGCTCTTCCCCTCAGGGCAAAACCCATCACTTGCACAAGCTCGAGAAACGCGAAGTGCAGAGAGGCGACGTGTCGGCCGTCGCCGTTAAATGGGTGATCGAGCGGTCTTCTTCAAGCACCGCCGGCCACACCGCTGGCACGCGTGGCAGTGCGCCTGTGTCCATACCTAAACCGCTCTAGCTAAATGAGCATGAATCCAATCGTTAATATCTTGGGGCGCAGCGAAGCCCCAAATGTCGCCGTGCCACCGTCACCTGGGGTCTCGCAGTGCTCTGGCCGCGTCGCGAGGTCCCCAGTGGGGGGGATGGCGATCACCCGGCCTGGACCCCCCTGCGGTGCTGCCGGGGGACCCCCCGGTCGCGCTGCCGCAGCCCGGCGCTGTCGGCCAGGCCTTGCTACCATCTAGTGGCCACGGGCGACAGAGCCACGCGGAGGGGAGGCCGCGTCCCCACGCAGGGTCCACAGGCTGGAGGGGGTGGCCAGCGCCTGGGGAGGGGGTGTCGGTGTCCTCGTGTCGCGGAGGAGGGAGAGCCACCCGGGAGAGTCACCGGGCGCTCGTGGCGGTTGGGTGACAGGTGGCAGAATTTTTTTTAAAAAGCGCTTGTTTGGGGCGAAAACAAGCCAAGCTTTTTCTGGCAAAACAGCTGCTTCCTTGACGGATGGCAAACCTCGCTCCAGGTGTTAGTGAATTTAGACCCTGCAGCATCCCTGCAAATGGAAAAGCTGCTTATTTCCCCACTTGGGAGGGATCAAAGTTCTCCCACTCGCTCCAGCCCCCCAGGAGCGCCAGGGGAAGAGCAAGGGCTGGCTCTTGGGCACGGCTTCAGGAGCAGCAGCCGGTGCTGGTTATTAACACGGGCCGCAGGAGGGGCTGGGAGGCCCAGCAGGAATTGCACGCCGGCAGTTCGGGGAGGGACCAGCTCCCAGTCTTTTTGGCTGCATTCAGTTTTTCTTAGAGTATCACTGTCGCAGAGAGAGAATAATCCATCCACGGCCAGTAAAATGGACGCCAGAGAGCCCAGGAGTCCCCCACGCTGCCTTGGCAGGTAACGTAGTGATCCTGCAATGATTTCTAGCCCTGTATTTTCTGCAGCCAGGACTGCTGCAAGTAGGGAAACGCATACCTGAGAGAGAGGCGCTAGTGGAAATCATAGTGGTTTTGTTTTCTTTTGTTTTGTTTCATTTTAAATACGTTTACGAAATGCACTTTCCAGCAGGAGGGATGCTCCAAAACCATTCCATTTTAACAACCCAAACCATCTTCTGTGTTTCCACAGCAAAACAGCTCAGAGAGGTGAACAGATTTTTTTGACAAGCTCCCTTTTTTTTCCTTCACCCCATGATGCAATTAAAAACAAACAAACAAACAAAAAAAACCAGCTGGGAGCAGGAGCTATGCCCCTGCGCCGTACGGAGCGCAGCCTGACGGTAGCGCAGTACACCCCGCGCTGCCAGGGGAGCGGTCGGAGGGAGGCCGGCGTGCTGAAAAAGCCGGGCGTGTTACATAACTCCCAATTACATAATTGGGTATTGCATAATGCTGGGGAAAGGCCCTCCGCAGCCCCGCTTTGGTTTCTATGGCATTTTGCTGATACACGGCTTCTTCTAGGAGGTGCGTCTGCATTTTGTTTTTGGAGCCTGCGGCTCAGGCTGTGCAGACAGACAGGTGGGACACTGCACTCCCAGCAGCATTAGCCGGAGAGAGAAGAGCAATAGCAAATCCTTGCCGTAGCAAGGCAAGAGCGTTGCTTTTTTCAGCTGTGCCTGGCTTCAGTATTCGCAGGACCAGAAGGCTGTCAGAGAAGGGCGCTGCATGCATTGCGTGTCCTCTGCCTCTTGCAGGAGACCCGGTGGGGATCTCGCAGGAGACTGGTGCTGGCAGCGGCCAAGTCCCTTCCAGGCTCGCTCCTCTCTCCCCCTCGCCCTTAAGCCCTATTCTTAGCCGTGCCTCCAGGCAGGGCTCCCGCTCACTGACGGACTTCAGCAGCTGGGAGGTGACCCCAGCGCCTGCTTGAAAGGAAGAAGAAGGATTAGGAGGAGATGGCAGTGCCGGGACAAGGCTTGGGCTGCAGGTTTGCGGAGCTGTGCTATGCATGGAGCATCTCAGTATGGGGTCGGGCTCTGTACCACCAAATCAGAGGGAGCTTTACCTTCACTTCAGTACTCACAGGATCCTGCCTGTGGTGATTATCAGACAGGCAACTGCACAACTCAGTCATTTTCTGTCCTCAGAGGGAGTGCAGGATGGCACAGAGGCATGGCACGACCGACCCGCAGCTCCCATGCACCTACCTGGGCATTGCACGGTGCCTGTGGTGCTGCTTAGCACCTGGATGGAGCATTGAGCTGGGCTAAGCGGGGTGCTCATTGCAGGCCAGCACTTGGATCCAGTGGAAGAGCAAGCAGGAAAGCAGCAGGGCAGTCCAGGACCAAAATACTTGGGCTGTGAAGTAGGAGCTGACAGGGGAAGAGACCTGTGCTCCCCTGGGGCTGCAAGGCTCCCAAGGGCAGGGAAACCAGAGCCCAGAATGGCTGAGGATGTCTGTGGGAAACTGCAAGTGCCGTCAAAGGAAGAAGGAGGGGGATTAGAAAGCAACAGGCAACTTGCAAAGCATTGCCCGTCCTGGGAGCAAAGGGAAGAAATGATTTTTTTAGGCGAAAGCGTGGGGTTATACCAGCAGGAGCCTGGAGATCTCTTGGAATCAGATTAAACCTCATAACACCACAGTGACACCCAGGGATTTCTGTGCTACATACCAAAATAATAGAGCAAGAGGGGAATTCCTCGCTCGTCCCTCTCCACCAACACCATACTCTAGCTACAGCCTGCCGAGGGACAGCTGGAAAAGGCAAGAGCCACAGAAGAGGGGTGCAAGGGGCACCTCGCGGGGTGCCTCGCCTTGCAAGAGGGCTCAGGCACCTGCAAAGGCAGCAGCTGTCGCAGCAGGAGAGCAGCGTTGGAGGTGACAAAGCTCCACCTGCAAACAAGTGAAGCAGTGAGAACCTAACGCCTGAGCTGCTCCTTGAGGAAGGGGAACTAAACAGGATACGGCGCAGCTCGGCTGTGGGCTCTCCAGCTCCCAAAAAGGGGTGGGAGAGCACATTGCCGCATGGTGAAATGGGGCGACACGGCAGCTGGCCTCCTGGAGCAGCCCCAGCGGGCAGGCGAGTAGCCCTCCAGCTACCAGCACTGAACCTGAGGCTCTGCACGCTGTGGTGTTGGATTTGGAGGCAAGGCCAGCGCAGCGTCCCCGCTCCGTGATGCTCACGCAGCTCCCTGTGCAGGCCTGAAATGATCCACATCAAGGAA
Source organism: Chauna torquata (assembly GCA_013399475.1). NCBI lineage: Eukaryota > Metazoa > Chordata > Aves > Anseriformes > Anhimidae > Chauna > Chauna torquata. The sequence continues at coordinate 333,050 of VXAL01013555.1, read as the reverse complement.
CTGGTCAGGGTTTACACTACCTGGGTTTATCTTCTGGTGAGTTTAATTCAAGGCCAGTTCGGTTCTGCCATCTGGTTTGTCACCCAGCTGGACCAACACGTGCTGGCAGGGGGGACATAGGAGGCAGAGCTACCTACGCAGGCATCGCTTGTGAAGGAAACACCCATCGAGCTGCCATCCAAAACCCCAGGCAGCACCAGCATACAAATCAGAACTTCCCTTTGCCTGAGTTTCTTGGGGTGATATGGGAGGAAAATGACCCACTTTTTCATTCCCCTTGCCTCTAATCCCCCGAGCACGGGGCTTCTGCAAGATGAGAGCTCACGGGGAGGCCCAGACCCACCCCTCATTTGTGCTGATGCTTGCACTTGCCTTTTAATGAGCTCCAACAGGTCCTTGCTTCCAGCTGCCCTTGGCCGCTTTCAAAGTTCTCATCCCGTTTTGCATTATCGTTCCCACATCAAGCACTCCCTCAGAGGGGAGAGCAACAACCAGGTCTTTTTCCCTTCTTGGAAACAGCACTGATTTAAGCAGTCCCTAATCCAGCAGTGCTTTCTGTGCTCCAGTACTCTCACGGGGGATGCCTGCAGGGAAACTGATCCCTCTGCAGAAAACCCCGGACAGAAAAAAAAAAAAGGTTTTCTTCAAGCAGATCAACACCGGGTGGCAGTGAACACCCTGAGCACAGCACTGGTGGCCCGGCTGCAGGAGCAGGGCATTTACCACTGGATTTGGGATGGGCTCTCTGTTCTGCATCTTCTCCCTGCTATCGTCGTTCCTTCAGTTTTGCCTCCTCCTCATTCCATACAGCTCTTCTGTCCACTTCAGGGTCCACAGTGGTGGGGCTTGGAACTGGCCACAAGCCTTGCCCAACAAACCAAGCACTAAAACATCTCACCTATGCTGAGCATCCTGGTCCTGTGGTCGCTGTGGCAGTGGCGTAACACAGCACCCCTGCGAAACGCTCGGGCTGGCTAGCCTGCTCGGCTGTCTGGGGACACAGATGGATGTCCCAGGCTGGGCACCTTTGGAAAGCTCACCTGTAAGCATCTTACACACACAGGATCCGTGGACAGCTAGAAGCTCATCTAGCCTCTTCCCCCTTCCGGAGGCAGATGCAGAGTGTAAGGAGCAGGAACAGCCCTTCTCCACCACAGCAAGCTGAGGCTAAGGGACTTCCCAAGGCTATATTTGCATCCCTGTGTTCAACAGCCTTAGGCAGAATTCTCCAAGGGTTTATAATTTTTAATCCTCTTATACATGCTCCTCAAAAACATATTTCAGATGTGGTTGCAGCCCTACTGGGAGAAGATGTAAAAAACCGTTGGAGACGTGGTGACTGCAACAGATTAACCAATGCACAAAACCAAAAACCCACTACGCACTTTCCAACCCTTCACAAACAGCTTCAAGGCATGCCCATACAAAAAAAATAATAATAATAAAAAAAAACCAACCAACCAACCAACAAACAAAAAAACACAACAACAACAACAACAAAACAGTAAAACTGGAGCTGGGTTGCTCTCAAAGATCTCTGTACCGGGCAGGGTTCCCCATCTCTGGTGCCTTTTTAATTACGAGTTCCCCAGGCACCAGGTTTTTGTTTTTTGATCTTCCTCCTTCTACTACCCAGTGACTACTATGGTGTTAGTCCTTCTGCCCTAGTGCTGGCGGCTCAGCTAGTCGGATCCAGCTGGTCTGCAGCAGAACCTGCCTGGAAATTGTTTATCGTAGCCTGTGGTCCTTTTGGTTCCTCCCCCACTGGCTGCAGCAGAGATCTCGCCACACACAGCAGCTCTCTGCTCGAAGCAAATCCATGCCCCTCTGGGTTTCGGCACAAGCATCTTCCAGGGCTTTGCGTTGCATACAGGAGCTACGGAGAGCCAGCGCGTCCCACCAGCTCACAGCAGCCTGCAATAAAGCCATCAGAGGCTGAGGGCTGCCAGCAGCAGCACACCATGCAGGGGAACGTCCACAAGAGGGAGAGTTGGCGCCAGCCTCGGCCGTGATATCACGAAATCGGCCTTGGCCGCCTGAGCAATCGATCGTACGAGAGCCGTTCCTCACAGTTCACTTCCCCCAGCAGAAGTATTTCCTTCTCCTGGCAATTAGCCTTTCCACATCATTTTCTCTCCTTCTCTTTCTCCGGCCGAACGGTATTTCATCTTGCTTGCGTGGGACGTGCCGCAAGACCACGACACGCCGGCACTAGAGGGTGTCATTGGAAAGGTGCTGCGATTATGGTGGTTTCTCTGCCCTCACTGCTGCTCCGCTCCTCTTCCCGTTCCTAGCAGCTGTCCCTGCTAGGATCTGTGCTCCCCAGACCTCAGACTCCACCAGGCTATGGGATTTTCAGTCCGTTTTCCAAAAGTAGTTGATGGCTACCAGCAATGAGGGCCTAGAGGTCTTGGGGTTTCTGCAGGACAAAGCTTACAGTGAGGAAGCCCCAGAAGACACCAGTGATGTGGCAAAGACGCAGGATAGGATGGAGCAGGAGAGGTGAAGCCAAGACATCCAATGGCCAGAAGTTGTTCCTGCATACACACCAATTTTCCTTCCTGGATCAAGGCCCGAGTATACAGCCACATCCAAAGAGGGAGGGAGCAAACCCCCAAATCACAAGACAAATTAAGTGAAATTTCTTGTACCACAGGTGATTTTCCAGGAAAAAAAAAAGAAAAAAGAAAAAAAAAATGCAAGAAAACCTGCAGCGAGCTGATGTGGGAAATCCAGTGTCCTGGAAGCTACCTGTATGGTTTGGCGCTGGTGGAATTTTTTTATGAGGTTCACCTTGTGGTCCATGAACAATTCAGAGAACAGCATCAGCTTTATCTAAAGAGAACCTGAGCAGAAAGTGATCCCCTTCCAGAGCTGTTCCTACCTTCTCTCCATTGGATTTGATTCAAATGCTATCCTGGTCAAATATCCATGTTTAGGAACATTTTAGGGTCTCAGTCTCAGAACAAGGAAGACAGGTCATTTTCTCTCTCCCCTCATTGCTCCTTCACGTGTGTTTTTCTCCTATTTCCTTTGCCTTGCCCTTTTGATCTTTTCCCTCCACCTCTCTGGTAATGACTGGAGCTCTGAGTAAATTGGTCAGAGCCAGGTGAAGCACCACCCCCCAAACCAATGGCCTCCCTCCAGCCCATCCTGCCCGAGACATCCAACTTTGGCTTGGTTTCCACCAGTCCTTGCGGGTCAGGGCACCACAGGCTGCTCTGCTAGGAGCTGATCTCTTCCCTATCCCTTTCCAGCCATCCTCACACCCACACAGGGCAAGGCCATGGACCGGTGGCCAACCATGGGCAGTCAAGGTGAGCACCTCTCCGTTGCCTCTGTCCACACATCCTGCACTGCGCAGCCTGCCCGGGGTGGACCCTCCAGCCTGAAGGGTCAGTCCCACATCTCACTCTCCTGTTTTCTTCCCTCCTGTCCCCAGCGGGGGTTTTGGTGAGACTTTATCCCTGCTGCAGCCTCTGCAGTTGGTGGTCTCCTTGGTGCTGGTGCTGCACAAGCACCAGCAAGATCATCCCACCAGCTCCACAAACAGCATTCCTAAGCCACCAGCTCCAAAACCTTTCAAGATATGTTTCAAGGAGTTTGGCTAGGGACTTAGCAGAAACTTTTAATGCAGCTTACAGCATTTCTGGGTTTTCTAACCTGCAAGGTTGGAGAAACGTTTCCAGAGATGTGTCAGACAGGACCAAGTAGATCCATAAGAACCACATGGCCAGTGCCACCACAAAGCCCCCAAGCGTGGCTCCCAGCCCCTTGGCCACCCTCCAGCCACCATTAGCCTGCAACTGCAGGAGCAAGCCTTGCTTGTGCCCAGCTTGCTGCGACGTGGTGGCAGCAGCCACTGGTGCTTCTGCAAGCACACAGGAGAAAATCTGCTCTCAAGGAGAAAGGGACAAAGCAGGGGAGCTGCTGGCAGAGAGGCAATGCCAAACAGGGCTGCTGGCTCTGTGGAGAGAGATCTCCAGCCTGAGGAACAAAGCTACGGAAGCTCCTCTGAAGCACGCTGCTGCTGCTGGTGTTAACAGTTCAGACACCGCATGCAACTGTGCCCCGGGAAGAAGAACCGCCGTGCTCCTCAGCCGGACCACCGGCCCGACCGCTCACCGCGGCCGGAGGGGGGTCACAGCCCCACCGGGGGCAGGGGGCAGGGACAGCTCTGCCATGCCCAGAGCAAGGTGATGCCCACACCGCTGTGAAAGACGCTGCACGTCGGGAGGGAGGGGAGGCCATGCAGGGCTACAAAGAACGCCGCGGGAGGAGGGAGAGACGCCAGCTTTATTGCAAGCCGAAGCCTGATTGCTCTGCCCCAAATTACAATGCCAGGACCAGAAGGGCTCACGCTAGCCTTTTGGAGCAGCTTATCACCATCCGGCGGGCGCGGAAACGCACAGCGTGAAGAGCTGGCGCCCGAGCCCAGCGCCTGCGGTCGCTCGGAGCCTCTCACCCGGCGTTGCCAGCTCGCGTAGGCTAACCACGCGGATGCAGTCAGACAGCGGTGCAAGCAGCGCTTTAGCAAACACGAATAACTCCTGCAGGCAGCCTATTTTAACTTGGCTTTAGGTATGCAGACAGGAAGTAACATAACCAAAAGCCATCAGGGGTGAAAAGATGAAAGAGAAAGAGAAGGGCCAAAGCACTCCTTGGCAGGGGTGAGAAAGCGCGCTTATTTACAAAACAGCCAGTTTTGTGTCTCTATGTGTCTAACTTACAGAGGATAAGAAAAATAAAAGCACCTGCTGCTAATACAAAGTTATCGTATATTGAGTGGGACAATTTCATAGTACACAATTACTCCGTGCAGACGAGGGTAGAAATAATTAAAAGAAAGGTTGTGCTCTGAGGCAGAGCTCCCCTGGCACCGAATTCAGGTCCACGCGGAAGCTCACACTCGTGGCTGCTCCCAAAACCAAATCCCCAAACTTCAAATCGTTTTCCCTAGCAGCTCAGCTACCTGCTGTGCCCTTTGAAGTAATATATTAGGTTTTAATTTAAATCTTTATCCTCCTTCCTTACCTTTAATTTCTCTCCTATTATCCACACAGCCACAAATTCCACAATTGCCCGCCTTGTTAACGTGTGACCTCCCCCAGTCTGTCTCTCCCCGCACACCACCAAGAGCCCGGTTTCGCCGGGTGCCGTCCCAGCGCCCGTCCCCCCCGCGCAGGGGCGAGGGACCCCCGCTCGTGCCGTGCTGGGCGGCGGGGAGGCTGCCGGGATGCTGGCTGGTGGTTCGCTGCCTGCCCTGCTGCCAGCAGAAGCCTCTCTTTTAGGGAGCAGCCAAAGGGTCAGGGGGCTTTTGGCTTGCCAGGAACAAAAAAGAAATATTTTCAGCCTCAGCGAGGTTGACACCAATGTTTTATTTCTTTATTTTTTTCCCCCTATGAACTCACAAGCAAACCAGAAGCCGTGGTTTTGGCCATGTCTGCTCAGGAGTGAAATTACAACAGCAGCAAATGCTTTTCAAGTGCCTCAGTGAAGTATGAAACTTGCTCCTTCCCTTCTGTCTTTGCCCACGTGTGCATGCATCAGCCTCCCTCCATCTCTGCCAGAGCATGACGTTAGGCACCCTCGCAGCAGAAAAACATTAACCCACGTTTGCCCCAGACCTCCGTCATTTTCTACAGCTGCATAGCACATGCTGGCCACGCGTGGACCAGGGCACTGTGCCACAGGGATGCCCCGGCACTGTCACAGCCCATGGGCCCAATCGCACCCTTGTCAGGGGGACCTGGATGGCACCCTCAGGCCAGGGATCGATGGCTCTGCATGGCTGGACACCGCGCAAGGTCTGCAGACTGAGGTTAAGATGGGGAGACAGCGCTGAGCAGCCCTGACAGGTGGGGCTGAAGCCCTTTCCCTCACCTCCATGCACTCGGCTGCAATATCCCAGCTCATCCTGGCTTAGAAACTGATAGAGATGATATTCAGTGATGGGCCCAGGGGAAAAAAGAATAGGAGGGGTATTTTGTGGAGGCTAACCACCTACACCAGCTCTGCAGGAGTGTTTTGCTCACTAGCCACACGTTCCCATCATGCTTAGGCAGCTAAATACTGACTTCTTGTTCATTTAAAAAAAAAAAAAAAAAGCAGCATTTGAAACAAAACAATCTAATTACAGAACAAATATTTAGCTTGAAATGAGCAGACAGACATTCAAAACCATTTTCTGACATGACAGATGATCTGAAAGGAGCTGCGCCATGGGCATTGTATACTGTTCAAACCCAATTTAAAAATACATGGTGTAGTAGCAAAAATAGACATGACCCTAAGCACAAACATCACCGCGCAGACAAACATCTCCTGTAAAATGCCGTCGGTGATTTGGATGGCAGCCGGACCCAGGAACAGCGTCGCCCACCTCTGTGAGCGCTGCCGCGATCGAGCCATGCAAACGGCGCTGCGACAGCACCCGCGCGTTCCCGCGGCGGGCTGGCCTGCGTGCTCGCGTCTGGGGACCACGAGCCGGGTGCCAGCCTTTGCTGAAGACCTAAGGGAAACTCCTGTCCGCTTACACACGTCGCCTCACCTCTGACTTTTGGCATGCTGGGCAAGACCCGAAATGGCTCTTGCGACTTTTGCCATGGCTAAATTATTGCGGCATCCAAGTGACCGGTGAGAGCCGGGTAGTGTGGGAAGAATAAGCTTTCCACCTTTAAACCCTGAGGAGCTCATGTCCAAGCTCACAGGAGCAAAGGCGTTTGAGCAGACAGTGTATGTCCCCACATGGAAAACACAGCTGTGGGCACAGCCTGGTGCCATGCAGGGTACCTAGCTATCTCCGCGGCTGCAGCTCTGCTCTGCAGGCAGGAAACCAGAGGGCGTTTATGGAGATAGATACGGAAGCGAAACCCTACAGGCAGCTGCTCTGGGGTGGGAACACGAGAACGAGCAAGTTGCACAGCACCAGTGAGCTGCTGAGCCCGCGTCCTGGGAAAGACATTAACAGAGCAACACAGCATCTCCAGAAGGTCAGCCTGACGTTTAAAGACCCACACGTTTCGATATCAGAAATAAGTAAAACCGCAGTGATGGCAATGAAAACGTGAACGTTAATGGCTCCTTGCTGAAATGTTCTCTGGAGCATAACTATTACTGAAGCCAACTTCAAGCGTGAGGTACTAGCCCGTGTTTTTCAGATGGAAGTGAGGAGCAGGAGGCACCAGGTAGGAATGTGGGCAGGAGGAGGCAACGTCCCCAGCCAGAGCACACAGCCGGCTGCCCATCAGCCCTTCCACCCCAGCCTCCAGCCGAGGGGACCCAGATGCCTCCCCAGTGCCACCCTGCCACGCTACGTGGTCCCTGCATCCTTCAGTCACCTTTTGACTCTATTTCTAGTGTTAGGACCATGCTGGCAGTCCTTTGCACCTCCAAATTTCCCGCTTGAGGGCTTGTTCTGTTTGCATGAAGCAGCTGTGACCAGGTTACCAGCAGCCAGGTCTTAGCCTTGTCTCTCAGGTCCTGGGCTTGCTGCTCTTCGCTGGTCGGTGACTCTTGCAATGCCAAAGAGGAGAAGTTGGTCCTGTTCCTGGTATAACCGCAGACCCTCAGTGATGCAGCACAGCTCTCGCTCTGGGAATGGCCATCCTGCACATGGAGAGCCAAGAGATCCTGGGATATCACAGCCCCAGGCACCTCACCATAGTCTGGGGAGATGAGGGCTGATAACTCCAAGCTCTGGGGTCCTCCAAACTGTTTGCAGGAACACTGATTAAAGAGTAGACTATTAAAATACCACCAAAATCTCCTGCCTTTCTGCTGTTGCTACCTTGGACCACCAGGACTTCTCGAGCCTCAGCATTCCCACGGGTCATTCCTTTAGGCACACTTACAGTGTGCAGTTTCTGACTTGGCCTGTGAAACAGTCAGTGCAGAAGAGAGGAGATTCACCCATCGCCTCTGCTGTCCCCGTGGCAAATTTCTTTGTACTTTGGGCAGAGATGCTCAGACTGGGACAACTGATTGAGAGCTACCTGGCCCCAGGAGAGCTATGCAGCCGCAGCTGTGGGGAGGGAAGGGGGTGGACGCACATGAGCATCAATCCGAGATGAGCAGGATCTCCAGGGTTCACTGGGGATTTACTATACCGGGATCTGGCTGTTCTCCAGGATGTGTTTTCCACCAGCCCAAGCACACCATGGGCATACAGCCCCTTGGCCCTGGTGGTGCCCATAGGGATGCTGGCACCCTGCCTCCTCCCTGCCTTTGGGGCCTCTCAGGATCCCCGCTAAAAGCACAAGGGCACATGAAGCCGCACAGGGGTACACAGATCCACACAAGGGCACTGGAGATTTGAGCATCTCGCATCTTCCCAAGGAAACCCAAGCGTAGACCCACCATGCGTCTGCCCAGCTCCAAGTCCCTGCTGCCTCGCAGGGGCAACCGGGCTCTGCACCGTGGCCCTGAGTGCTACTGGTGGAGAGAGACCTGCAGGCAGGAACAGCCAAAATCCCAGCAGGGTGGGAAGTGAATTCATTGAAACCTCTCCCGTGGCTCTTCTCCTTGATGGGAGGCAGCAAAGAGCGCGTGGGGAGGGACACGCAGCCCCAGGGTTTCTCTGGTTTCATCGCTCATGGAGAGGCTCGGTGAAAAGCAGCTGTAGGGGCTTGCAAGCAGGGCGTGGAGGCACGCATCCAGCTCGGCAAGGTCAGGGAAGGCCCAGAGTGCTCATTTATTTTTCTAAAGGTGGGTTTGTCACCCACTTGGTGGGGAAGGGGGCTGATTGTCTTTTTCCATTAAGAGGAACTGGGGGAGGCCTGCTGCTCACCCCCAACTGCAACGGAAACATTTCAAACATTTCTCCCCCGAAACGCGAAACATTTAAACGTGTGGGCAAAGGATGAAAAATGCTGAAGAAAGCTCTCCTCTTGCCAAGGGGTGATTCACTGCTGCCGGTTTTTCTGCTGGAGCTGGGATGTCCCACCCGAGCCCCCCTGCCACGGGGGCTGGTGGTGTCCCCAGGGGTGAGGCACGGGGCGCGCAGCCTGGCAGCAAGGGAGGGCTCTCCGTGCGGGGTCTGTGTCCCACACAGCGTGAGGACACCCAGGAGCGCTTCCCCCGGCCCCACAGCTCTCGGCTGGTGGCAGGGAGCGAGGGCTGGCCGGCACTCCTGCAGCTCCACAGGAAGGTCCCCGGTGCTTCCTCGAGCTGGGGTGGCGGGTGCCGGGGCTGAGTAGATGTCCCGCGCATCCACCGAGCGACCTGAATGTCCCAGCCCGGCCTCCCCCTCCCGCCAACAGCTCTTCCCAGCTGCAGCACCTGGATCTCAGCCATGGACCAGCTGCCTTCATCACCCCGCTGCGTGGCCGTCACCTTGCGCCGGGGCTGGACCTCACCCAGTCTGACCCACGGGACACCTCCGGGCTCTTCTCCCCAGCACCAGTCACACCGTGGCATTAACAGCGTGGTGCTTCCCACCACCTGCACGAGTAGGGGTAGGATCAGGCCGGGTTTCCCTTTTCTCCCCCAGGGCAAGCAGAAAGCCCCCAGCCCCAAGCCCTCGGGGCGCCCGCGTCTGCGGCAGCTCTTCGCTCTCGCCCACGTGAGCCGCTCCTGGCCAGAACCGTGAGCTATTTCTGGAGAGCGCTGTCTCCGCGAGCAGCAGCAGCACAAATGGGGTGCACTGAAGGGGAAAATAAAAGCCCTGGTGTTTTCACCGCACAGAGAGGTTTCCCAGCCTCCAAGCTGGGGAGGACGGGGGTACCCTTGCCAAAAAAACGGAGGACGGCAGCGCTCCGCAGCACGAGGGCTCCGGATGAGCACAAAGGCTATTTTAACAGCAGTGTAAACGTGCAGGGACTGTTGTTGTTGAAGGGCTCCATGAAATCAGTGATTTCTGAGCGGAGTTCAGCTGGAGAGCGCTGGTGCTATAAAAAGCAAAGTGACTTTGCGCTTTGACGCTTCTTCCTGACACACAAAAAAGTGATTTGTGATTCAAAAGATGAGGAATTTATCATCAAAAAGAGCCGGGACAGAGCTTGGTGTTTACACATGGAAGAACAAGACAGCCACCGAGAGCAGATATATTTATAACCATCCATTAATAAAAAAAAAGCCAAGTCAACCATACCTTTGTGCTAAAGTTAGAGCACAGCACTCGGCATGTCCTTAAAAAGGCAAGAAAGTTTCCGCAAACTGGGACAGCTGCTCCGGGTGCCGGCTCCGCAGGGCTCCTCTCCCGCCCGCCCGCGGGCTCCCGGCACAGCTGCGCTGCTGCAGCAAGGGAGCCGAACGCGAAGGGGCTTCTCCTTGCTCTGCTGCCAGAAAAGAGACGAGGGCTGGCTGGGTGCAGCACGCTGAGGCTGGGCTGCGGAGGGGGACCTGGTCTGCGGGGCTGCCTCCACCAGGCAGCAGAGGGAGGACCAGCGGCACCCAGGGTTAGGGGCTGGGGCTTTGGCTGGAGGGTGGCTGCGAGCCCAGGGCGAAGGCTGAGCAGCCAGGACAGCGGATGACTCACCCGCAGTGAAGGTCAGCGGTCGGGCTGGCCAGCGTGAGTCACTGGAAGCTCCTGGATTAGGATGTGACATTTAGAAATACTTCAGTAATAACTCATTGCAGTAAGTCCCTTAGTCCACACGTGGCTGCAGTTTTTCTAGCCTCAAGTCCCAAACACCAGGGTGTGTTACAGCCCTAGGAAAGTCACGTCTTTGCTTCTTGTAAGGTACTTGCAGAAAGGAATTAATTGTCCTTCTTTTGGGCAAATAAACAGATGAGCTCTTGCAGTTTCCCTTGCTCCTGCCTCCCCCCCAGCTCCAGCCCTCGTACCACACTTGAAGCTCCTCGCGGAACCGCTCCAGCTCATCCCCAGCTGCAGGAGCCAGCGCCAGGCGTGCTCTGCCAGAAACGATCACGCCAGCGGATGTTCAAGCAAACCGGGAACAACAAAAAATACATTTGTCTGTGGTTCGGGCAAGATGTATCACGTTTTTTTCCTCTCCACACCCCAACGAAACAGATGTGACAGCCAACCCCAGCCAGTGGAGAGAAGGAAAGGGAGGACTGCAGGAAAGCACAGGGACCCACGGGTCACCTCTCACCTTTCAGGACACAATCAAGTTGTTGGCACTCCAGAATGCATTTCACTTCCAAGCTCACCCTGAAGATGCTTATATGAGCTTTGAGTGGGACTAGATAACCTCCACAGGTCTCTTCCAACCTGAATTACTCCATGGCTTTTATAAGGTCACAGAGGAAGCATGCAAATAACCCTCCCTCCCACATCAGCTGCTAAGGTCTCCCATCTGAGAGATGCTCAGGCCATTGCCCCTGAGCCAGTATGGTCAACAGGAGGCCAGCAGCAAAATGCCGAGTACAGATCAGCCCCTGCTGCTGGCTTAGGGATCAGGGCTTCTCACTGGGCATTAGGCTTTTGGGTTCAAATCTTTTCATTGAGCTTATCAGTCCCAGACTAAGACAAAGCTTTAGCAGTCACACTGGCATCACCCTTGATCTCCTCTGCAAATTCAATTTGAAGTCATAAAAAATTTCAGTATGATCCAAACACTTCCCAGCAAACGCTAGCATCTGTTGACCAAATCCCCAGGCCACGCACAGCCGCTTGGCACAGGGACTGGCTCCGTGGCCACGCTGGGGCACCTTGGGCTGGCATCGAGCAGTTCCCGTCTTGATGGGACCATGGACTTCAGCCTTTGCAGATGCCACCTATGCGTGCTGAAAGGTGCGCTGTGGCTTGCGCTCAGCTGCAACTGCCTCGTGACTTGTCTATTATTTATTATTATTTACACTCACAGAAGGGAAATGCTTTAAATGAGCAGTATTCTTCTCCTTAACCAACCTGCAGCCCATTCAGAGAACCAGTACCAGCTTCCTTTGGTGAGCTCTGTTTCTGATAAGCCCACCTAGAGCAGTGCAACACTTGTACAGCACTTTTAAGGACTTAAGTCAATTCCAGGATCAACCATTTCATTGCTTTGCCTTGAAATGAAGGTAAGCTGGGACCTGTGATGTCTTTGCTTCACTTTTTAAGTACACCCCTGCACTCTACCTTTGTCCCAGTGCAAGGGGGCTTCGTTTCAAGACCTCTCCCAGTTCCCTCGATGCGGAGTCCCTGAACCAGCTCCTCTGTAACAATTATCCAGCCCTGACTTCCAGGCATCTAATTTTAGCAGTTACTGTTGAACATCCTCTCAAGTTATTGTTAGAATGAAATGAGCATCATCTGACAGGAACACATTGCAGCTCCTTGGTAAACACCGAGGAGGAATGCTCAAGGAGCATGTGCCTCCCCGCAGCTTTATCCACAATCCTGCCATCCAGGGGCATGCATTATCCCCTTCCTTTTGTGCCTGGTGTCTTGCATCTCCAAAAACAATTTTTAAAAAATCCTGTGCTGGCCTCAGCTGCACTCAGCCTATTCCGCTGCACCATTTCACTCAGCTATGTTTCCATAATTACTTGCAAATTGCCCACAGGGATTTATTATTCGTTATTTTTAGGATCATTTCAGCGGAAAAGGCATCTGATTATTTGTGTATATATATTTGCACGACATCTTTCACTTTGAGGATCTCTAAGCACTTCATAGAATATGAATGAACTTCTGCTCATCTGCAGTGATGCTCCTTTTACAGGCAGGACAACAGGAGCGGTGATTAAAAGCCACGTCCAAGCTCCCGGAGGAAATTTCTGCCGAACTCAAGAACACCGGCTTCCAGCCGTGTGCGTTAACCATTAAGCCTGTGCTAACATCGACAGCAGGAGCCCAGCTACACAGGCATTAAAGAGAACACTGATACTGTCATTTGGAATGGCTGTGTGTCCTTCCATGCTAACAGGTTCAAACACAGGTTAGGCATGGGGGGAAGGCTCCCTGCCACACAGCAAACAAACGGCCCCTTTCTGCCAACAGGCAGCAATGGGAAAGGACGGCAGGGGAAGGCGTGGGGTTACCGAGAGCTGGGGGTATGCACGCACACGGCTGAAGATTTTGCTGGCGTAGCTTGGCAAGGCTTCACCCTTTATCGCTGCTCTGAATCCATCTCTGGGCTTGTTCCTCAAACCAGCTTCCCCCCTTTCTTTGCATTGTGGCCGGCAGGGAGATGCACCAGCGAAACGGAAAAACAGACAATACGCAGGAGCAAGCAGACTGGTGTTTCTCTCTTTTATTTAAAAACAGTGCTTCATTACCATTTGCAAAGGGTTAGGAAGGGTTCCCCCCTTGCTTAGAGTTTATAAAAGCCAGCAACATGATCAATAATTTATACACATGGATAGTAATACAAAAAAAAGGAATAAAAGCTAAAGATCTAACTACTCCGACCTTCACAATTCCAGCTACTTGATAATAATAGGAATAACCCAATGAATACTGTATGGTCTGAAAGCTACTATACAATATGATACTTAACGAGGGAGGGCGGGAAGTTAGAGGCTGTCACAAAGCCCTGGGATGCAGATACTGCTTCTCCAGAGTCAGCAGGGAAATGGGACCCTGGGCAAGCGGCTCGGGCGTCCTAGGAAATGATCCAGGGGAAGGGAACGCGTCCCACGGGGGACACGTCCTGCTCCCCGGCGGTACCTGGCAATGGGAGGTGCTGGGGAGACCACGTGAAGGGGCAAGTCTGTCGCTGCCTTTGGAGGTGCTGCGGCATCTCAGCCTCGCATGGAAAATCTCCAAGACTCAAGTAGATCAGCCTGTGAGGTCAGTAAAATACTCCACCAGCTCCGTATCACTCTACAGCCCTGGTTCTTGCTTGCTGTCAGCCCCAGGTTTTAGCTCCAGCTATTTACAAGCAGGATTTATCATATTTGGAAAAAAAAAAAAAAAAACCAACCAAAAAAAAACCAAAAAAAAACCCCAACTACAACAAAACCAAATCATATCCCCTGGGGTAAAAGAGGATTATTTCGTCACTTGAGAACGCAGCCAAATCAAGCTGCCAAAACTACAACATGCGTGCGCACACAAAATACTGTGAACAGAAAAATAGAAAAACATGACCAAAACTGAGACTACTCCTGTGAGAGGCCTGATTTCTGTAAGGAATTAATTCCTCCAGGAAACAACAAGCCCCTCCACCAGCAGAGAACTGGGAATCTGGCAAGACATTTATTATTGACCCACTTCAGGAAAAAAAAATATATATTAAAAAAAAAAATCAATCTAACTGGCATTTTGCTGACTGCCAGCTGAATGAGTAACGGGGTGGACGGCTTTAGACACCAGCAATCTCCTGGTGAAGTCAGGCAAGGGTTTTGGCTGACGCGTCCTTGTTCCACCACGTGCCAAGAGGCAGCAGGGGATGCGTGTCTGCGCTGCCGGTCCCTGCAGATGCTTGGCCCAGCTGCAGCCCGGTACCCAGAGGTGCCAGCGCTTTCCAACACCAGCAAAAAGTTGCCTTCCAGGGTCAGCAGCAGCAATGGAGACAGGACTTGGGTGGCTGACGTCCCGCCGAGTCTGCCATCGATGCGCGTGCTGCGGAGGGACCGGGGCTGTCCTGCGAACTGCTGGCTAGAGAAACGCGTACCAGGGAGAAACCCCAGAGCCTACTTGAAAAGGGCCCCATTTCACACTCTGGCCATCAGACTTCTGCTTGCCTTGGTGACTGGAGTTTTCATTGCAGAAGAGAAATTTTACTGGGGTTGGAGGGCGGAGAGGGCAACCAGTAAGGTGGGGGTGGAAGGAAGGGGCTTTTCAGACATTAACATCACCAAAAATAGTGTTTTATGCAACAAATAATCAAGTCTCACTGGTGTATGCTACAAAACGTTTGACATTTTCCAAGAGCATGACAAAATAAAAACACAAAGAAGTTTACATCGGATGTTCACCGCGTTCACTAGGTTGGGTTGTTGGTTTTTTCCCCCCTCCTATATTGAAACAGTGCAAACAGGTAACACACTTTACACACCACCCCCTGCACCAAGGACAGCATCCCCCGGCCCCGCCAGGCCAGCAGCTCCCTCTCGGAGCCAGACCCAGCAAAAGCGCTCCCCAGAGCTCGCCGTCGGTTTCCCTTCACCGAATTTTTAAGTGCTCCCCAATCACGTTCTCCACTTGTCTCCTCCTTCGGGGCTGGGATGGGAAGATACAGATAGGGACGGGCTGGGGATGAACGTGGGTAGGAGCTCTCTCTAGACCAGCAAGCAAACCGCAGCGGCCTGCTTCTCCTTCCAGAACGAAAAGGGTGGGCGATGACACGGCGTCACTAACCGTTTCACAACTGGCACTTGAGCCCGTTGTTCAGACAACCCTCCTTAGCTCTTGCTGCGCACTTCGCATCCACAGATCTCAGAACATGCAAGAGCAGGGGATACAAAATACTACCCTCGCTTTAGGGACGGGGACGCAAGTCTAGAGTAGTGACCCGACTGCTCCCACATCATCCTTGAGGATCACTGACAGAGCCCTGACCAAACCACGGGTCTCCAGCTCCTGAGCAAGTCCTCGCTGGGCAAGCCTGCTCTCTCTCAGGCATTGCGACAGCCAAGCCACGGCTACTTTAAAACATAGCCCTGTCCGAACTCATCTCACGGGACCTACACAACTGCTTAGCCTGGGAGTAGCTGGCTGTAGGAGGCTACACTGAGCTCCCTGCGGTCTGCAGGCCCCAGCACGGCTTTTTGTACAAAAGCTAACTCACCCACAACAGGGCAGCCTGCCTAGCGTGGGGACAGTTACAACGGCGTGTAAGAGTGCTGGGCACTAATATAACTTACTCCTAGTAGAGAATACGCTATGCTAGTAGAATTCACCTTTATACCAGCACAACTGTACCCACAAGGAAAGACGGGCCAGCATACTAAAAAAAAAATTAGCTCTTCAATCCAAAATTAGACCAGTATAATAATGGTGTGCTGGCCAGACCTACTGTAAGACAGTACAGACAGCAACACTTAGAGGAACATCTTTTCCTCCACATTAAGAGGAACCCCGGGTGCCACCAGACGAGAGGGTCACAAGCAGCAAGCTATTTGCCAGCCTGCAGCTTCCCTTTGAAAGCCAAGCCCTGGGGACTCTCGCCTGCAGACCCATCTCAGGGACAAGCACTAGCTGCTGTCTGGACCCAGTTTAACTCATTAAGAGTAATTCATTTTGCATAGGGAGATATAGGCTTTGTCCTCACTTCTCCAGAAGACAGGTATAGCCAAGGCTTGGCTGCTCTGAATGCATCTTAAGCCAGTCTGTCACGCGTCTGAGTGAAACCAGAGCCGCTGTTTGCCAAGATGAAAGCAGGGCGCTCCCGCCATGGCACAGCATTCGCTTCAGAAACCTCGCTGCAAAGTTTCAGCTGGCGTGCAAGTTTTTGGGAGGTACTGCGCTCTGCAGGGCCGGAGGCAGCTCGCTGCCTCCGGCACCCGGCCATGCAAACAGCCCAGCTTCTCTTCCACAAATCGCCGCCGCGAGTGGGCGGCTGGGATGCCAGGGACCTGGTGGCATTAACGATGGGGCGGAGGGGACGCTGGCTGGCTAACACCCCAAGGAGCCTGGCGGGGTGTGAGGGGAGCAGGCTGGGCTCCGGGGCAGGAGGACCCAGGCTGGATGGTCTGGAGCTCGGTATACCAATACCGAGAATAATGGTATTACTCGGAGATCGTACAGCAGGGGACTGACTACGGCCCCGCAAAGGATGGGCGCTTCCGCACGAAACCCCTCAGACTCCCGACAGAGGCGGGTGGGCTGAAGCTGCCATGCATAGACTCTGTTCGGAGACAGAAACAGGGCTGGCCTCCCTGCGCCCAAGAGAGGCACAGCTCGGGGGGACGGGATGATTGCACTGCTGGGGCAGGGAGGGCAAGCCCAGCTTTTTGGGAGCTGCAGTCAGAACCAGCTGAACTGAACCGCACGAAAGGGGCAGAGGGGCGAGCAGCTGCCACTACCGGGCTGCGCACGCCGCGCTCAGCCTGCAGAGCTCCCGCACGAGCATCTCCCGCAGGCGAGGGAAGGGAGGGACTCCCTCTGCTCCGCTGCCCCAGGCAGAACAAGTCCAGTGGAGGCTTTTGCTGCACCTCAGCCCCAGAAGTCCCCCTGCTGCCCTGCGGTGGAAACGGCTCCCCTCGAACATGACTATTTCTACCACAAATCCTCCCTCCCCTCCCCCCAACTCAGCAAAAGCCCCCACATGTCCCGATTCCCCCTCATTTCCTAGACTTTGTGAAAGCCCCAACACCCTGTTCCCCCCCTCCCCGTTTTCAATCTAACTAAAATATTTATATACAAACAAAAAAATTGTCTTAACAGCAACAAACCAAACTTTGGCTTGGGAAAAAAAAAATTAAAAACCAACAATAAAACCAGGAAAAAAAACAACAAAAGGTGGCCAACAGGCTGGCAGTTTGGTGTCCCCTTTTTCTAGCTATTCCTCCAAAGAATCAACAGCTCCAGGGTCTCTAGCTTAACTAACGGCTTCCCCATCCTTCCCATTTAGGTGCCTCCTCTCTGCTGCGCCCAGAGAGGCTACGTGTTTTGCTGGGGAAGAGCAAAAAATGCGTGGTTGTGCATGGCTGGGCCAGGACACCTCAGGGAGCTCTGCTTGTTGACACTGCTTAGTGTTAAACGCAGGAGGTTTCCTATTCTGGTACCAGCAGTGGATGGAGAAGCAGGCATGTGGCAGGAGTTTGGAGAGGCTCCACCAACAAACCCACGCTCCAAGCAGCCCTTCTGGGGGTGGAAAGCTCTCCCCAGTACCAACTGAGAGAGTTGAGGCAGAGAAGCACAGTTTTATTAGGCTAACACAGGGTTGGAGACAGCCCTGCCTCTGAGCATCAGGGTTGCTGGGAGCACCCAGGGCCAGCAGCCGAGCGGAGAGGTCTGGAGAGCAGCAGCTCCCTGCCACAGCACTGCTCCTGCAGTCAGCTACAAATGCCAACTTTGTAACCCAGTCAAATCGCTGTTGGTGAGAGCAGAAGGGAGACGGTTGTGGGAGTTGTGAAGCCCTCCCCTAAACAGTCTCTCCGCTTCCAAACCTTGTCATATGTAGTGTCAATATGGACCCAGCAGCCCAGGTGCGTAACTTTCTATGGGAGACTGGGCAAAACAGACCCAGGGGCTCCAACATTACTCTGTAAGGGCCTTACATATAGCTTGTGGTAAGAAGTTCCTATGAATTCAGAGCTTATACAAGCTGCTTCTGCCTCCCCCCAAACTCCTGACTTTAAACAAAACTACTTCAGGATCATGTTTGGATATAAAGGACTCTCTTCCCCCACACAAACGCACATGCGTGACCCTCACCTCAGCAGCTTATACATGACTTGTTTTTCTCACTCATGCTATTTGAAACAGATTACTTGCAGTAGCGCCTAAGCAGCTCAGGATGAGCAGAAGAGACCTTGCAGGCTGGACCTTGGAGCGCCTGAGCACGGCACTGATGCACGGTTCTTCAGCCACAGCTTTCTTCATCACCAAGGCTTCACGCGCTTCACCGCCGCGATTGTAACCACTTGCTGTCCGCAACAGAGGTACTCTGTGTGATGCTGCGTTGCATCTGCCACTCCTCGAGGAAGAAAGGGAGGAAAGGGACAGCAAGGGAGAAAGATCTTGAAAAGGAGGATGTAAATCTAAGATAATTACAGCCACCAGCAATGGACAACAATCAGCTAGAATAAGTTGTGTGTGTAGGGGGAAGATCATCCTCCTCAAAAACTCCTTTCAAAGTCTTGTCCCCTATACAGCGGGTAACAGCCAAAGTCTTTGGGCAGGTTGAGGAAATCTTCTCTGCCAAGTCTAAAGTCCTGACACTGCTGAAACTGTCCCAAACCTGTGCGCGTCAGATGGTGATAAAAAAATGAGGAAAGTCTCTGCATTTCCCCCTTTTGCAAATATAAATGACTATTTCCCACCAGCATTTAGGTCCCAGCCACAGCCAAAGAGTGCTTCCTTCTGCAGACCAGAAACACAGCAGGTGGAGACTTCTCCCTCATGTCCTCCTGTCCCACAGGCACCAAGCACCAGACCCAGGGAAGTAACTCTGTCTGCGTGTTCCTGATTAATTGCATGATATCGGTTTCTAACAGCTTTCCTTAACGCTAATTGCCTTTCCGTGATTGGTAGGATAAGCTATGCACCAACATACAGACACGGAAATGCATTATTTTTACCACAGTTAAAAAAAAAATGAAAACAACAAAAAAAAAAACAACCAAAAAAAGCACAATCTTTGGAACAAAAGAATTAAAGGCAGAAATTTAAAGAAAAAAAATACATATTCAAAGAACATAGTGAGGTATAAAAAAGTATTTTCTCTTTTGTTTTTTGTTTTTCCTCCTCGTCTTGCTATAGAGTTCCTCTACTAGTAAATATTGCAATAGCCAGGCCTCATGAACTGGGGGGGCTGTCCCACTTGCAGGGGGCTCACGTCACTTCAGTAGGGGGCAAATCGGCTGTAGCCACCTCGGTATAAACTCGCCTGTAGAAATTAAATGAGAAAAGAAGAGGTTGTTAGGAGGTGAACCGGGAAAGAAACATTCAGGACAGTGCCCAAATGCTCTCAGAAAGACTAATAGCTGTGTCCTGGCACTGATCTGCCACCATCAGTACCTCTAAGAAGCAAGAGAGGAGAACCTTGCCTGCAAAACCAAAAACATAGCTCAGGAGGACATGCTCACAGCCAGCCAGCTGGAGGTGAAGTTTGGCAAGCCCCGGTCACAGGGAGTTCAGTACCAGCGATGAGGCTCATGAGTCCTAACCTCCGAGCCAGTTGTCTAGACTGACTTTTTGGATAGCAGAGACATACTTCCAGGATGCTCTTCACCTCACCTTAAGGTAGAGGTCTAAAATAAACATGGTGACCTGGTATCCTAGAAGGACCTGCTTTTCCTCCATCAGCCCTAAAGGGAATCCACATGATGAGCTGAGGCTCAAGTGGAGGTGCTACACTGCAGACATCTATATTTAGGTGTCTTTTTCTCTGCACACATTTGCATTCCAGCCTTTGCAGCAACAGAGATACTGCGCTGGCTAGAAGCAGATGGGCAGGCATGTGTTTTCAGCAAGCTGCGCCACTCCCGTCTGATGCCAATATACCTCATTCCTGCCCTTGCATAACTACCGCTGACAGGCAGGACACCGCATCCTTCCTCTAGTGGAAGAGGGAACCAAGTGGAGCAGCTTTGCTGCAAGATGTCACAAGAACAACTTATTCCCTTACTTTTCCTAGCACTGATTTCTCAGCATGCAACAGAGCCCTTAAGGGCTCTTAATTAAGTTAATGAAACAAGCAAGAAAGGATGTCCTGCACCTCCAGCCATTGCTGATTCTCGTTCTATCCATCTCCTTGATACAGTTATGCTGATTCACCAACAACATTCTGGCTCCTGATGCTTCTAGTCATCCTTTTACCACCTCCTTTGTACACGGAGATGTACAAGACTAAGTGATAACTGGTCTCCTACAACCTGGCTCCTTTCCTAGTGCGTGCACACAGACATATGAATGCAGAACGGCAGCTAAGGACCTCCTCCCTCAATGAAAAAGTATTTCTGGATAAAGTTTCAGTACCTGATACACAGAGAACAGCTGCTGCCCATGCTGGGAATGAGAAACAGCACAAGAAAGAAAATCGTACTTACCACAGCGCCAACTCCGTAGCTAGCGGCAGGGGCAAGGGCATGGTAAGGATCTGCTGTGTACACCCTGCCATAACTGAAGAGAGGGAGAAAACATATGAAAAAGAGTCACTTTGGAGGGGCAGAGAAACAGCTGTCTGACCACAGTCAATGGAAGAAGCAACATGCCCTTCTACACGCATGTATGCATACATGCACACACATGCACACAGGCAGCCCCTCTTCGAAGAGAACCTAGGGGCATGCTGCCATGCACTGTATGAGATGGGCGAGAGACCAGCCTTCAAGGAGGAACGTGGCAGAAGCCATGAGCAAAACCTGTAGGAAAGAGGTCAGCACCTTTGACAAGACAACTAGTGCATCCCTTACCTCAAGTGATGCAATTTGGGAGGAGAATGACTGCTGGCACTAGCGCTACTGGCACAGTAGCTGCTAAATGGAAAGCAGCGAGGGGTTCCCCAGAATGAGAAGGGAGTATAAACTTTAATGCTCTCACATGTGCTAAGATTAAAACACAGCCTCGCTGCACAGGAGACGAAAAATCTTAAGGCAAGCACTCTGATGATGATAATCCATTGCATTTATACAGAGCTGCACTTTAAAGCACCCTAGAGTACTGTATGAACTGAGCAATTTTTACTTTATGGACAGGGAGAAAGAAATGCACCCAGCGATGGAACAGCTTGCTCAGAGTCACAGAGCAAGGAGCCAGCAATGCAAACCAGGTCTCTCAACTCTGAGGCCATAACCAAACTGCCTCCTTTGTGCAGAGAATCACCAGGATAAGGAAGAGGCCAGGATTTGTGCCAGCTCACACACACCGGAGGGCAATACTGCCCAGGAGCAGAGAGACAAGTCTTGCACTCAAATTTTTCATGTTGGGTTGTGCATGCATGTGTGCACGTGCAAGTAAGACAAAGAAACAGAGACAGAAGTACTGTAATGGATCAATGCTCCTCGAATCTCTGAGCACAGCAAGCTAGCCCCATGGACGCCTCCCCCTTACATACCCATCGCTGTAAGCTGCTGCAGCGGCTGCAGCGGCTGTGGCTGCTGTTGCAGTAGCAGGCTGTGCATATCTGTAGGCTGCGTATCCACCCTGCAGGAGAGAAGAGAACTGACTTTACAGATACCTGTCCACCCACGCAGAGCAAAAAAAAAAAAAAAAAGAAAAAAAAGAAAAAAAGAATCACACACATCACAAGGAGAGGAAGTGTTTCAAACTGCATCAGCTCCCATGTCATATCTATCACAAGCATCACCCATTAACTCATGTATCTTCCTTTGCTCAGAAGGACTAGGGAGACTCTTCCATTACCCCATTTAGCAGAAGGAATAAACTGAAGCAAGCCTGAGCATGGCGATATCCCTGTAGAAAACTAAATTTGGCATGGAGGAACAGAAAACCAGAAGAGGTGAAATATTGTACACAATGTAGTTTCTGTCTCCTTCCTCTTACGTTGGGGAAATCAGAGGTGGGCACTTTCTGTGAAGCATGTATTTTAGACGGCATCATTCAGCGAAACTCCTGCTTTTTTTCCCCCTTTGTCTCTTTTTTAAGCCTGGGAGACCCAAAAGGCTAGAATTTCTTTTGGTTAAAAAATAAACATAAAAGCATCAATAGCCAGAGAAGCCAAAAAGTGATCAGGAAAAGCTGGTCAGAGAAGTCAGTCTCTGGTGGTCTCAGGGCTGCCAACGAGCAAACCAACACAGACACCAACCGGACCATTCTCCTCTCCAGAGTAAGAAGGAAACAGGTTGCAGAAATTATGTCTGAATGGTCTGCAACTGCTGATGCATTTCTACCTGTGCTACACATCTGTACAGAAGATCTTTAAAATGCTTACACTGATAAGAGGTAGATCCTAAAAATATAGTTACAGCTGAGTTGGCAAAACATGAATCCTGACCCAGAGGAAGACTTGTGAGAGTCCTACCGGAATTACCACCAAGAGCTCTTGGGGTAGAGGAAGCCCAGGCTCAGACCCATGGCTCTGTGCACCTCACAGTAACAAGGGATGGATGCCTGCCACCTTTCAGACCAGGGGTGAAGGCTGTGTAGCAGTCATGAAAGAGAGCTCTGAAGCCCAGGTTAGATCTTTCTTGACTGTGTATTTCTGAACATGTTTTTGTTAACTCTAGGGGGGAGCAATGGTAAATGAACCGTAGCCTTGATTTGCCAGAAACACAATGAGCCATAAATAACATCAGAAAACTCCAGATTGCTTCTGGCTTCTTCTTCTCTCTCTCTCTCAACTGACATTTCAGAGTTGGAAGGACCAGAAGGCAGACTTATGGTCTTCACCTCCAGAATCAGCTCAAAATATCTCTACCACTTTTTCCCACTATAGATGTTATGGCTGTACATAACTAAGAGTACAAGATCAGCTCTACTACAGGCCTTTGTCTTTGCTCAGCAGGGCTCAGGTTTGGGCTAGATAGCTTTTAAAATAGAAGCCATAAGTTTCTTTGTTTCGGTTGCCCTTGTGGAACTGCCCCCACAAAGGCTAACGTGCTCCTCAAAACACGCCTAGGGACAGTTTCCTGCTACGGAGGAGAGGGATGTGCAGACCCTTCAATCTTCTAGTTAACAGAAGAGAGAGTAATGCGAACCACCTTTGAAATGTCGCCGCACTGCTTGAAAGAGATGCTGCTTCGTGGTTTTGCTCCTCTTACCTAGTTGTTTCAATTCATGCATTTCAGACTGATGGTCTGGGGAGGTTTAGCTCATTTCTGGCATGCTATCATTGCACCACCATTACCACACCTCCAACACATGACAGTGACATGAGGAACAAGGGGCAATCCAAATCAAACCATCAACCTCACCAAATTAGGAGGTTGTGGTATTTCCTTAAGCTCATGACCCTCCTGAACTCTTGGTGTGGTCTGTCACTTGGGCATGGCGTGGGAGACGTTTTCTCTTGGCACTGTCCTTCTGCAGGGCAGGCTGCTGCAGCACCTCCCCGATCCCCACCCTCCCTCTCACCTACCAGCCACATTTCACATCGGAAGCCATTTCAAATGTGACTGGCACATGCTCTACACATGACAGCAAGATGCAGTTTGAAACCAAAAAAGGGTTATCATGTAATTCTCTTTTAACTCATGTCTCTCGTAAAGGAAAACGAAACCAAAACAAAACAAAAAAAGAAAATAAGAAGGGTTGGAATCAGGTGTGGGAAGGGGGGGATGGCGTAACATTTATTAATCAAAATTAAAAACTAAGCATGCTGACATCTGGAGCTAGAACAACCAGCAAAGTCACCACGTTCAGACTCATATTGGCTAGTTCTATCCATCCCAGCATTCTCTTGGGACAGCAGTTCGCCCTAGGCTCTACCACAAGCTCAGTGAAGTACACAGCCTCAAGTACTAGAGCGTGCAGCCACAACAACCTGCTATTACGGAAACAGTCAGTCACCACTGGAGTTAACATTCCAACCTCAACGACTCCCGCAGCCTCCCACCCTCGCCCCCCGAAATGGCTCCCACCCTAGCCCTGTCCCACACCACAATGTTAATAATTATAACAAGCAATAACCCATCTGTTATATCAGAGAAGGGAACAGAGACTCCACTGAGAGATTTAGAGCGGGATGTTAACATTTCTTCAGTCAACTGCACAACAAACAAAAAAAAACAGGAGAAATAATTCATTGGAGAAATGAAGTTAAGAAATAGCTGACATGTGTATTGCTTTTAACCATGCACTGATGCAAAATTGAAGCTACTGTTAATTTAAAAAAAAGTCACAGGATACAGGTACACACGCACAGGCAGGCCTGCTCGGCTCAAAGCGGTCTGCAAATTCTACTTGTGTGTACTTCAAATAAAACCAAAAATGGGGATTATAATGGCCATGGTACGTTCCTGTCATAGGAGCAATGAGTGTGGGCAGCTGGGGGATTTCTGACACGGGGATGTATTTAGCATGACCAGCAGGTCCAAATACACCAAAATAGGGTGAAGGAAAGAGGAAGAAAGTTGCAACTATTACTCCTTTTGATTTCATAAACACTTTCACCAAGCTCTGGGACCAGTACAGAACGAAGGAGACGCTGTGCAGGTTGCCTTACCCAGCTGATGCTCCTGTGTTCTCCTTACCCCAGGACCCACATGTAATTCCCCCAAAGCATCTAAAGCCCTATTCAGCTTGCCCAATGCACCAGTTATTTTCTCCTGCCCTTTCTGTTCACACAAAACTAACTGGTATGTGAAGCTCATCCATAACCTCACCTACAAGGTCCTACCACCCTTAGTGATTTCTGATGCCACTCACTTCAGGTACTCTAGTAAGTATAAACTGTATCAGAGCAGAGCATCTTCAACAAACATGAGCAATTGTGTTTCCCAATAAAAGAAATAATAATTTTCAAAAGGCCCTTGCTAGCTGCACCACACTCCTCCAGACTGCAACAGAAGACACCGTTGAGTGGCATAGTCCATGAAACTCAGGACAGCTACGCAAACTCCCCCAACTCCATCTATTTAGGTGAAGTGATCCCACAGGGACAGGTTTACCCATCTAGGTTCAGTCTTTAAAATCTTTAGCCTGGTCTCAAAGGAGATGAGTGTGTCTGAGCTTCTTGTGAAGATGTTAGCTCAGAGACATTTCTATCAATGGGACAGTTTAAAAACAGCCTTGACTAAGGAACCGGCTTATGCATTTTTACTGGGCAATAATTAACCACCAAAAGGACTGTCTAAATCAAGACTGCTTCTTTCTGGTACAGTCTTTTGGATTGTCTGGGGAGCATGTGAGAGAGGTGAACACAATTCTGAACGCTGCTTATCAATTCAAGTTCCCTTCTGCTTGTTATGCTGCCAGTATTGCTGGGGCTGTGCTGAACCCCTTTTCCTATGACTGTGTGTAGAGCCTGAGCCTATAGATCAAAACTGGCAAACAACCAGATTTGCTCAGGCGTTCACAAGAGCACAAATTTCAAATGACTTTTCTGTGATTTACCATCCTTGGCTTATCAATGAAGCACAAAAATATTTTTAATCCCTTCTTTAATATTAGATGATAGCGTTTTCAATAGTGTGTTACTTTAGGGCATATGAGACAAACTCGGCAAAACAACATACACAGGAAGCTGCAATCCCAACTAGAGCAGCGTTCCAGTTACTGAACATGTTAATGTAGATAAATGAGTATGTTAAGGCTATACAGTTCAGCTCAAAATAAGTCCCACCTTCTCTTCCACTCTTGAGGTCCATATTAGGTGATCAGTGCAATGGAACATGAGGAAATCCAAAACTACAGCTTACTACATCAGTGTATCCTATGATCATAAGCCTCCCTTTTCTTCTTTCCTTGCTGCCTTAGACAAGCGCACAAAGTGTGCTGCTGGCACTCTTTATGCCACGAGCATTCCCATACCCTTGGAGAAATGTATAACTCATGGTACCAGTTAGACACATTTGACCACCTGTAAGGTTTAGACAGAGAGCCCAGTTTTGGGATCTGTAATTTGTCGTATCTGGAATGTCTTCTCCACCCCCAAATTGCCCTATAGCAGAGGTTAAGAAGCAGAAAGGGCTAGAACTGTTTCCAGTATTTTTGTATTAGAAGGGTGGCATATGTGCACCAGGAATGAGCATGAATGAATTAAAAGAGGTGACAGGACAACAGTGTCCATAGCAGCAGGTGCTTCTACATGGCAATGGGACAAGCATGACCTCGTTAACCCTTCCATTGAATTTACACATACATATATTTCGAATGAAATACCACTCGGTGTGACATCTGGACACATGCCACCCTGCGACAGCGGGGGCTCGGATCACACGGGAGTCTGCACTGCCCTAAAAAAGCCTCTGTTCCCATCTCTAATGTGGTGCTGGAATGGTTAGTATAATTCAGTTTTTTCCACTGCAATCCACAATCTGATTGGTTGGCAGGTCACACTGGCACTCCTACCTGAGGTATTTTAGCGCTAATGATTGGTTCCTGTAAGACTATTCTATAACAGAACACAGGAAGAGCAGTTCAAAAAAACACAGCTGTGGAAAGAAACAATCATACAAACAGCCCGCGGTGGGGCTCACCAGCCTTTTCTTTCCAGTGGATGCAAGCACGCTTTTCACAGGCAGGAGTGGTCTTCACACAGGTGGGGTGGTTTGTGTTTGTTTTGTTCTGTTTTTTTTTCTCCCCCCCACTCCGCCCCAGATTGACCCCATTGCAGAAGAAAGATAACCTTTCTTATGATCTGAAATGAGGGCGTCCTGGGGCTGCTTGTTTTATGAATTCAGGTGTCCTGCCAGAGTGTGACGCATCCAACAAGAGATGGAATGCCTTCTTCAGAGAAGATATGGCTAGCAGGATGGTTGCCCCAGGAAAGAAAAAGAGGAGTGAGGAAGAGGAGGAAGATGAGAAATCGGTGCATAGTACTTAGGTGGAAAAAGCAGCCCAAACTTGGGACATTTCCCCTTTGTCTTGCCTACTGCTAACTACTCCTTCCTAGCTCAGGGTCCTTTCCACCCTGCCTTGACTCAGAAGCCCTAAGGGAACCTCAGTTTACCTCTCCCCCTAATCCAGCCAGGAAGGACTAAGCCCAACAGAAGAACCCTCTGCCTTCCCTTCCACGACCTGGACAATCCTTTCACAGCAACCAGATGGGCATAAGTGCTCCAGGGAACAGCACTGAACGTCAGTGGTGCACAGGGATGCTGCGCTCATTCTACATGCGCCATTTAGCGAATTGCTTGGAAGGGTAACTTCACATTAGGATTATGATTTTTTTTTTTTTCTGAGCTCTGTTGGAGGGATCTGAGCAGCAAGCACACAGGAAAATGCACCACCATCTCCCTTGATGAGCACCCTGTTCTGCTGTCCTGCCTTCTCACAGCGAGACCTGAGCCACTGAAAGCAAAGTCATCAGAAGTTCATCTAGCAGTTTTAACCTGACTCGGAGGCTTGGTTTTGTGTTACATGATGCTACTGCACTGCAGCACCAAGTGGTTATGGGGATCCTTCATTGCTGAAGTCTCTGTGCTTAAAACATGCTAGGTAAGCATCTCCTCCCCATCAGCAATGGAAGCTCTGAAGGAGCTTTTGGAAAAGAAATAGGGACCCTTTCATCATGACAGCCTCTTATACACCATACTCTGAGGGAAGAGGCACTAAGCAGAAAGCATTGCTCATTTGCCTGCTTGCTGTAGCAAACTCAGTGGTCAGTAAAGGCGGTGTTTTAGGATTGAGGTGGGAAAACCCAGAACTCTTGTGTAGTCCTTGACACCATTTTATAAAGGAACAATTGACTAGGCAGATCAATTTTTAGAGGGATGTGCACACTAGTATAGGTAAGAATGAAGAAATGCATCCAAAATCTCTATGTTTAGAGAGTACGTCTTCAGACTGCTGTAACTATGTTGGTGTAACTTTATAAGACCTGACCCCCCATACAAGCCAACAAAATCCAAAAGTTAATTCCATCCGTTATCTTCAGCCTAACCCCCAGGGTCCTCTTCATAAATGTCAGGAGTAGCATCTCCACAGGAACAGGGACATGAAATCCATACTGACAACCATGCCACTACCAATACAAAGCTTCCCCAGCTCCAAAGAGCTATTGCCTATAATACCAAGCAAGGGAACTTTGCCAGAGCTAGACAGGCCACAAGTTGTGATGGCAGTAGTGGAGCTGAACATTTTGGCTTTGAAGGGCATCCCCGTATCACAGCTGCTCTGCATCTCCATTAGAGAGGAAACTGCTCTTCTTACTGGCCAGAGTCCCTTGGTCCACGACAGCCACAACCCAGCTGTGTATACAGATGCCCTGGAGATCTGCAATACCAACTGGCTGGGTAAGACAAAGACAATGACAGGACAACGTCTCCTGTGGTATCGGAACTAAATCCCAAACAGGAGGAGGCTGCTGACTTTTCTAACCGAACATCTCCACGTATTTGTACTTTACAATTCCCTGAAGAGGTGAGAGAATCTAGTCTATTTAGGCACCATTTCGACTAGCAAAATGAGATGTCAGTTTCCACTCTAGCATCTCGGTCTCCATTTTTAATCAGTCCCAGTGTCTTCCCCAAAGGAATAATCTCCACATCCCAGTGGCACACGAACATTTTTGAACATACAGCTCGCTCCGTTTAGTGTGGGCTGCACAAATCAAACCTGAAAGGGCCCCAAGAGGGGAGAGAAAGGGGAGGGTGGAGGGGGAGAAGGAAAGGGAAGGTCTGAGGCTAAACCAGTCCTGTTATTTTTATATCCAAATTATGTAAACGAAAGAAGTGTTGAGAGAAATTTTAATTTGCTAATCATCTCTCAGGTTGATTAGTAGCAGTGTGCATGTGGGGGAGAGGACACCCAGTAAACTGACCCTGGCAATGATCAGGAAACCCAAAGGCTTAGGTCTTGCACCCAGGGGCAAGCGCAGTGACAGAGAAGCATGCTTGCATTCCTAAATATATAAATATATATATCCACAAGGAAGAAGAAAAATAAAGTAAATGATATTTAAAAAAACCAAACCAAACCAACAAACCAAAAAAAAAAAAAAAAAGGCTGGCTTGTCAGGGGTTGGGGATGAGAAGGCTCCGGTGTGTGTACTTACATAGAGGTCAGCACCGTAAAATCCGTCCTGGTAAACCACACTGCAGAAAATCCACACAAAAAAACAAAAAAACAAAAAACAAAAAACAAAAGAACAGAAAACACATTCCGGTTATTGAGGACGGCAGCATGCACATGCATTTTACACAGGCAGGTGATGTATGAATCCACAACCTGGGCTTTTGGCAGGAGCAAATCAGCAAGAGAATGTGTGTGCGCACGCACGCTAGACGGCTCCAAGTCATCTTCCATGGCATGCAAAGGGGAAGGGGGCGGGCAGAGGGGGAGACAGTATGCAAAGGAGAGGGAGGGGAACAACCATGTTGTACAATAAAAATAGACTCAAAAAGATCTGATGTCCTGAAGAAGAGAAACAAGGGTTTAGAAACCTCCACTCTGGTTATTCTCCTGGAATTATTTAAGTTACCCCCTACACACATGGAAACAGTGGCTTCATGAAACGGGCTTGGAAATCGAGAAGCCCCTCAGAAGGCATCCCACAGGGACTGGAATCACCTACGTCAGAAGCACGTTTCAGAGAGTAGTGTATGATTACTTATTTGAGCTCCACAGGGCTGCTTGACTTTGTTTCTGACATCCATACATCACCTGCTTTTACCCTGCACATTAGACATGCGATAAGATTTGGCTGATCACACAAGCATGCAAAGTATTATTATTCAGCATCTTAAAAGATCCGATGCAACACCTCAGGAAAACAAGTCAATCAATTCTGATCAAAGTAAACACAGAGAAATGTAATTAAAAAGAAAAAACCAAAAATACCCACAATGCATTGCTTTCACAAGCAGAGATAATGAGCTAAAAAGGTTAGGTGACTGGTCCAAGGTCCGAGAATTGAAAGGTGCAGTGGGAGTCCCTGGTAGTAACGACATATTCCATAGCAGAGAGGAGCAACTGGAAGGGTTTCCATGGGATGGTGCTTTTTCTGTTTTAAGCCATTGTTTTCTTTCTCTCAGAACTTCAAGCAGGAAAATCGTTAAACCAGAGGCTGGGGTTCCCAAAGAGCCACTCTTACCAGAGCGTTTGCTAGCGTAGGACTACGCAGCTTGCTTTGGGGACAGGGGATGGGGAAGGATGAGGAAGGAAGAGAGGGTATGCCCCCCACCCGTGTGCGTTCAGCGTGTCCTTCGTACTGAGGAATTTTCTCTTGCTTTGTCCTCTGAACTGCTCCGCACAAACTCACTCAAGGCCTTAAAAAGCACTAGCCCCACCATCTGTGATACTCATGGACCTAATGTGCATGACTCACCAGCAGCATTAATGAAAAAGAAGGCATGGAACACTAGCTTTTCTTTTATTTATTATTTTTTACTTATCAGATGGAATGTGAAATGCTGCCCAGAGCCTACCACCCTCAGACACCCACTTATTGTAAGGCACGCACACACGAAAAAAGCCCAGCGTATCTTGCCAAAATTCTGCATGCTATTACTAAAAAAAATAAAAATAAAATAAAAATCTGTTGCAGTGTTAGCTACTGCTTGAATAATTTTAGTCTTGCTGTCTTCCCCAGGAAACATACACTCCATTCCCAATGGACAGAGTTACTATGGTCTCCAAGAGCGCTGGGAGCAGATATAGAGACCCTTGTTAGAAGAAGAGGGGAGCCACTTCAGCAGGGAGAAGCAGGCCATAAGATCATGTTTGTTGAAGCTAAATTTTTACAACCACATAACAAAGAATTTGGCTCCTGGGGCAGTGACTTACATTGCTGGGTTCTCTATCTAGGATCAGGAGTGTTTTAGCAGTGATACTCCACCTGCTCCTGCAGGAAAGGCAAACGCATGACAGAGGAAGTGACTGTTGGTTTATGAACAGGTTAGCAGTTTTAACAGTTATTCCAAACACAGTCAGTTGGATTAATAAAAGCATTACCACATTGGATCAGGCCACTGTTCACGTAACTTAGAACCCTGTCAGCAAGAGATGCTAGCATCAGCTCTCCAGAGAAAACTGCAAGGAACACTAATAACATGTAAGAGTAAGACTACCTAAGTCCAAGCAACCAAGCACATGTGCATCCTGTCTCTCCCTCAGTTAGGACCTAACTGACACCGACTGCCAGCACTGAAATTTAGCAAGGTTTACATGCTAAAATATCCACATTTGTGATTCTTTATGTTAGCAAAATCTTCACTTGAGAACCACAGAGACCATTCTGGTTATGTAGACTGACCAGAAGCATAAAGCAGCCCCATCAAATCTCAGGGGAATCTGTGAAGAGCCCACTAGCTGAGCTAAAACACATCCATGAGAACAAGACATACGCTGATTTTGTAAGGCAGCCATTATATCACTGAGTTGTACCAACAGTTGACTGTGTTGTAAAAGGAATGAAAACCAGCCTACCAAAACAAAACAAACAAAAAAAAAAACCCACAAAGATCCCTACTGCCTTATGTCTAGTCTGACTTTTATCTTTTTTTGGCTTTGAGTCAGAGAATCTTCTATATATTCACACTCCTAGACTAAATTATACTTTACTATGACAAGCCAGCTCTTCATATATGTACTTAATGACCATGAACAAGCCAATGCCTAACCTACTGTTCGAGAAATAAAATTGATCGAGCTTATTTAGTTTTGAGAATTTTACAGCAGGCAAGTTTTTTTTCCAGCCTTTGATTTAATTCTTACAGCTTTTAGTCTGAAGTGCAATTTGTCAGCTTTCGTTTAGAAAGCATGGCCACTACAAATGAGGGCAATATTCCAGCGCTGGCTTTAGTCACGCTATAGACCAGAGGTTATAATGTCTCCATACCAGTACTGAATGCTGCCTCAGTTATACACTGAAGGTTGCATTTGTGTTCTGAGGTCAGGCTCGGATGACTGCCTAACAGCCTCTCCAATGCTCTGAGCAAGTGCTTTTCTAACCTTCCTGGATAAACATCCATGTCCATACGTAGGTGTATGTACCTTTTACATATGCATCAGTAAAATCTTAGCTTTAGATATTGAAAAAAATGTCTATTAAGAACATGATTTCTTGCACCTTCCTCTGGAGTGTCTAGCACTATAGATGCTGTCAAGAATTACACTAATCTGAACAGCACTCAGGTCTGATCCAGCATGGCAATTCCAATGAGCTTTTATTATTCTACATTCTGTATTTTTTGAATTCTACTAAGCTCACAAATTCAGGGATACCATTAAGTTTTAAAACTTGAACACCACTAAGTTTTGTGAAAATCAGTTCCCTCTACCAGGTTTGAGTTAACCTGCAGCTTACTTTACTGTCTTCTTCTACAAGACTCACTAAGTTTTGATCATTCATGTGCTGCTGACTGATCTTATGGTGTCAGCTTTCCACTGGCCAGAAAGAAAGCAACTGATGCAGGACAGAGTGTCAGGAATGTGTGCCTGCCCCTGACTCGGTGGAGGTCAGCAGTGCCCACACAGAGCTGTGGCTGTCCTACAGGTTACTGCAACATAAAACTGAATAGCACAATTTACATTATTCAACAAGGAATCAAATTCCCTCTACAAAATAGCATGTAGAGATTCAGACTATGACGACAATAAACATCAGAACTAGTTAATTACATGCCAGTGCTTGGGACAAGGGGCAGTTCTGGGCCATTTCTGAAGGCAACTTGTTTACTGCTGTCCTGCAAATATTTACTCGATAGTACACAGCCCATGAAGACATGAAACCGGTCAGCAGGGTCAGACAAACCCAATGTAACGTAAGTAAAATACAGTCACGAGACAGTATTTGGAAGGGATAATCATTGGAGCCTGGCCCATATTCAAAATGGAAATACACCCTTTACAGTGGACTCAGGCTGGATTTATATCAAAGATGGGGCTCAAATCCCTCGCAGTGCAGCATGGGTGACAGCCTCTCACTAGGATTGCTCCAGCCGTTACTCCTAGGGGTGAAACACACAACCCCCCTCCCCGGTGCAAGCACTTCATATTCTCCTAGACAGCAGCACTTAGCTCAGCTTTGCTTCTCTGTTTCACTCTGGAGCATTTCCTAATCAAATAGGGCTGGGTCATTTTTAGAGCAACAGACGACAAGTTGCAGGTCGGAGGCTACGGTTAGAGGATGTAGAATATGAATTAGGAGTGGTAGCAAAAAGAGGTGGATCTAAAAGCCCAGAAGAACCACTCCATTTGGAAGGCCTATGTGTTCAGACAGGAGGTTTCATTTAAAGTCTTTGGGTGAATTAAATACAAACACTGCCAGATTTGTCTGAGAGCAAAGCTAGGCAGATATGTGACCACTGCAGCTTGCTTCCTTCAGTTCCACTTTAAATATCAAACAGGGCTCTAACAAGGAAGGGCTGCACAAGCTCTCCCCACTTCATCTGCTACAGAAGGTATTGCAAGCTTATCCAGCATATATCAGGCCAGCTCCTTACATCAATGTGTGTGGCTTCCTCCTCCCTTTTTAATAAAAGATTTATAATTTATTTTCTTCCCTTTCCGGGTTAGTCTAAGTGGGATAAAAAAAAAAAAAGGGTCAGTCCATTCTTCTGTGTTGGAGGATTCATTCCTATTCCTATTCTTTCTGAGAAACATGCCTGGAAAACACGGCAAATAAAATTCCAGATATAGGCAATATGAATAAAGCATCACCAAAATCAGAAACAAAAAAAAACAGTTTGGAAGGGATTTCCTAATTTATCTGTCATTCCATCACACTTAAACAAAAAAAAACAAAACAAAACCCAAGTACAAACCTGGTTCCCTGTACTTCTGAACAGCAGAATACTCTTCTGTAACAGAGTTTATTCCACTGCATTACTAGTGAAAAGTCAGAGGGCAAAGAAGTGTGCTGAGGCCACGCATTCACCATCACTTCACAGAACAGTTAGAAAAACGCTGCACTTTTCGTTCTCCCTGTATCCCAAACAATCCCAACTTCAAATTAATGGACTTGATTAATCTTTGTTTTAAACCTTTTTAAACTGTCTCCAACAAAGAAAGCAAATCCATTGTGGGTAACTGGCTCTTCTGTGTCCTACTGTCAGATGGTGAGGCATGAAGGTAATGGATAATATTCCTCATTCCCGGGTAAGAAAACCACAAAGGGAGCGCAGAGTAGAAACTTTTCAGAAATCTTAGCCCTCTCTTTGTGTCCTTCTCAGTAGTGCTGCAATGTATTGGGTCAATGGATGACAAATACCAGGCAGACAAATTGAGAAATTATGAGAAGGAGGACATCAGCGCTTTAGGCTACTTCAAGTACTGAAAATTGTTTCAGGCAAGAACTTGATGTGGCAAAATTTAGATTTGCCCCCGTTGGATGCCATTGTGTGCAGAACGCTCTGGCACTGGCAACATCCTGACTCTCACCATCCAGACAATTTTAGTAACGTTTTTGTTAGCCAATCAGCTATTTGACACAGTTGTGCAGAGCACTCTGCTCTTGTGACTAATGCTTACCCTGGGTAGGCAGGGATGGCTGTGGGAGGCACCGCCCGGACTGCCCCATAAACCGTCCTTCCTCGGCCCCTCAGGTGGGCTCCCCGAAACGCGGCTGCTGTGGTGGCTGCAGTTGGATAGGGGAAGCCTGGAACTG
This sequence comes from Chauna torquata, assembly GCA_013399475.1. Taxonomy (NCBI): domain Eukaryota; kingdom Metazoa; phylum Chordata; class Aves; order Anseriformes; family Anhimidae; genus Chauna; species Chauna torquata. The sequence continues at coordinate 298,377 of VXAL01013555.1, read as the reverse complement.
TAAAGACAGACAAGGTTGAGGGTGAAAAGGATCCAAGCTCCTGCCCAGGGAACAACTGCCTGCTTCAAACAAAGTGACAAAATAGCTCCACAGCGGTGGGACGTTTTGCATCAGTCCTGCAGAAGGGCATGCTTATAACCCGGCAAGCATCGGATACATACGTCCTGCTACACCATGGCCTTTGGGGGAAGAGGGGTTGCAGAGAGGTTTGGCATGCAAGAGGTTAATGCTGTGGCATGGCTCACCCACCACAAACAGGGTACAACCCCCCCCTTCTGACACCGCCATGCAGTCTGGTTAGAGTCCGAGAAGCGCAGAGAGTTACTATGAATATAGCAGGCGGCTCTTCCAAAACTGCAGAGGCTCTTTAAAATAATTTGTCAAGAGGCCCTTAAAGTCAATCAACTTACATCAGTCTCTTCCCTCCTTTCCCCTCCCACTCTTTGCCACCCAATCCTCTGTATGTTCATTTTAAAGCCTGAAAGACAAGATAGCCCATATAACAGCAGCAGAAACTTCCCATAAAGTGCCAGCTTACTGAGAGCCCCTCTTCATTTAACAAGCGTGACCAGGACCTGGCCCCATGCGTGGCGGGGCCCACTTTATTAAGCTTTATGCTGGCATTAACTGGCTCGATGAAATGATGTAAAGCCCTAGAGGCATCTGCAAATACGTAATGAACAGATACCCAGAGGGAGCGAGTCGCAAGGCATGAACCCAACCCAGCGTGCGTCCAGGTGCATGCCGCTGGGGGCCCTGCAGACTCACGGTTTAACAGCTTGTATAATATGTACTTTAGGGATTTGTCCATTTGGTTTCTTTGACTTCAAAGGGGCAGGAGGGAAAAAAAAAAAGGGAATGGCCTATTCCTCGCACACGCCCTCCCCTTGTTCTGCAGCCTCCTCATCACTTAGAGAGACCCGTTCACCAGTACAGAAACACTGCAGACGAACAAGTTACAGCCACTGCACAGTATACTTGGGCTAGAAATAAACTCTTTCACAACGAGACCCATCCTTTCAAGTATATATTATACAGACTGGAGAGAAGGGAAACAGGTCATAGTTAACTCAAGCACAGTAACAAATACAGGGGCCAATGGGGGCTACTTACTGATTAAAGGAATGTAAGTGTTAATACCCCCCCTTCCTGACAGGGGCACTGCGGCGTCATTGCCCAGCGAGACATCTGCTTGAAAGCTGGACGCTAATTTAATTTTAAAAAGAATAAAAAAAAGAACGTAAAAAGGTTATAAAGAAACAGCAAATTGAGAACATAAACAAACACCACTGTAGTTAAATGGCAGAAGTGGAAGTGTCTACTTAAGCTCTACCTGCATATAACTCAGGGCCGTACACCGCTCCAACCACAGGACTCAACTTCCAACCTGAAACAACAAAGACTGCAGTGAATGCCAAAATCTACACCAAGAGAAGGAGCAGGCAGCGTGGGTATGGGGAACAGTCTCTTGCATGCGCCCCAGCTTCACATGCAGCAGCTCTTTCCAATTTCTGCTTCACCTCAATCCCCCTTGGTGTAGATGGAGGCCAACTGCCTTTTGCTAATGTCAAGTTCTAGGTACAGGTTGCTGTAGTGGAGGGAACAGCCAAACATCAGCTGATTCGCAGCAGGGCAGACGCGCTGTTGAGGGAATGCCAACTACCTTATATGCGCATTTGCCACGAGCACCGTGCGACCCTGCATTCTCTGCGTGAACCTTGCTGTCAGCTCCTCCAGCTCCTCCACGCATTCATGGGGAACGCTGTGGATCCAAAACCTCTCTAAAGCCACCGGCCAGGCCTGTCACTGCAGGGAAATCAATTTACACCCTTAAATTCTCAAGTCACCATTTTTTCGTATTTGCTAGAGATCTAAAAAGCAACAGTGACTGAGATTTCCTCACTAACTGAATTACACGACTATATTGCAAAGAAGCAATTCACTCTATTCATTTCACATTTGTTCCTCTCCGCATTATTTTAGTGTTTCCTGTCTTCATGCTTCTTTTCAGATGAAAGCCTTCCCAGAGAATTGGTTTTAATATCATCTAGATAATTGGCAAGAACTGAAAATCATCGACACAAAACATACAAGAGAATAACACTTAAAGAAGTCATCACTGGCCTGCCACTGTATTAGGGGTGTGAGGAGGAACACATCCCTCCGTCAGATCTAGAAACCTGTCATCCCCCGCACCTTTCTATCTGGGGAGAGGAGACGGGTGTAAAGCTAACAGCATGATCTGGGCTGGCCTGCACAAAGCATGGAAAGGGAAGGAAAGACCTTATCTGTTCAGCTAGCAATCACACAGGTATTTCTACTGAAATAAATCCATACCCTTCCTCTGTCTTGCTTTACGAGTCCTGACACACTCACTGCAATTTTACCACCCCTACCCAGCCTAGAAACAACATGAACAACTTTGTGAACTGCAGCCCATCATCACCACTCCTTCACCTGCTGGCAGAGCATCAACCAGAGGTGCAATTCACGCTCCCTTTGCAAGACTGGGCATGCTGCTCTATACTGCCTACCTTGATAGCAAAATACTAACGCGAGTGGTGGCAATAACAGGACTGAGATCAGCCCCCGAATTTAATAGCGATCGTACCACCACTTGTCAGTATGCCTTAAGCCTGGCCTCACGCTGAGTACCTTTGCATTGTTTTAAAAGCAGACACTGCTGGCTGCTAAAGCAAAATATTCCTGCCCGTTATCGTGTTTCACGAGTCATTTTTATGTAAGCCAGGTTTTGATACCAAATAGCTGTACAAGTTTTCTGTCCTTGCTTTCAGGACAATGTAATATGTTTGTGTTGCCTTTTACTACAAAATTTCCTAATTCCTTTCAAACACTAAAACTTGGAATCCCAGTCTTTTTGTCTGTCCCTGTTTCCTCAGTTCTGTAACCAAAAAACAATTACGCTATTTGCCAACAGACACACAAGTCAGCAGCAGAGCCACAAATAAAATTTTTATCTTCTGAGTCTTATGTTATAATCAAAAAGGATCTTGCACTAGCAACTACCTATGTTTAGCCTTCTGCTTTGCTGAGGCTGTTCAGGAACATTTTCAGGCCAAGCAGAACTTTTCCTGCCTGCTTCAGGACAAAGACTCAGATTCAAAATGTGTATCAAAGCAGCATTCAGTACTGTCAGAAGAACGATTTTTTTGATGCTATATGTGTCTACACAGTAAAATCACTGCACAGACAGAAGAACCTAAATATCCCAATGAAACAGGATTCTTCATTACCAAAACAACTTGGTCTTTCTCTATTCAGGTTCACTGGAAAATGACTGAATACCAGACACAGCCTGTAACAACGAGCGAACACACAAACAGCCCAATGCCTCTGTTTTCCCAGCTGCTTGGGGACAGTTGTACTTTTACTATTAGAACCCGAGATACATCCAGCTACGTATCCTAAATTATACTCCATTTGTATTTGGGTGTTTATGTGATGGCCATCCCACTGCAGACTGGCACAGCGTCAGCTTGCAGCAGTGGCAGGTGACATATCAGACCTTGGGTTCTCTTTCTAGCTTGGCCACACTGGGCATGTCACTACTCCTCTCTGCCCCAACCTCTCCACCTGAAAAATGGTATTCCTCCATAAACTCTTAGTTATACTGAAGCACAATGCTGTAGATCAAGGCTTGGGAGTTGTTTTTTGGTTTTGGTGGGGGTGTGTCTGTGTTTTTTTTTTTTCCCTGGGGAGGTCCTGACCAGAGACCATGACTTTCCCCTCACCAGGAAGCTTTTGTCTTCCTTCTAACCTTTCAGCTCATCACTAGTACAAACAGTCTCTCTTACCATTTGCATATGGTGTGACCATCTTCTTATTGGTCATCACTCGTGCTGTGGCGTTGTTAACCTAAAAGCAAGAAAGGGGAAGGGGAGGAGAGGGAAGGAAGCAGAGGACATTAGGGAAAATGACAGAAAACTCTCAGATATCACACACACACACACACACACACACACTATACTTCTCTGAGCAAAAAAAATTAACTAATTTTACAAGAATGCAGTATTTAAATTATTTTTAACAATTACCATTTAATTTTAAACGTTACAGCTAAACATGGCATTTTACATTATGCATTAAACAAAAGGCCAACAAGAGTAAAGTGCAGATTCTCAGACACCCTGTCACCCCTTGGCGCGTCATTATTCTCAGCTCATTGATCTGAAGGGCAAGACTTTGACAATTCTGTCCAGGCTCTGTTTGACTGGCAGCAATCATTTCTGCAGCCCAGGACAGGGAAACTGAAGCAGGTGATGCACAGGTTGACTTGTTTCTCCAACTCACCACTGGACTGGGGCCCACAGGTTGCAGGCAGATAGACTGTTTAGATAGGAAAAGGTAACCTGGAGTCAATCAGCTTTAGATTTGAACTCCCAAGGTTTGACATTTTAGGACTTCCACCAAGTGTTTGGACAGTTTGTGTTCACCAGTTCCCTCATTATCATCTTCAAATCTTTTTCCAGGATTATTTTATCCCCTGAGACACAAATCTCTTGGACCAAAGAGAAAAAATGCACAGTGGTAGAGCTGTTTTTTTTGTTGTTGTTGTTTTATTGTGCCCTCCACCCTCTTTACAGAGCTCTGCATAGTTCCAAGCAGTTTGATTGCTCAAGCAAGTGGGGTGTTACCACAGAGATGGTGCTGATAAAGAAAAGATGGACCAGTTTGGAAGCCAAGTTACTGCAGCCCCGTGTCAGACAGCCTCAAAGTTCTTGCAAGGAGGGTGAAGTCTTTATCCAACATCAATAATTTATCAAAACATATGCCAAATGGGAACTAAGGCTAGCATTAAGAAAAAATAATAATTACTATAAAAATAAAAGCTGCTCCAGGTCCTTGAGACTTATGGAAAGGTGAGCGCATGTGGGGTGGGGAATCTGGAACTACATTTACTCTTGTTTCAGCCCCAAAACAATAGAAACATTACACATTTAAAAAGAAAGAATGGGAAACAACAATGATGAGACTGAGAGCATGCAGTTAAACACACACAGATAAAAGAAAGAAAAAAAAACACAATTGATTCAGAGGGTGGGGAGGGAAGAGGGAGGAGATAGGGTCTCACAGACAATCAGTAAGATGGAGCGAGTGCCTGAAATCAGCTGCTACAGCAAAGTGCAACACAAGCACTTAAAGGAAAAATTGCCAGAACCGATCAGAAACCACCAGTCAGCAAAGAGACCAACAGCTGCATTTAACCGAGTAAGGAAATAAACCAGGGAGGGAGAGAGAGAGAAAGAATGAAAGAGGAAAAGAACAGTAACAGCTACAAACAGGTCTCAGAAAGAGAGAGCAGCAGAAAGAAGGGGCAGGAGAGAGAGAAAAGGAAATGGGTGCATTAATAAAAACCAGCCAAACTGGAGTTCAGTAACTCTGAGTAAGATGTGCAAGGGGAAATCACCATGAAGTCAGTAATCAAACAGCTCAGACTGCTACAAAACAATATGTACATCCAAAGTCCAGGCGGCATTACTCAACAGCATTGAAAATAAAAGGGGGAGAGGGGGGAAGGAGGTGGGTGGGGACAACAAGTCAAATCACATTTTGTAGTGTTAATGTGAGATGGCAGATGGATTTTTTCTTTCTTAATTTTGTTTTTTTTTTGTAATTTTAAGAAAAATTAAAAAAAAAAAAAAGCTTCTTCTCTAATGCTTTTGTTTCACTTACCGCCAACTCGTACCATCGCCAGCATTGTGTATAGTTACCATGGAAAGAGTGAGTCAAGTGAAGGGCCCTAAACGCTAAACCATCGAAAAAGGAAAAAAAACAAAACAAAAAAAAAAAGCAAAATATGCAGACATCTTACTCAAAACGGTGGCTTTTTTGTTGTTGTTGTTTTCATATTTGTTCAATATTTGTACTTTTTGTTTGTTTCAAGAAAGAGGGAGAGAGGGAAGGGCCAGTTAGCCTTCACCACAGTGGAACACCAAACTGGCCAGCATCAGGCGTGCCCCGTGTATGCGGCCGTGCTGGCCGGCCAACGTCACCCCTTTAGGACCAAAGTGAGAGCTAGAAACGTTAAGGACTAGCTTCCACCGAGCAGGCTCTTGACCAGAGCAGGGTGTGCAGCACAGCCCACCCCGCGCCTCTGCCCCCACCGCCCACCCCGCCCGGCGCGGGCATCGTCTCACACTTGCGTGGAGGAGAACTGGCCTCGGAGGAAAGAGAGGAGACTGGCTGGCCCCCTGCTTTCTGTGTGGACACAGAGTTAGAAGTCGGACAGTACTCTTTCGGTTAGTGTCGTTCAGGCCTGATAACAGGAGATCGGAGCCTCGCAAACTGAAGCAAAGGAAAAATCAAGACAGCAGAAGGGCAAAAATTTGGAGTGGGTGGGGGAAAAAAAACTCAATAAAAGGAAACAGAAAAGAAAAATACCCAAAACAACAATAAAATATTTTGTAACGGGTGTAAACTTTTATACATTTCAGTGCAGGGAGGTGAAGGACACAGACAAACACACGCACACACGAGACTGGGATCCAAATGTGAAATAAGTGAGGCAAGACACAAAAAGAAATCAAAAGAATAAATATAAAGAAGAAATTGAATTACTGAAGACATGCACCTCGATTTTACGGCCCTCTACCACGGTGCCGTGTAATTTCTCCCTGGCCCTGTCTGCATCAGCACTATTCTCGAAAGTTACGAACCCGAATCCCTGCATGCAGCGGGAGAAGGGGGGAAAACATGCACATCGTTATATATTGAAATACTGATCTCTAGGTAAATAGAGAAAAAATATCACAGTATGAAATCGACATCAGCACAACTCAGCAATAACCTCCTAGAGTCACATTGTTGGTTCATGCATGTTTCGTAAATGAAGGAAATTAAATTCAATAAAATAAAGGAACTGTAATCATAATAAGAATAATAAGAGTAATTAAAAAAAGAAAACATAAAAGCAATTGAGGCCAGACCAAAAAAGAAGTACAAAGTTACTCGAGACAATTTTTTAGTTTTTCTTTTTTTTTTTTTCCTTTCTTTTTTTTTTTTTTGTTAAAAAACACTAAACCCTGCTCTGACATAGGCAAGCTGGTTAAGCCCACACAGGGCTCCTGCCCTCTCCCTGAGGATGAGCATGCATGCTGTGCCAACCCCACCACCCGCCCCGGACACAGTGCAGGTCATCAGCACTAAGCAGCACTTCATTCTCTTGAGCAACTGCTGCGAAAGCAAGCAGAGATCTGAGTTCAGGCCTGGCACCAGGAATTCTGCGAAGCTTTGGGCAAATCAAACACTGAACCTTGGCTTTTCCCACCTGTAAAATGGAGACAATAATAATTACCTACCTTGGAAAACGGCTGAGCGGAAGGGCTGTTTGTAAAGCATCCCTTGTAAGCTCTTCGGGGCACAGTTCATGTCTACTTCTACGCCTGTAACTTCGCTAATAACACATGGGGCCCTGAGAGTAAGGAGGACTTCTAGGTAGCACCAGGAGATGAACATCACTCAATGTGAAGATTCAGAATGCTACGTATTGTTCTGGTTTCAAAATTTTCCTATCTGTAAGTACCACGTTGGACTTGAAGGTAAATCTGAACACCTAAGTACGGATCTATTGGTAAAGGCAGTTTTTTCCGGCACTTCTGACCTACTGCTGCCTCCCTTAGAGCCTGCCACCCATCTCGCTTGGCTTTGTTCTGAGACAGCAACCTCTGTGCTGTGGATGGTGATGAATCTCTGCCTAGGCACACTACGAAGTTTGAAAAAAATGAACGTGCCCTGCTTGGCGCAACCACAAAAGCTCAGGGACTAACAAAACGTCCCTCTAGTTAGAGGGATTTAGGTTTAACAGGTCCATGACGGCACATGCAACGCTCCTGTCCCACATGCTCATACTGCCATCAATTCATGCAGTCACGTACAAGGGCAGGGAAAGAGATCACGCTCGCTTCCACGGAGGTGAGTGCACTGACAGTCAAGCACAGCCAACAAGACTAAGGGAATTAGGAATTTAGCTGGTAGCAAATGGTATTTTACTACAGACAACCATGAGGAGATAATTCTTCATGCCACTGCAGAGAATGGGGCCAACCAAAAAACTTGGCTGCAGTCTGCTTTTAGGGTACCTTAAGAACAGGAGGAGGAGAACTGGCTCCTGTGGCTTGCTATAAAGCAAATACCAGTTTAATGCATAGACAGTAATCTCTGCTGGCTCAGGAGCAGGAAGAACAAAGCCTGCGTTTGATGCAATAGAAACTCCGATCTTCAGCAGAGCACCAGGTAAGGTGAGCAATCTGAAGCAACGACATGCTAGCCTGGCAGCCTCCTCCATGCAGCTCAGGGTCGGTATGTGTGGAACCCCAGAAAATAGCATCTGGATTTCTAGGCACCATTAGCAACAAGACACAAGCAAGTCATCATTCTTTAAGTGCTTTTTAAAGGTTTGTACAACAGTAATCTTAAAAAGCCCCTTTGTGCATGCTGGCTTTTATCATCCACAGCTAGGTTTCCAGCACAAAACCGTTACATGTTTGTAAAACATAGGGTTTTTTTTGTTTTTGTTTTCCCCCCTTCAGGAACAGCAGTAACAAAAAATAAAAACTTAGCTAAGTACTGTCACATTGAAATCAAGCAGAGCTCTCCTTTGGGTGCCAACCCCCTAATCTAAAACTTCAGATAATTTCATTTCTCCAGCTTAAAAAAATAAAAGGCTAGATAAATAACAAACTGATGCCTTTTTCAGAACAACGTAAATGTTTTCTGTTGAAATGAATTAAAATTGGAGCTACAAGAGATTAGGGCTAGTAAATAAATCAGTGCAAAAACGCAGTCCAACTCTCAAAGTTGCAGGGAATTGGGTGGGGGGGAGAGTGTGATAGCAAAGGTGCTTATGAATATTGTACCTGCTTCAAAGAACCCCTACAGAGAAAGGGAAGACTGAGAAATAGAGTAACACGTTTCCCTCTGTTCGATATAACAGGGAAAAAGCATCTTTAAAAAGGCTTGGGGAGGAGGGGATGTAAAGACTGCAAGAGCAATCTCTATTTCCCTCTTCTCTTTTGACATTAAAATTTTTGTTTGTTCTAGACAATCCTGTAGAGCCTGAGAGAGATTTATGTCTTCTGTGATGCCGTGAACTGAAAGCTGGAGAGCAGAGGGAAGGTAATTTTTTAGACATTAGCCTGTGCAGACTAGAACCAAACTAAGACTATTTTAATTCACATTTGTTTGCAATTAATAAAGTCTGTACGGGATTTAAAAAACACGTTACCTTCAAATACCTTTAAACTGATTTTGAATTTTCAGTATTTTTAATAAGCTAAATCAAGGTAGGGTACAATCCACATGCAGACTATACAGGAATAATTAACAATGTGAACTAAAAGAGAGTTAACTTGATTCTGAACAACTTCACTAATTAACCAGAATTTTTGCTTCACTGACAGATCAGTCCTTGGCTTATGCAACCCTCTGTTGAAAACCATTTAACATCAATACTGAATTAACACTTTACATAGTTGACTATGCTAGAGTCAATATTTGTGTCCGCTTGGTTAGTCGTCTTAATGCAACTCTGAGACATTCAAATTTTCATCAGGAAAAATAGGTGATCCATGCTTGACATTTCTATTATTTCTAAATTTAAAATCTAGCAATTAAATACACATATTTTTGATGTGGGAGAGAAAAAAACACATACGTATATTTTTAATTCCTTCTCACAGATGACCTGCAAAGAATAGGGATTAATGTGTACCCAAATACATATACAACAATTCTCAGTTTTCCCTCCCAAGATTGTCTTGCCCTTAAAGGAAAAAAAAATTTAAAGAGGAGGCAGATGACCAATGTTTGCTAGCTCAGATCTATAGCAAGTACTGGTTTGCCCCACAGTACTAGGTATGGAGCCAGAGGAAGGGAAAATACAATCCTGGATTAAAAAAAAAAGACTTAAGGTTTCTAGAATTTAGTTTATACAAATAACTCACATTTAATAAGGCTGTCACGATAACAAGGCTGAATTTTTCAGCACTTCCCCACCACCAACTGCCAGGAACTTCTCCCAAGCAGAAAAGAAGCTTAAGCCTCAATGTATCCAGCAAACACTAAATAATACCAGCAAAAATTTTTTTTTTTTTTAGGACTTGTGAGTAATTTTCAGGGCCAGACTAACCCCCTTTTTACCCAAAGGTTTATTCAAAGGGCCTGAAGAGACCGAGTAACTGTCACCCTTTTAGTCTGGCCTCAGACTCTGCAATAAATAACAAGCAACATGATGAGCAGTGTAAAAAATAAATAAATAAATGTATATAGAGAGAGTATTTGAACGTTTCCATCTCTGAAGAATGAGAAAGAAAATTTACCATGTAACCGTAAAGGGAGAAATCAAAAGCAGACGGTTCTCCTGGGTGTGGCCAGAACACAGAAATTAAACAAAAAACAACAAAAAATAAAATAAAATAAAACAAACAAAAAAACAGAAAATAAAAACAAAGGAAACTAAACAGAGCCCCTTGAAATCCATGCATTGTTAACCCTTCATTTGTCATGGAGTTTAGACAGTCACCTCAGCAGCAGCGTCTTTGCCTTGTACCCCCAGAGCACACAGCCAGCAATGGGCTTTGCCTTCCTCTACTGCTGTGCTCATTTTTAACAGTTTTTTCTTTTTCTTTTTTTTTTTTCCCCCTCTTTATTTCCATATATAAACAAACTTTTAGGAGCCTGAAAAAACGGCCAAGGGACAGAAGTTTAGGCCACTTGTTTCCAAGGCATTTGAGAGAGGAGGAGGGTTTCAGCTACAATCCACCTGAGATGAGCAGGACTGGGAGCACCGACAGGAACACAGCCCAGAATTCAGAAGCACACATTATCAGTTACACACACGCACTTCAAACTGGTGAGGGAACCGGTGTAAACTGAAGCCGCCATCACTGCAGCAGCCCCTCCAGCTCCCCCCTGCCACTCTGAATGCACGAGGCACATAACGCACAAAGCCCCCAACCTCCCACCTGTGCAATCTGGTGAAACAGATGCAGGAATTAATCTGGCTAAAAAATAAAAAAATAAAAAAAATCTTTAAAAAACAAAACCAAAACACACAAAAGAAAAAAAACTAACAGCAGGGCTATTTTTGAGCTGGATCGCTTCCCCAGTCCAGCTTGTTGTGTTGCTCCACTGCCAGTCCCTCCTGCAAAACCGAGAAGGGGGCAGAGGACAGGACTGAATGGTGGGAATCCAGCCAGCGCTGCAAGAGCTGGTGGCTGTGAAGCAGCTCCAGCCAACGTGGACCAGAGGTCGCACGGCCCCACATTTTGCCCGCTTGTGCGCTCCTCCTCCTCCCCTTGACCTAACATGGAGTTCACCTTGCTGTGTGGTCAGTGAGTTCGACATGCTAAACCGGCAGAAGATAAGCTCTCATTTCTCTCTCTTCCTGCTGGATCGTTTTTGTTCTTTTTGTTTTGTTTTTGCTAATTTAGCACCCTGGATTTAACTCCCTGCACAATGACATAAGCACCACTAGGAAGGTGCTCCCTCCCACAGAAGCAGTAAATCAGCTTATGCTATCAGTCTATCAACTTCAGCCTTAATTATTCAAATTTAAGTAAAGCAGTTCACAGTGTATGGACAAACTTAACTCATTAATTTATTATCACAGAGTTGAAGGTGACCAAGGCGTTACAATGTACTTGATAAACTAGGACAAAAGGTCACGTCTCCTTCAAACCATCAGCATTATAAAGGGATTTGGTGACCTAAGAAAGTGACACTGGTTTATACTTAATTTGTCATTAAGTCTTTTTGTGTTAATAACTTTCTCTGAGTTTCTGGCTCAGCTGATGACATCCGAACAAAAACCATAAAAACAGAATTAAAATGAAAACAAGACCTCTGTAACGACGGAGTGGATCTACTTCCCGGAGTGGAAACTAACTCCAGAACAGTGCGGCTCACTCAAAGTGCCTAACCACTCCAAGAAGAAACAAATACACATGCAAACATAAGTCTTTCAGGCAGTTATTAAAACCTAAATTAATATTCTTATCTTAACCTGCAGTTAACTGCAAACAAAGACTGAAGCGTTTCCACACAGCTTTCTGCACAAGCCTTTCGTCAGTACGGGTTCACTGACAGACCTCCACCCACCAACGGATGCCATTTCCTTGTGAAGACTACATGTAAGCTACTATCCAACCAATTTTTCAAACAAATATGAAGCACTTCAGTCCTATACAAGAACTTGGAGACCATCCTCCTTTTTAAGGATCTGGGCTTCCCAAGTGGAAGGCAGAGGGGGAAATAAACTTAACACTGTCCTGAAACCCCAAGCTTATAATCTGCACTAATATGAACTCTTACCATTTAAAGATCTACAGCGTGCTCCCCCTTCAGCCAAGGTTTTGCTGTCTGCTTATGCTTTCTTGGACTCTGAATGTCACCAAGGGCATATCTTGGAATGCCACCCAGCACACAGCCAGCAAGCAGAGAGCTTGGATTCCCTCCCCTGCAGCTTTATGAATGTCACAGGCTTCTCGTTTAAAGCGCTACACAGGCAGACTGCGTTAATTCTGCAAATATGTCCATTCGTTCAGTTCAGCACAACGGTGTCAACATATGCATCTACAGGATGCACCCCAACTGATGAGAGGAATCCTATCCCTCGACTGCCTCTGGAGGGGTTTTATTCACAGTTCAGTGAAGTGCATGGCGAGTTGCAACCACGAGCAGGATGCTATTTAAAGGCATTTATTTACATGGGTCAGAACTAGAACTGTAACGGTAAACAGGACAACTGAAGCAAACAGCTAGCTTCCTGGAAGCAAGCAAAAAATGATAAATAAATTGAGGGAAGACTGATGTCATTCTGTCATACAAGCGAAAGAATAAAACAAAATGAAATTCAAGGGATGTTTAAAGTCTGTATCTTGTTTCTCATATGTAGCAAAGCAATATCAGTGTGAAGTCTACCAGGGCCCACATAATCCTACTAAACAGATTGAATCTGGGCAGAAATTGAGTTAGGAAACAAGAATTCACATTGCTTTCAGAGGAGAAACAACAAAACTAATTATTAGCTGCCTCCTACTCTGCTGTGATACAGAGAGCCAACAAATAAGACTTCCTAAGCCAACCACGAGAACCTGAGGTGCGAGGTGGTTGCGATGTACACACACTGCCCTTCCTTTGGCCACCGAACTTCCTCCTAAATGCACGGAGATCCCAAACACACAGCCCGTTCGCTATAGTTCCCTCGGGCAATCTGTGAGGGCTGTGGAAGAACACTGCCTGGTCATCTCAGGTGGATTCAAAAGCAAGAATGCAAACCGCAGGTTTCCTCCAGGCCCTCCTGCCTGCCAGCGCTGGAGCGGTTCCAGCAGAAGCTCCTGCCCCAGCCGGGCAGGGACAAAGCGCTGCTCAACCCCATCGTACGCTGGGTGGGGGCAGACCCAGGGCAGGCTGGGATTCACTGCTGTACCTTGTAAATATTTACAAAACATATACACAAAACTCTACACCCTTAGGAACCCAGGGAAGGGAAGGGAGCATTGAGAACACAGCACAAGGCAGGCAGCAGGAGCATCTGCTTTCGGATTCCCAAAAGAGAGGAGGAGGAGAAGAAGAGAGAGAGGTTTCATATCATTAGATTAGAATGGAAACCACAGGGCAGGAAAATGCATTCAGATTTTTTTTTTTTCCTAAGGTGGAGGAAGAACCCAAGAGTGAGTGAGTGGCCTCCAGAAAGATCCGTTTCCTTTGCTTCACCATCAGATCACCAAACTGTTGTTTTTCCATTATTATGTGAATACCAGGTGCTTCGTGCAGCTACACCCCACTCAAACACTGGGGCCTCCCATTTTCATGCTAAGCAGGAATAATCTTGCATTCTTTTTAAAACATCAATTATTTTGGGTAGAGAAAGATGCAAGGATACCACAAAATTATTCATCGGGTGTTTTCTCATTCTGTTCAGATTCTGCCCCATCCCTCATATCAGCTACCAGTTCTGCAACTGCTTTTTGCTGTAAGATAATAAAAAAGCAGTAGAAAACTGCACGGTCAAGGACTGGAAGAACGTCTCTTCAGATTGCTTTTGTTTTTCATATGTTTATTAAGGGTTCAGGATAAAATTCATCAAGGAACTCTTCAGTAACAATTTGTTTTAACTGAAAACCAGAAGCCTTGAGCTTTAACAACTGCAGAAGAAAACAGTTTTCATAGTCATAAATCAAGTGTTCACAGAAAGCCTCCAATGTTAGTGTTGCCTAGAAGGAAAGGGCAGCCGTGGGCGTTTAATATAGGGCTGTATGGATGGAAGAGTGAGAGTGAAGTTTGTGTGCAGAGAAGAAAACATTGTGCTGGAAAGCACATGCAGAGGGATTTGAAGGATAGAGCTCACCACTTTGTCAGGACAGTTATTTTTGTTCTTTCTTTTGCAACTACAGCCAAAAAAGTAGAGATCTGATAGAGGCCAGAGGCTATTCCCAAAGCCAAATAGAAATGACTAAAATCGGGACTAATTCGCAGACAGCTCTGACCTATAAATATCAGAAAAACAGCAGAGAGCTGAATAAATATTTACAAACTCAGCATAGCTGATTGTTTTGGTAAAGCATATAGGTTTTTATCCACAAAGGGAAGTAAAGCTCTCTAACTAAGCCATATAGGCATTTACTTGTTCAGACTGTCTTATTTAAAAAAAAAAAAAAAAAAAGTAGTATTAAGAACAAACTAAGGATGGGGAAAGAGCTAAATCTCATTTCTTTTGTACACAGATCAACTGCTTTCTGGTTTCCAGATAACACAGAGACTGAAGAATTCCAGAACGCATCTTGGGGAACACAAGTCAAAATTTGCAGAGGGCTCTGAACATGAACAGACCCCAGGAGACATGTTGAAGCAAAGAGGCCACCTTAAGATTGTGAACCTCAAATTCAGGAGAAAGATGTATAGACTCTAAACGGAAACTGCTTAGCTGAATTGCAACTTCAAAATCTTTTGTGTGCATGCACACATGTGCACACACGTGTGTGTGGGGAGTAGGGAAATTTTGTTTTAATTGAAAATGGGAATCTTAGCATTGATTAAGTCAAGCAGAGTATAGACATGCACTGTGCAAGCTTCCCCCATAGAGCTTTGGCAATGCACCTCGCTCCTGACCTGCAAAACTCCCTGCTATTCCAGTGCTGAACCTCCTGGGCAGAGAGAGAATCACATCAATTTGTCATTGTGGTGATACTGGTTATGTGATGAGAACCAATTGCCAATTAGGACAAAGATCACTGAATCTCTCTGCAACTGACCTGAGCAACATCTGAAATCTCATCTCCAGAGAAATAAATTACCATTAGCTCTCAACGAAACCTCCCTCTTAATACATTTTAAAGATGATGATAGGTGTGCGAATGCAAATTCAGCGGGGAGAGAGCTACAGGGGCAGGGCAAGGGGAATGAGGATGCTTTTATTAAGCATCAAATATCTCAAATGTGAAAGGTCAGTATCTCACAGAAACACTGAGCAAGTCTGCAAAGGAGAGTAAACAAAATCCTTCCACATATGAGATATTACAGTTTTTCCTATGGAAGTATTTTAATGCAGTGAAGATGTGGTTTGGGGAGGTGGGGGCTGTTAGGCTTTGTTTTGACCAGCTCCCATCATGGGAAGCTGTTTTACCTTATTCTGCCTTCCCCACAGGGCACCCATTGCTAGTGCAATGAGAAGGGGTTGGTATGAAGGCTCAAGTAACTCCCTGTTTGTTCAAAAGGCTAGGGAACCTGATCCCACATTACAGACAGGAGCGTCCAGGAGCATTCGTACATGCTGCCCAGAAATGACCATGCTCAGAGTCTGGAGTCAGAGGGAACAGGAGACAGTCCTCAAAATAGGTTTTCCCTTCCCCCATCACACTAATTCCTGCTGATCTCTACAGAGTATATTCTCTAGGCAATGAACTGCCTTTTACTCTGTGCAATCAAAACAAGAGAAGCGGGTACAGAAACAGGACTTACCTTGGAGCCGCGCTCATTAAAGATTATCTCTACATCAAGGATTTTGCCGAATTGCTGCAGAGAGACAAGGGGAAAAAAAGATTTATTTTTGGCAATCCATTTTTCGTACCTTTGGGGGCTGGCTTAACACAAGAAGGGAGGTGAGAATATTTCCATTTCTAGCATACAGGCAAAGGCATAAAATCCCAGTGACATGACCCAGTTCTCTCACGTTAGGACATGCAGATCCCTCTTGGTCACAGACCCCAGGTTTTCCTCACAAAAGTCTGAAGGAAGAAAAACAATCTCCAGAAGAGTTTTAGGAATTTGAACTGGCTTCCCCCGCCATCCCTCTCACCCCTTTTAATCTAAACAGTTCTTTCTTTCCTCATTCTACTATTTCACCTAAGATACGGTTATATGATTTCATCCAAGACCTCTAACAACAGTTCTCAAACATAATTCAGCATTTCATCTTCCTCCTGAAGCAGCTATCACAGAGAAACTTAACAGTGATGATGTTTCTCTGGAGGGGATAATCACATAAGACTCCCAACCCTAGAGGCTCCAAACTCTAAGTCTCCTATTTTTTCCCCCTTTACTTTTAGAAACTCCTAGTCTTCAAAAGAATTGATGGAAGATTCAGAAACTATGCAAACGGCCAAACCCCAACAGTTTGTTTTTCAAAAAAAAGATCATTCACTTTAATCTGTGACACACAGGAGGCTGTCGGTAACCCATGCAACTTTGCCATAAATGACAATCCTGACTTCCCCTGGAGACCCCAGGGGAAAACAGTGCCCCACTATTCTGCGCTGTTTTAACAACAGGTTCCAAAGATCTCACCACTTAGCACAGAGCAAAAAATGAGAAACAAGGGCTACAAGCTAGAAAGGCAATTTGCCACACTCCACTGAACCATATATTGATCATACCCTTTACCTGCGAACATACTTTAGTATCTTTATTGAACTGGCCAGATTCAAACCAGTACTCTACACATAAAAGGCATTACCACTACAACAGAGCCCCGCAATACTCTGTCTGCTAGAAATTCCAATGTTGTATTTCCAAACCGGAGGTTTGCTCTCCAGAAAGACAGGTCCAAGATCTCATTCTCAGGAACACACATATGAAGGAATCTTTATTCCAGAAACATATACTGCTTTCAAACAAATTATGTGTCTGATTTTTCACATCCCATTCTTTACAAAAGCTTTCATCAACATGGTTTTCATCTCATTGCTTGCAGGAGTTTTAAAGCAGGTAGGAAATGAAGGAACAGGCAACACGAGAAGAAAGGATGGTTTCACACTTAGGAAAGATGGTGAACACCACCTCTGGGCAGTGGAATTCTTCTACTTTGCCACAGTGCTTTTAATATGATATTTGCCAATATTTTAAAATCAACATTTCCATATAGAGTCAAGTGGGTATAACACTTATTTTCTGGGTGCCCTTCGTGTGAAAGACTTTGTGTCCAGATTTACAAACATGCAACATTTGCAACAGTAAGCTATGATGACTGAAGAGAAGCTTTGAATATGTAAAGCAGTAAAAAGCTATTAAAGTCCCTTCAATCGTCTTTATGCAAACAAAGCGCTTCCAACAATTTTAGCTATAGTTTGTCTGCTTCCATCTTCCATTCTTAAAAAGGAGATAGTTGTATTCTTTCACAAATGCTGGATCACAGATGTTGTTTTTACTGTTCTATTGTTTAAGGACAATACTTGATCTCCTATTCATCTCCAGAACAATCGAATTCACAATATCCTACGTTACACAAAGTTTGAATAATGCTAATGTAAACATGAACAGTGACTGCATCTTCCTTGAAACCTCAACATCTCAACAGCTTAGGCCTGATCCATGCTGGATCCTCTTTTGTCCACTGCTGTGCCAATCGCAGCTAAAATACATTTTCTATTTCTATCCCACACTTGGTGTGGGCTTGTCTATAAAGGAGATTAGCAGTTGATTGCTTTTTGTTGTCTTTGTTGCTTGGGCATTGCCATGAAAGAAATCAGTCATGATTGCTTTCTTGGTAGACTATTTCAGTGTAGTTACACGACAGGGGCTGAACCAATTTAACAGCTCACGGCTGCCAAAGGGCTGTCCCTGCTCCTTCGTCCTCCCTGCCTGGGCTCACCAGCTTCCTAAAGCTGGCCCCTGTTCTCATTCTCACCCTCAGATAAACTGATACAGCTCACCAATCCTGCAAAAAAAAAAAAACAGCCCAGCAAATGGAATAAATAATACATTTTTGACGGTTTACTGATCTGAACTGGTTCAAAGGGTCAGGTGAGTGTTAGCGCTCTGGGAAGCAAGGGAGAATGGAAAGCTGCACACTCAGCCCAAGAGCTGGATCTGCCCCTGCCAGATCAGCTCAGCTGTCTAGCCTTGCCACACACGCGAAACAGCCGGGCTCTTGATAAATGCAAATGCCAAAATTATTTTCAGAATCTTCAGAGCCATCAAAAATCACCGGTTTCTTCTTCTTTAGAATAATCTTAAAAGAGAACAAACTGTGCAGCTTCTGGTGCACATTTACGCCTTGCCATCTTCCCCTTTCTCCACACCCAGCTGGGCCTGGATACTCGGGTATTACTGCCAGAGCTGCTTGCCAGCCCCATTTGGCCAAGCTCACAGCTCAGGGTTTCCACACCAACAGGAAATCCTGTCTTGTGTGCTTAATTCCTCCTGCCTGGTAAAAAAAAAAAAAACAAAAAAACACACTGGTGGTAATGCTGAATGCAAGTGGTCTGACCCAGCTCTGAGACAGGCGGCAGGGCTGCCTCCCTGCCCTGCAGATGGAGGAGTTATACATGCTGTTTCCTAGATGACAATTAAGATAGTCAAACCCTGCTGCTGCAGTGAGCGCACACCTGAAGCCTACTGCAAGGGGCTACAGCCACCCATGCAATCTGCCCCATCTCTTTTCCACCTAAGAGCTGTGGGTGTTTAAAGAGGCAGGAGGGAAGAAACTGCTTGGGAGAGGAGGAACAGGGACAACAGCCGCTAACTGCTGAACTGAGGTTTGCTGGGGAGGGGTTTCCTGCTCCGTGAAATTCCCTGGAAGAAAGCAGCGTAGCTGCGAGGCAGGAGGACATGTGCTGGGCTCTCCAAGACACTGCCGTGGCTGTTGCCACAGCTGCTCTGGCAGCTCCAAACATGACGGCTCTTGTCCTTACGGCTGCAACGGTTACAGCAGGTCCAGGACTGGAGGCACTTTTTTTTTTTGGTAGCATGCCAGAATTTTCCTGAAGAATGAAAGCAGGAAAAAAAAGAACTGGTTCATTTTAGCAGTTTATATCTCCTTCAAAGCTGAATCTAATTTAGTGGAACATAAAAAGGCACTTTGTTCTCCGATTGTGCTTCCCCTACCAAATGTCAACAGCCTACTGCAAACAATGGAAGTTTTAAGAGCTCCTTCGCAAAAGGTTACAAATTTTGTATGGAAAAAGCTAGGCCGTGTAAATAAAAGGGTCAACGCCAACTGCCCCCGTAGTAATTTTTTTAAATCATGATACAGGCATGTTTGTGTTTTACAGCAGACAGAGGGTCTGGCCAAATAAAACAAGATCCATGCTTAGGTCATGCATGGTGGGGACTAACCCTGTAATCTCTAACCTTGAAGACATGAATCACTGTGCTCGCAGACCTGATTCTTTCCCTCAATGATTACCATGAACATCTATTTACAACCCAGCACAGCAGCAGTGGAAAAAATCCTGAGCAGAGTTCACAGCCCCTAAAGAAAGCACTGCAGAACTACACATCTCAAGTGCTCCCCACTGTGACTTCAACAGCTTACTATGTGACCAAGGAGCCAGCACACCCCACGATACATCAAGTCATGCAAGAAGCCTCCTCCGTGAACTGGTCGAGCACCAGATACATACCAATCATATGGCAGGTGGGTATGTACATACATACGTACACACACACTTCCAGTCATACCAAGGCCTAGGAGCTTTAGAATCTTGTTTTATCTTAGCTCTCCATTCCCCAAAATTTCCTTGCACAAGCTTTTAGTTTTTCCTGTAAAGCAGGTAGAGAATCATCTCCTCTACAACGGCAGCAGGAGCTGTTGGAAATAAGTTTTAGGGGGCATAAAGTTATTAAGAGACATCAGCTATGAACAGAACCCAATTTTCTTGCTTGAACATGGTGTACCTTATAATAGATGCAAGGGCATTGTGCAAGGAAAAGCATGCATGCTGTGTGTTTCTTTCTATCCAGATGACACGAAGGCAGCAGATTTTTCCAGCAGAGGCCATAACTACATTACATATAATAAATTTGAGAGATCTGGCACCAGAGAGCTTTTGCCTTCCAAGGCACTGACAGTTTGGTAGGGCCCCTCCTGTCTGCTCTGTTCCAGCTGGCCCTACCTCCTCTCCCTGTCTAGAACTTTCAAAAATCAGCTCCAAAACGTGCCAGACAAATAACTTAACCCTAAAGATGCCAACAACAGGGAGTACAAGGTGAATCCTCTAGAAATTAAGGAACAATAAAAGGTAACAGAAGCCACCATCTGACAACCTCACATCCCTACAACAGAACTTTGTATGCCCAAGCAGCTTGTCATTGGCCCTACAAAACTCACTTAGAGGCAAGTGCAGTGAACTATCTAAACCAGGAAGATTCATAAGAGTTCATTTTCAAAGAGGATCTAAATTCCTCTAGAAATTCAAAACTGGCAAGAAACCAATCGCCTATGCAGGAAACAATTTCAGGTTCTCAGGTTAGAGGTGCACGAGCAAGAGCGCTTCACCTGCAGGATAGGTCCCCGCCACAGAAAGCGCCCTTACCCCAGCTCCCTGCTCCGTGGGATGTCTTTCAGCTAAGAACAGCCGTCTCCATAACAGCACGTATTAGTCAGTGCTTAGTTATGGCAGCCTGGAGTATGCCAGAGCTGAACTGCTATCAAGACACAAACTTCCTCACCTAAAGCTGAGTCACTGCTCTTCAAAACAGTGGGGCCAAGCCTGCTGTGCCTTCAGCCAAGCGACACCAGTATGCTTTGCTGACAGGAAGATGAAAGCATCAAAGATTTGTAAACCAAAGCCCTACCATAGTTTATCAGCTGAACAGACAGTAAACAAGCACCAACAAGCCCTTATTAGGGGTGACCTGTTGCCCAACAAAACACAGATGTTTTCTGAGAAGCCAGACTTGAAGAGGAAGCCACACAAAGAACACAGATTTCTAACAGGATTCACAGACCATAGCCATCGCAGCAAATGAAGTGACAAGGAGCATGGTTTCCTCAGTCACTCTTTATTGTCTAACTCACAAATAAAAGATTTTCACACAAAACAGTGCATGTAGGTGTACAGTACCTCAGGGTACCGCTCCAGACATCTTAACAGCAGGCTGGCTTCCAGACGTACACTTCCAGCTACTTGTTCCTGCCTTGTGCCATCCCCAGAGGTGTGCCTGCACCTCACCCTGGTGCTGCTGCCATGAGAGAGGTGCTTGGAATTGTGCCCACATAAACATATGCCCAGCACAAACTCTAAGCTCGGTTTGAGAGGGCTCGCAGAACCCTCACACAAGACAGATGCTCCAATAATTGGCAACAGCTGAAGTGGCACACGTACCTCTGCAGAGAAGTACTGTGGTCCCCCGCACGGCCATTCAGACAAAGCAGGCTGCTCAAGCAGCGCTGAGCACACTGTTCAGTCACAGAAGGTGACTCCAGAAATTGCGCTGGTGAAACATCCGGATAAACAGCAACGCCTCTTCTAATGCAACTCAGCAACATCAGCAGGAACAAAGTCCTGCCCTGCGACTGGGCTGGAGCTCTCCCTTAGCACAGGAAGAGCTGGGAAACAAGAGTTGTCACAAAGAGCCCACCTCGTGTCGAAGTTTTGTTCTCCAATACTGCCATGTGGGACTGGTTACGTGTGATCGGTCGTCAATATTAGTTGGAGACTAAAGAAGCTAAAACACATCTTGACATCCAGAAAACAGATTTCCTCCTTCAGACGTCCAATCAAAAAGCAGAGTCTCTTTCCATAATTCTCCTATTATTCTCGGTCTATTGTATTATTTACCTATTTAACACCTAAAGAATATTTTTCTGACATTGCCAATAGTTGTGTATCATAAATTACCTGTGGATTTACATTCGTTTATTGGCAAATACAGGCTTAAAATTCTACCAAAACCTCGGCAGAAAGAGCTCAAGTCTAGTTTGTTATTGCTTTAGCCTCAAAGTACAGGCTCACACAGGTGTTCTGTGCTCTTGACACCAGAATGAAGTTGGATGAGAAATTACATCCACTGATATATTTTAGGAAACGCAAAGTGCCAAAACTTTTCCCCAGAAGCCAAGACCTTCAGGTTACAAGACCTTCCAAGAATATCCGTTACAGAGCTCCCAGAGCTGAGCTGTTTGGATCATACAAAGCAGTGGTCTATCACAAGCATACTT
This sequence comes from Chauna torquata, assembly GCA_013399475.1. Classification (NCBI taxonomy): domain Eukaryota; kingdom Metazoa; phylum Chordata; class Aves; order Anseriformes; family Anhimidae; genus Chauna; species Chauna torquata. The sequence goes on along the minus strand of VXAL01013555.1, from coordinate 275,978 downwards.
CATAAAGAGTCTTGCAGCAGAGGTATGAATTGTGCTCAGAGAACGAAAATGATAACATTGCCTTCCTTAAAATCTGATGTAATAAAAAAAAAAAAAAAAAAAAAATTGTTCCACTGTCCTGTCACCTTTAACTAAAGTTAAAGGTGACAGAATGGTCACCTTTATATAAAAACAGCTGTGCATTATTACTGCTGTAGCTAATAAGCCACAAAACCCCTTTATCCTTTATCATCTGGGCTGATAATGTTCCCCACCAGAAGCGATTAACAGCCTAAAGGCAGTAAGCCATAAAAGGAGCTACATGAAATGTTGTTTAAAAAAAAAAACAGCCAGAGCCTGAGAAATTTCCCACCCTCTACACTGCTATCCCACCTTCATCTACAATCGTCATCAATGTATTCCTTGTTTTTATCTTACACTTTCTCCTGTTTTAAAAATAAGAGAAGATGTGAGCACCTGAGAGTGCTTCACCAAGGTAGAAATGATTTTTCTCAGAATTTGACTATTTGTGCTGTTGCTCTCACAACAGATAAGTAGGATTTAGTACACAGATGCCCATATGAACTACCAAAACAATGCTTCGCTTGTTTTTGTGGAGGCAATTCATGATTCAGCTTGCGAACGGACAGATTTTCCTCTTGCAGGAAGTCCAATCCAGCCTCCAGCCTCCTCAGGAGACTCTGAAGGCCATAAGAACTGACCAGATCATCCCAGCCTGTTTTATACTGGGAGGCAAATTGCCTCCTGAAGCCTAAGAGGGAAGGACTGAAGGCATCAGTCATGAGATACAACCATGGACACTATCACAGCACAAAGGTGAAAGGACTGGGAACATGTTGAGAGAAACAAGCTTTTCTTCTCCATACATAGTCCGTTAAAGCAGAAGCCCACCAGCAGTGAAGACGACTACTTACCATCATGTCAGAGGTCTTACACAGGTCATAGAACGTCCCTCAAAAACTGGATAAAAAGATTTTTAAAAGATGGAGCAACTTGTTTTTAACACTGTGAGCAACTCTTTCACTCCCCAGTAAGCTGCTCCATTGTCTAAATTAGCCTAAATGACTACAAATTTCTCCTCTTATTTCAAGGTTAATTGCGATAACTCTTGGCTTCCAACTGGAAAATCTTGTTATGACTGTAAACAAGATCTGAAACCCCTATTAGTAGGTATCATCCATGCATAAGCACCTGTACAGCACTGAGTAGTCATCTCCCAGCCTCTCTTTGATAAGCTGAATAAATGAACCCAGCACCTTACACACCTAAAAAGCCACCCATCTTCAAAGCAGTAGATTATTTTTATGGTCCCAAATTGAACTCAGAACTGAACAAAACTATGCAGTCTTTCCAGCTTTGAACATGAGCAAGATCACACCCCTCCTTCAACCCGATACTGCGTTTTGCATCGCTGAACTATCTCCGGTGATCATCAATACTCTCCAAAATCAGTGTTTTCCAAATAAAGCCTTCTATCCTACAAGCACAGCTCATTCCCAAATTCACAGTGCTCTGCACTGTATAAAATAGTTTTGTTGGACTTATCATCAGTGAACCAGTCGTCTCAAGCCATTCTCTAACAGTAACCTAAACTTCCTTCTTACTCCTCAAATTATTTATTTATTGACTGTAAACCTCACTGGCACGGTTTTAATAGTACTGCCTCCATGGGTTGATACAGACCGAGACTGAAACAGATCTCTGGGGAAATCTACATTAGAAACAATCTTGATCGCTAGTGTCTCCCCTGTAAATAATACTTTTCATCATCCATCATTGAAGAGGTTTTTAATCCCTCTAAAAAAAACAAAAAAAACTCAAACAGAACTATCAACTATCCCAATATCACTTTGTACAATCTTGTCAAAATAGACAAAATGTTTGAAAGATGTATTACCTCACACAAAATCATACTGAACAACACTGAACTTTCTTCAGATTCTAGTATTTTTTTTAAAACTTTCCAAAATTATTTTTATCTTGGATCAACATATGGATAATTAGTTTGTAGCTCTTTGGGTCATCCCCTTCCTCCCACCCCCCCAGTATCGAATCCTGGTGGGCAGCGTTCCAGTCTTCTCCAATTCCCTTAGCGTACACAAATTGGCTAAAAATTAACATTAATGAATAAAAGAGCTCCTTGCTTTGGCTGTTATCCTCGGGCATACCTTATCTAGATCTACTGATTTTTTGTTTTTTGTTTTTGTTTTTTTAATCATTAGCAAACATTGTCTCATCCTGCTTTGTAATAAATTATATTTAAAACCAGATACGGTACAAATATCTTCTGTTGCATCACAAACACAGCAAGTGCTAAACAAATATTTGGTGTTTGCTTTTGGGGGGGGCTTTTTTTTTTTTTCTTTTGAACACAATTTTAAATACTAATTTTATATTGGACCTATGCCTATATGGGACCTTTTTTCTCTGCATGTAAATAATTGACACCTTCTCCTCTGGACTTGCATCATCAATATCTCAGTGATTTAGTATATTTCCTTTCTCACCTGCTTCTTTGTTTAAGTTTGTAATTACATCCACTGCCATTTACTTCATCCTCCCTGCCTGGTGTGCAGGTTGCTTTGTGTTTTATTAACACACTTTCTGTGACTGTGGAATCATGCCTTTTTGGCCATCAGTATGATTTTGTTGAATACTTTATAGCTTCCATTAACATTTCCCCTTTTAAATGTACCTTCCCGGTTGGTTATCCTTCCAATTGTTTAAACTTGAAGAAACAGACTCTTCTAAAGCTACTTGCATTACTGACTGATGCCATATTCTGTTTGCACAAAGTAAATACAGACAAATAACAATCTCCGGTACCTAGGCAACCGTGGGATTTCAGGTCAGCTATTAACTCTTCTTTACCTGCTAGAACAAGGTCAACTATTGATTTATTCCACAGTGGGTGCAGAACTGTGTGCATTAAAAAATGACCTGTTCCTTCTAGAAGCTTTCTTGAAGTCTTTTTATTGGCATCACAAAACGTCAGGTAAATATTACCTGTTTTAAGCAGCCTATTTTATTTGCTACCCTATAAGAAGCATATACATAAGGAAATGTTTGTTCCATTGCTGAGGGTATTTCAGGGACCTGTCAGAAACACGTGATACATGAGAGATGAGACTTGAAACCTGAATAACTTGAATTTGTCAGGAAATTCTTATGTCTGCAGCTCTCCCAAATGGCGATGGCTTACAAAGCGTTACGTAATTTCCACTTAATCCCACACATGACAACACGTCTGAAGACCACCTCTACTCAAGACTGGATGGAGGCGTCAGCTAACGTTCTGCGCCCCAGGACTGGGCTGACCTCTTGCATGCTGTTGAGTCCTCAAGGGACTTCTTTACTCCCTCCCCACCATCACATTTATTTCTTCCTCCTCCGCTGCTTTGCTGTCTACCCAATTTCTCTCATTGTACAGTAGTTTGGGAATATCACTCCAGGCAAGGATTTTGAGTCTCTCAGATATGACGTTGAGGAGATGTGACCTGACACACAGAACGGAGAGGGAGAAGGTGGGGGTTACAGGCCAGCCACAGCTGAAGACTCAGACAACCACAAGTCCCTTCTAGGAGAAAGGGTTGGTTTCAGTGAGTCACCCAAGGGAAAGCATCCTGATCTTAAAAGAGAAATAGGAGCAAGGGGGATTCAGACAGAAATGCTCTCCTGGCTTAAGGCTCTGAACACGCTGATAGAAGCAGCACCAAAAAAACAGAGATCTGCAACAACCACTGATTATTTCCTTGGCAAAGCAACAAAGTTTTTCCTTACAGGAAAATGGCACTTTTTTTTTTTTTTAATGCCCCGAAAGATGAATGATCTTCTGGTACTCATACTTATCAGCAAACACAGTGCCAGGTGAACTAGCAGAAGATTTTATAGGGAATATACCATTTGCCTAAGTTAAAATCACATCACCATGCTGGAATTCAAGATGATGTTTAGACAAAAATAACCAACAACAGACAACTTGGGGGACAATGGTAACAAACTCATACAGTGTATAGAAGGTGTGGGTAAATGCACAAGTGGCAACATTTAGGTCCCAAAAAAGGATGGGAAACCTTAATGCAAGCACTTAGGCTGTATTTTCTACACATCCCCTCTCAGGGCAGCAGTTCATTCATACTGTCTGGGTCTCCCCATCTGAAAAAGCAGACACAAAAGAGTCACCAGGAGAGAGATGTTCTTGCCATTTCCATCTCATTCCTGTCCCCACACCAGGAGCACAGTGAGGAACAGCGTCAATATGAATGAGTGTGAAAGGGTCTAGTTGTCAACCCAAGCACCATTCCCAAGAGAAGGGGCAGCAGCAACGTGGAACAGTTTATGTAAGTGACGCAGCTCCCAGGAGAGGGGAGCAGCAGCAGCATAGAGCAGGGCGTGCTAAATACAGATTGTAGCAGGTGGTCCAAGAACTGGCTGTGATTTCAGCAACCGGTTTATCCAAACCGGACGGAACTGCCTACTGCACAGCCCTGCAACAGCAAAAAGCAAGCTAAAAAACACAAGTGGCAGACAACCGAAGATTCAGCAATCACAGATTGCCAGGAGATGAGCTGCACCCTGAAAACATTCCCACAGATGTCAAAAGTGCGGCAATCTAATGCATGAACAACAAGGAACCCAGGCCTCTAGCAACAGTATCACAGAATCGTAATTTCGGCTGGGACCTGTCCAAAGGTTATTTAGTTCAACACCTGCTCAGAGCAGGTCTAATGAGATCAGTTTGGCTGGGCTGTATCCAGTCAAATCTTAAATACCTCCACGAATGGAGGTGTCTGAAGACCTGCTGAGCTCCCTCTGGACAGCAGTGCTGCCCTCTAGTATTTCGACAGCTTCTCAATTTGGTTTTATCCACAGAATGGCTTCTTACGGACAAAAACAAAACAAACAAACAAAAACAACTAAAAAATTTTCAAGAACAAGAAGCAAAGATGTCTCACAATATATACCAATTTACACTCTTGCTGAAGACCATCAGTGAAACTCTTAATATCTCTGCACACTTTGTATTGTCCAAGCAATGAATAGATAATCCCAATTCTTCTTTCACTTAAATTTAATCTTGAAGTCCATGAACTTGACACATTTACAGTACTGTAACACTACTCTCCACATGAGTGTGTGTGTGTGTGTAGGTGTTTGCATAGACATACACAGATGTCTAAAGAGATACAACAGCTGAAACTGCAGAGTAGTGCAGAATTTGAGGGAGCAGATGGCCATGTGTTTAGGATCAAGGTATACATACATCCAAAGCAGCGTGGTTAAAGAAGCTTCGACTCTGGTCTTTCCTGACTTGATTGTTCTGCACTGCATCTTAAACAGGCAGCAATATGTTAAGCCAGTTAGCTTTATAAAGAAGAAATATTTCTAAAGACTTTAAAACACATCACCAACCAAGGATGCTAGCATCATACCAACAAGTCACAGATTCCTGATGATGATATATAGCCAACTTCACTGGAAGGTTAGGTCACGAAACACCCAGCTCATCTCTGTGTCTTTATGGAACAAGTCACCATCTATACTCATGTAAACCAACTCTTCCCCAAAGAGCTTATAAATTGAGATAAATTGAGAAGCGCACAAAGATTAGGAACGACAAACTATTCAGTCAAAAGAAACAATATATATATATCATACACAATGCAAAATACCAACTGACTTGCACTAGCTTTTCCATATGCAATTGCTAGTTGGGGAATTCCCTGAAGCAATTTTTCATCACAACAGTGGATCATGAGGAAAGACATAAATATTTCAACAAGTTTCTAAGCAACTGAAAAACAGTGCTTTGCAAGCGATATATTAAGTCAATATTTAATCCTAGTCTTCACTGGGAAATAGGGTGAAGTTTTGTTTTGTTTCGTTTTTTCAAAGCCAATTGTTAGCTTACCCTCAACATCTTGATATGAACAACACAGTTATAGTTTTCACGCGTATTTACCAACTGAGGTAAACACTACTAATCGTCCTACTCCCGCGAACATTTTACTGTGTGCTGAGTAAACGGGTGGGGCAAAAGAAGGGGAAGGGCTTTTCCTCCACAGGAATACACCAGCACCACATATTCCGCCTGTGGTGAAGGAGAATCTGCCATGCCTTGAATGGCTCCAGTAACTTACCCCAAACATCTGTCGAAGGTCAGGATCTCGAAAGCGGAAGGGAATGTTAGACACATGAAGCCGTTTTGGAGTAGATTTGCTCTCGGTGTTCTCACTGCTCTGTGTCTGTGATTGTTGTCCATCTGTCTGTGCCCCTCCTTCTGTCTGCTGAAATCAGAAAGACAAAAGTGTGTGCATGAATAGAAACCACACAAATTCCTGCCTTGTCCATCTCTTCTCATGCATTAGTACTACGCTTGTAATTGCAGTATCTGAGCACTTGACAATTACTTTGATAAAGCCAGTAATGCCTAACAATCGATGTGTTGTTCTTCTCCTCTCTTTCCATGAGTAAACAGTAATGAGATCTCAGCTTCCCTCCCCTCCTATCACCTTTTAGCTTAGTAGATTTGCCTTTGGTTTTCTTAAATTGCTCTCTTTTCCCCTGCTCTTCCTCACTTCAGCTGCCACCATATGAAAGCTCTAATGAAGAGGCGGATCTTCCATATCCTGAAGCTGGGAGGTACTACCGGCACTCTAATCTCATGTGGCAGGATGTTCATACAATCATCAAAATCCCCACAGCTGAAGTGGCAGCTCTTCACTGGGCCAATACCAGAAATGCATCTCCAGGCAAAATGGCATCTGCTCTGTCAAGCTCCCTTCAGAGAAACACTACCCCAAAAGGTCTATAATTAAATGGTAAAATCCACATATCAACAGCTTACGGATGTCTTTGATTAACTTTTAAGTGTACTAGAAAAGTCAGCCCAGGGACATGAAACAGTCTTTACCACTGCTGGATTTATAAAAACCTCCAAGTGCTACTTTCTGCTGCCAGCTCCACAACTAAAACAAGGGAATTCGTTCTGGCATTCCCAAGCACTGCCTGGTAGAGCAAAGCCAGGGCAAGGGGTGTGCTCGGGGTACCTGTGCACTGAAAACATACAGCAAGAAGGAGTGCCAGAAGAGAGACATAATGCCCCCACAGAGAAGACGGGCAGGGAAGAAGAAAAGAGAAAAAAAAAAAAGAGGAAAAAAAGAAGAAACAAACTTTAGCCACTCATGTTGGGCTTAGATTAAGAAGTGGTAATACCTGAGCAAGGCACTAAACTTAAAGGCAAGGCACAGCCCATTTGCAAAATGCCTTGATGAGAAAATAGGTGTGGGTTTTTTTGTCCTTTTGTCAAAAAAATGCTCTCAAACACTCAGAGCTACAGAGCAAAGCAGACGGTAATCTGGCCAGTTTTAATGCTCTGTCCCTTTCCAACTGCAAGCAGACAGGTGAAGGTATTCAAAGAGCACCCACCCACTCACTCCCACCTCCTGTTGCTTGCCGCAGCCTTGCAGCACTAATGCTCCGACACTTGTCGGATGCACTTCTAAGCATCATTTCATTTCTTTAGGTGTTGACCTAAAGTTCTGTCTTCTTCCTTAACCCACTAAGTGAAATGAAGTTCTATGAGAAGGCAAGGACCGTGTAATTGCTAGTCAGCTTTTTTAGGCACCTTCAAGAACATATGCAGCCCTTAAAACTTACGATTAAAGGGGGGGGGGGGGGGGGGGGNNGGGGGGGGGGAGGTGTCTTTTTTTTTTTTAAATACACAATTTGTCTACCAAAGAGAAAAAGAAATCCCAGGGGAGTTGCCCACACTGACTCCCCAGCCACCGACTGGGCATGCTAGACTGCTCTGCACATCATTTGTTATACAACATTTCATGAATATTTGGAAATAAACATCTCTCCACAGATAAACTAAACTGGCAACATTGAGAGAGCTGCTTCTGGTCAGAAATGTCCCTTACAGATACGACCTTGAATTTGCACACTGGTTATAAAGGACTGACAAGAGCAAGCTAACAGTAAGCACCGGGGTCTTGTCGTGCTGAGCAAAGCAGTGGCAGCTTTCCATTTTATTTTAGTAGGGCAGCGCAGGCAGCACAAAACATGTTTGATCTGATTAATATAAATTAAGCTGTGATAGCAAGAACGGAGATACGGCCCTGCAATTATCTCTACTCCCCAGAGCCACGCAAGTCTCGGGAGAAGCCTAGCAGGATAAAGAATTTTTATTTGGCTAAGACTCAGCCCCCTCCAGATATCAAATTTTCAAGAACAAACTCACAAACTTCCATCTGATCATACCTAAAAAGTTGCCTCCCCCTCCCCAAATTCCACCTCTTCTCCTACCCTCACCCCTACGACAAAATGCATCTCTGAACACACAGAGAGTGCACCCCAGGCAAAGAATCGATGCAGCTGGCTTGTGATTAAATCACACCATGCGATTTGGTGGTTTTATTTTTATTACTCCATCAGAGTCCTTTGCTCCTCAGGGCAAATCCGTCCAAGCAGGACAAAACACAGGGGTAGCCCATCCATCACTGCACACAATGCCTGTTTTGGAGTGAGTGCTCCAAAACAACTCCCGAAAATCATCAACACTGCTGCTCAAAGCGAACTCTCTTCAACCCATTCTCAGGCATATTTTGGAGCCTTGCTAGAGAAATTTGCCAAATCCTGTGTTTCCCATGGCTGTGCATGGAATTGGCAAGCAGGCAAACGCCCACAGGTGCATCCTTAAACAGACAAACACGCTAGCGCATCTTCTGCGGCGGGAATTAGGAAAAGGCAGAGATTCTGAACGGTGATGACAAAAACATGTTAGTCCCTAAATTCCAATACATGTCAGAGGACTGGATCTGCTGCTTGCACAGGAGACAAAGCCAGGTCGCTTGCACTCCTCTCCCAGCCATTTGTTCATAAGCAGAGGGCAGAAGTCCTTTCTTACCAAGGGTGCAATATATCATGTACAGTGGCCTGCTCAAAAATGCTTGCAGCTGTTCCTGCATATGGCAACGTGCTGCTGCCACACAGGAGTCAGTTTTCCAGCACGAGACATGTACAATAAGACAAAGGCTTCAAACTGGAGAAACAAGAGAAGAAACAGAGAGGCTCAGCCCAATCTTACCTTTGAGTCCCCACACATTGTGCGGGCTTCCCCATTTTCTGATTTTTCAGGAGTAGTTTAGCATTAAATACCTCCTCTCCCTGGATGCTGCAACTCCCTCATTTCTATCACCCTTGGCCCTAAGGTAAGATCTGAACTTTCAGCCACTATAACATTAGCTCAATACATTTGTCTACCGCCACACATTCAGCTACAACACAAATGAAAGAAATAGCCTCCTCAGATCTTGCCCTCCCCCCTCCTCCTTATATAGTTACTCCTTGTCTTAATTCATTAGGAAGGAGATGAAAGGAAGGGCCTGGAGCCTGTTCTCCGGCAGCACATAATGGAGACTGGCAAAGTGCTGCCCTGACCCAGCCCGATGATAAAAGCCAGCGTTTCGCTGAGCTCCTCACCCCGACTCCATCCCTTCCCCGCGTCAAGTTCCCACTCCTTCCTTCTGGCCTCCCGTCAGCACCTCGCAGCGAAGAGCTGGCCTCCCCTCTCCGCTGCGACAGCGACTCGGCACAGAAGGGAGCTGATGGCTGCTCCCCGGGTCTCAGTGCTTGCAATCGGGCAAAGGCCCCGCGTTCGAAAACAGCACTGGATCCACGCTGCCTCCTCTCCTCACCGTAGTCTGGGTAACATACACTTATGCAACGATAATGTCATCCACGCCTGCACACACAAGCTCTGAGCTGTTCAAGGTCACTGAGAAGTGCGTCGGAGCCCAGCACGCGCACAACATTTGCTTCACTCAACCACTTGCTCTCCGTGCCACTTCCTTGCAGCCGCCAGCAGCAAGGAAGCCCTAAGCAAGAAGAGGCAGCTGCCAAGGGCAGCATGCACGTACGCCTGTGCGTGTATACACATAAAAGGGGACCCGCCTTGGCGTAGCTGTACAACCACCTTCCCACCTCTCAGCTAGGCTCCTGTGTCCCAGGCACTTGCTACAGGATTTCTCCTCAGAGGGAGGGAGGCAGGGGTGCAGCGGCACCCGAGCTCCGAGCAGACATCCGTCTGCGCAAGCAGACGCAGGGCTACCTCACCAGCGAGCGAGACCAACACCCGTGCGACAGGCCAGCGCTGAGACTATTAATACCCAGCACATCCTCCTTCCCTCTCCCGCTTGCGTCTTCTGAACTGGAACTGCTTCAGGGCCAAGTTATAGAAAAGTAAAAAACAACCCCTTGCCCTCTTCCCCCAGGAAACAGGCAGTCCAAAAGCCTGCAAATCATACGAGCAGGTTAAGATCCATAAATCACTGCAAAAAAATATTTACAAAATACAAACTGTAACTAATAGCTATATTTAAAAGGGGACTTGGGTAGCTTATAGCATCTGGGAGAAAGACTCTGCTTCTAGACCAGCCTCAGATTCATTAAAATAAATAAGTAACTTTGATCGGATCAAGACCTTGAGGAACTGTACGGAGACAAGGACTGAAAACTAAGACCGGCAGAAGACAATCCGCCCACCGCCAAGGAGAGCGGAGGCAACACTGGAAGATCTCTGCGTTTTCCAGTGAAGTGCCTGTGTCAAAACAACCAGACACCCACCAATAAATAGACACTCACTAAGCAGGTTTGGTGGAAAAACGAGTGAAGACTTGGATACTGGACACCAAACCCCTCTCCTGCCTCACCACGCTCTACCAGAGCAGCACTGAGGTACACACCACAGAGCAAAGGGCATGGGAGCTTCTGCTGTTTACACTGCGCTTCCTCAGCAGACAGAAGAACGCAGGGACAGTAATCACCTTTCAACAGCAGTAAGTTTTACTGTAGCATTACAACTATGTACTTGATTTTTCAGAGATGCCAGCATGGTTATAGAAAAAAATTGGGCTACTCTACAGGCACAGCTAACAATGTGCCCAAGTACTTTGTATGCCAAAAACTGCACAAAAAAATGGCTAAGAACATACCAAACCACTTCTACTGGGCTTTTAAGTATTTCTGATAGCTAGATTAATTTAGGGCATGTTTTTCTGACTGTTAGTTACCTGTTTTCAGACACACTGAAGCTTAGACCCTTTTTTTCCCCTTCTTTATTAAATAAAGATAAACCCTATCTGCAATCAGAACATAAACCTGACACATAGGGAAGCTGTGCTACCTGCCCTATATGAAGACACCTCTGATGTGTCAGGTTACATTTTCCATGTAACCAAGTAAAACTAATTCATTTTCCTGAGCAGTACTTTTCTCTAGGATTCTTTATCTTTTATTTTTTTTCCCTCCTTTCTTTCAATGAGGTGGTGAAATGAAGCATCCTGAAAGGCCTGCTCTGCTGGTCATGATGCTAAACCCTTTGTGAATATTTCCAGTCCATTTCTGGCAAAACAGGAATGCCCTGGCAGGCTGAAGAAGGCAGTAAGACTTCCTGAGCTAGAGTTCATCTCCAGACAACGTCATTCACCATGAGAGAAGAACAGCCGCACGGTGACAAACTAAAGATCTGTCCAGCCCACTATCTAGTTTCTGACAGCAGCCAAACAGAACACCTGGGGAAGAACGTAAGAACAGGACAAACGTTCAGTGATGTTCCTCCAGCCTCCCAGCCTGGAGGTCTCCCAGCCTCCAGCAAACTGAGCCAGTTCACGTCTTCTTCAAAGTTGGTCACAGGCAATGAATCTGTTATGCACGAAATATTTTAGTGAGTTTTATGAGCCTGTTTATACTCTCAACTTCCAAAGCATCCTGTGAACAAGACTTCCGCAGTTAAAATCTTCTTTATACAGGGAAAAAGAAAAAAAAAGAAAAAAATCTAGTTTTGCAGTCTTTTTTTTTATTATTTGTTTTAATACATGCCACCTGATTATTTCCTGCACGCATCCTAGTAAAGGAAAATGGGAGCATTCCCTATTTCATTTCCCACATCATTCAATATTCTATGTACGTCATATCCCTTCATTCATCTACCAGCTCTTTTTTCCTAAGTGAAGATTTCATTTCTTCTCATAAAGAACCTGCTATATCCTTTTCATCACCACTATTATCCTTCTCTGTACTACTTCTAGATCTGCTCTAACCTCTGAGATACAAAGAGCTACCACAGCTGTATATTCTAACGCAATGATATTTTCTGATTTATTCCCTATTTCTCTTTTGAAATCATTTTTAAATCTGCCTCAGTAGACACAAGTCTGGAAGTGCTGACAACCAAAATAAGCTGCCTCATACTCAAAGCAAATTTCTGATGTTAGATGTCAGAGTTTGCTACCTCAAGACAGTGATTTCCAAGCCACTGTATCTAAACAATCAGCAGCTAAATACTTATTTGGAGCTAGTTTCTCCTCATGTCTACCTCAGCAGTATCAGAAGATAAGCGAGGATATTCATTAAACATACTCCTCACCTGAAATACCTTACATGAGCAAATGCTTTAATTACTGAACTGATGAAAAATAATTAGAGGAAAATTCTGCCATCTCAAACTAGGCAAGAAATACCCAAGGGAAAGTCATCCTTATAACCTCATCCACGCATTGCAAAAGTAAGTTGAGGAACCCCTGTGGTGCTGTTGGCTCCCTTCCGTCTAAACCCTTGTTAGATGCCTGCGCCGCAGCCAGATGACCGAGCAGCTTCTCCATCTTCTTTTGAATGCGATACACAGGGGTCCCCCAACACAGATGTGTCTTCTTTAAGAAATCTGGAAGTCTATATCCCTTTATGGTGTAGCAGATGAGTTAAATATGCTTCAGTATGGCACGTCAAAAAGCCGAGAGACACGCTGCTCTGTAATTAAATAATGCTTTATATTGGTTCATGACAACATAACACCAAGGCGACAGCACCTGCCATTTTTGTGCAAAGTAATTTACATAAACTTACTCCTCTACTTCCATAGCTCCAGCTGCATTCTGTAATTTATATAGACACACAAATTCTTCCCTCTGACATTAACAAGAGAAACGAGTTGAATAATCAGCTCACAGTATTAAGTGCATTGCATTTACTATCAAGCAAGCTTTTTTAGTTCAGCGGATGATTAATCTTCCCTCTGTGGGTAGAGTACCAGTAGATGCAGCGAGCTGACAATTGCTCTCGGCTCCTGGCCACGCGCTCCATGCGCTTACCTTGCAACAGCAACATTTGCTGGATTCCTCCAAGAGCCCCTCTAATTCATTAACCCAGCAAAAGAATTGGACAGCTTTCTGCCAGGTCAGTGAATTAAGGTGGCTCACGTAAGGAATGCCAGAGCCAGAAAATAGGAGTGGGAGTCTGTGCCTGGAGCCAGATCTCGCCTGACAGCGGTGAATCTTTAGATCAGCTCAGCTGCCAGAGGAGCCGCAGCCTCATTAGCACCTCCACTTGCAGCTATCTGCACTGGGTGTCTCCACCAGGGAGAAGCACACTAATGTAAACCAAGAGAGGGGAAAAAGCCAGGTGACCCAGCACTATAAAAAGTGAAATGCAGAGCGTCAACAGTTTAAGAGACAGGCTGCAACAGGCAGACCAACTAGGCCAAATACGGTCTGCTACCTCAGGCTATTTTTAAGCCAGGTCTTTCAGCTGTGCTTTGGGACAGTATCAAGAGAAAGGACAGATGCTCAGAGATGACGACTGGGAGACCCACATGCCAGACAAGAAACAAAGCCCCACAGATGAGGCCTGATCCTAAAATAAAAAAGATTCCAAAATATTAAGCTGTTTGTATTACACCACCTATTGTGCCAATTCCTCTTCCATGCCCCTGCTCTGAGAGCTCTGAATGCTTTCCATCACACTCAGACCTCCAGAACCAAGCTCACCCTTAGCTGATGACACCAACCAGCCATTCCCCCTCGCTTGGGGGTTTTACAGAGCCTAGAGGAGCATTGAGGAAGGAATGGACTTCGACTCCCAAGGTTTTTTGTACCTAAGTTCACTGCTGGTGTTTGACCTCGGCCTTCCAGATCACTGCATGTTAACTCAGTAGACACCACTCCTAATGTCAAGTCACTCAATCCAACTTGTCCATGGGACCCTGCCAGGTTTCTATGACAAGGTGCCCCCCCACCCCGTGTTAGGGACCCCACCACAGCCCCATTACACTGCCGCATAACCTGACACCAACCAGACGAAATTCTCCTTTCCATGAGGGACTTTTAAGCCACATCATATCCTGTTACTTTTGCAATTCCCCTAAACACTACCAGCCTGAAAAGTCAGAAATCCACGCCACCTGAGCGCACCTTTTGCTATCTCACTCCCTCCTGCCAGCAGGGCAGCAGTATAGGCCTTGCTCTTAAATGCAAGGAGGGACTTAATCTGCCTGGCTGAAGGAATTCCTGAGTTATCCCACGGGAGCACAGGCTTCAAGTCAGCAGCTAAAAAATCCACCAGCTATTCAGTCTGGGGTATCGCCTTCGCACACATGACAGCAGCTGCTCTTGTCAGTCACAATAATGGGAGGGGAGGATCATATATCACCTACAACAAGTTTTGACTATATTAAAGCTAGCACTGTCATTTGAGCAAGACAACAAAATGGTGAAGGGAAAAGACGCCTTAAAGCACAGCAGTCTAGCTCACATGGATTGGACATGTACGTCAAACAAGCAATAACCACCATACGTGATAGCCAAGATGCTTGACATTAGCTGTAGATGTTCAAGATGAAACAACCAACCTGTTCTGCTGTATTTTAACAGCATGCTTTAGCTTGAGCAACTGCTGAGCTTTCTTCCTTCCCCTAGTTCCTACATCATTAATCAGTGTACTGAGAAGGAGAAAAGTTGCAAGCAATTACATCCCAAGGCACCCCACAGAATCAAAATAACTCCATGCAGAAGGATTCCTGTACAGAAAGCCAAAGGGGCCCAGAAGATCCAAAACCCAATGCATGTAAAATCTGGGAATGCCCATGGCTGAGGTGCCTTCCCCCTCCCCCTGGACTTCTTCACATGCCACCATCTGGGATACTCTTGGTTTGATCAGTTCCAGCCATAGCAGCAAGAGCAAGGCTGCACCCTAGCTCCCTTCTGGCCAGCTATGGTCTGCGAGCCCGACTTTGCACGCTCAGCTTGCACATCTTTAACCGCGTTGAACCCTCGGACCAGACGTGCCCACCTGTTTCCAATCGCCAGCACAAAGGCTACGCATTACTCTGCCTGTTTCTCAGATAACCTCTCCCAGTCACGCTCCCTCCTGGCAGCACCACCTTCTCCCTGCAGTCTCCCAGCAACGCTCCCTCCCACGCACACGGGCTGCTCGTCTCCCTTCCCCGGCTAGCGAGCCTCGCCGCACCGCCCTGCCAGCGCGCGCACGTCGTGGGCTCCGCGGAGCCGGCGCTCGCTGATGAAACGCAGAGCTCGACCCTGCAGCGCCGTGCGGACGGCTCCTAATATGGAAGAGGAGCGGGAGGTTTGGCAAGAGCTTACGTCCAGGGTCAGGGCTCACATCATTTCCATTAAAAAGAAACGCTCTTAAGCCCTGGGCAAAGATAGGAACAGCAAAAATACATGGGGAAAAGCCACTGCCCTGTTTTGCTCCCCCCATTTGCATCTTTCTTGTCAACCTAGCTGCTTGCTGAAGTTGGGCAGCCTGGATCTTACAGGCTGGAAGGACATCGGGCAGTCTGGTACTAAAATGATGACTTGCATTTCTGCACTCTGTAACCTGCATCAGCCTTATTTCCAGCCTGATCTCTTCTTGTCTACATTTGCATTTGCCTGAGGCAGTTACTTTTACGCAGTCCCAATGCGCTTTACCAGGTTTGTACTCTTTTCTTCTCCGAGACATCAAAGTTGTGGCGTTCCCAGGATAAACTCAAAGATACCTTATCAAAGTCATAACCAGTGTTGTCAACCATGCAGCCACTGTCCATTGCAGAAACAGCAGAGCCACATGCTGGGAACCATGCACACTTGAGCTGGCACTATCAGTTCTTCCCATCGCTGGCACTAAATTCACTCTGTACTTATGGGGGAAAAATAATCTCTATGAGCCAAACACCCAACTACAAGAAAAACTGAAAGCATTAACAGATTAAATCCGCCCCTGAGCGCCGAAGGCTCTCACCATAAGGCTCTTTATTAGGAAGTTAAGTCTTAACAAGTGGCTTAAGGGGTGGATAAAGCTTTTCCTGGGATAATCTGCCAGCATGTTGCCCAGTGCCAGTTCCAGGCCATGGGAAGAAGAAAGCAAAAAAACCTAAGAAGGTGAAAATCTTTGTTTGGTAAATGGATGCCTAGTAGCTGAGAGGTCCTCTCCTATCTTTGCCCCTGAAGCTCCCTGCCATCTTCAGAAAGTCAAAGAAAAGTGTTTTTCTACTGTTAGCCTCCTGAAAGCAGAAATATACTGGGATTACACCTACAATACATGTGCTCTCTTTAATCCTTTGTACTGTCAACCTTCCAGAATTTGCCACCATCACATTCATTCGAACCATCTGCCAATTAACTCAAGGTAACTAATCCTTTTAGAAAGGACTGTCTTTGGACAACGCCACCATGGTAAAACACCATGATCTCAGGTATTGCTCCTCTTTGCAGGCACCTATTTACAAGTGGAACATGCACAAGGAGAGAGGCAAGCAACGGATCATTAGAACCTCTGGTCTTTTTTGATTCTCTCCTTTCCAAGCCTACCACTGATTTGCTACACACTTAAGAAACAGCCATCTACTCCACGGCTGCTGCACTGCCTGGGGAGCACCGCGCTATTCTCCTGCCCCGTGCCATTCCACACTTACTGCGAGAGATCCGTTCTGCGTGCTGGCCGTGGTCGTGCTCTGCTCTCCATGCGGCTGCGTGCTTCCGTAGAGCGTCAGATTGTGCTCGCTGGTCTGGCCTGCATAGTCCTGAGTGTGTGGCACCCCGTACTCTGTGGGAATCCCGTTCTGTGGGGGTGGCGGAAATGGGATTGTGGTGAATGGCTGCACCATTGCATCAGGAGTTGCTGCTGGCTCCTGGTTACCCTGGAGAAAGTGAAAAGCAGAAGGCGGCTTTACAACACCACAAAAGACGGATGGAAACATCAGCCTGAGAAGTCATCCACAAACATACGCACGTTCCACACAGTTCACGTAACATCCCACCCGCTGCCACCGTAATTGCACAGTCTTCTATTATCTTCTCTATCAAAAAGAGCACACCTCACTCCTCTGAACCATGATACTTTTTTAATCTCTTTTGGGCAACTTTCTCACTACTGGGTGGTATATGGAGAACAAACTATGGGGCTTGCAACTTGCACACCCCTGTAAATCTCACAGAAAGCTTTACACAAAGTAAGGCATTATTTTGGAAGGGAGAAGAGGCACTGAAACTTTGGAACGGAGAAGGAAACAGAGGGTGCTAACTTTTAATATCCCTAAAAGTGCCGTATCTTGGTCCATCTCTTCCAACCTGACCTTCACAGCTCTGCACTGAAGCGAGCACATGGTATGTCCGAGTGCACGCTCTCCTCCGTTGTGTTAGTGAGAGAAAGGAAGCACACATCTGAACACTGATGTGTGCAGCAGCAGCCCCTTCCTTTGCTCTGGCAGCACTGGATACAGAGCACTGGGTACTGGCTGAGCTTTTAGCACGGCCCTGCATGTAGTTGACACCAACCAAATGACTGATACAGACAGCTGACCATGCAAAAGATAGCCCCAAAAGACAGTGAACATCCCACCCTATGACTCCTTAGGTGTGCCTGAAAACCCACCAGCAGCAAACACCAAAGCCTGCAGGTTGCAGCCACTGCAGGGCTCTTGCGGAGGGGAGAGGAGGGAGCTGGGGTGACCTTCACGAGCCACCTGGGGTGAAGGAGAACAGCCTTGACATTGAAACTCAAACCTGGGAAGCCCAGCCTGCTGCACCGTTCCTACCACTTTCACCGCCACAGCAGCAAAATCCACGGAGAAGATTTATGATAGCATGGCTGTTTGATTTATGTGCGTGTCAACAGACTAATCCTGATTTTAAATTTTGGCTGCCGTTCCAGCCCCAGGTCCTCCCCCACAAAGCCCAGAAGTACTAGAGCCTATTCTGACACCAGCACGCTTAAATCAATGGAGGGAAAGGGAGATTGTCCTGCAGACGGGGGAGGCAGAGGGGGAATTACCGAGCAGCCTTCACCAGGGAGCACGCCGGGGCTGCGGGGCCTCCAGTGCAGCTGGACAAACCTCCTAGTCCCTTTATCAGGCTACCTGCAGTTTTCCCTCCCCAGCAAACAACACAATGACAAATGCGGCGGGCCTCCGGCCGGCACCAACTCATTTGGACGCCGGCTGAGTCCCCAGATCTGCTCAGACATCGGCGTACCTGGCCTGCCTCCCCGGGGCCACGCGCTCGGCGGCTGGGGAGGAGGAGAGGGAAGGTGCTCAGTGCCACCGTGCAGAGCCGCAGCCTCGGCCCGTGCCAAACAAGGGACGGTTTGATTAACTCGAGCCCAGCCACCGCAGAGCCTCGCTGCCTGCAGAAACACAACGCTCCGCAGCCTTATCTGAGGGAGACGAAGTCAGGCCAGCGTGCCAGCGACGGCCACGGCAGCGCTCGCTCCCTGGCACGCACGCGGCAGCTTCTCACACGGAGCTCGTTTTCTGAAAGGGTGGGTTTTGCCCCGAAAACGAGAGCAGCTCCCCCTTCTTCGCTTGTGCTCGCTCCGTTGCCATTCTCAGCTTCAGCAGCAGGGAGCTGCCGACAGCCTCAGCCACGCTGGAAATCTGCAGGGCAAGCTTCGCCAGCGGGAGGGAGCAGGGGGCGAACGATGGCTCTCCGGCTGCAAACCAAATATCCGCAGCCCGACCACTCGCCTACCCCGAATATTTACCCCCATCACAACAGCTCCACTCCGACTACGCGTCACCATTCCTCCAAGCTCTTTTCCTTACCACATTTCTTTACATCCGGTCTCCCGCCTGTTTCCATACAGCTCACGTTGTCTGCCCATTTCTTTTGTTTAACATAGGAGCTAAATATGAAACTGATTTTTTTTTTAATTTCAAAAATTGATATGATAACCCCAGGAAAGATGCCGTAGCAGAAACTATTTCCAATTTTCTTAGAACAAACTAGATTCACAGGCTGGTGGTATCCCTGATAGGAGGAAGAGAATGCTAATTAGCCACCAACAAAACCTATTATGCCATCTTCTCAACAGTGCAGGGTTGCTCCCTGAAGGACATACTCCAGCGTTTTGTTTAATCTCACTCCTAGACTACTTAAAATGCCAGCCCGTAAACCTTGTATCATCTTATTTTCAACGCGCCCCCTCCTCCCCCCCAGTTAATACTGCTCCTGCTAGTTTAAATGCATTTCAACCTTTTAAATATTTTCTCTCCCTTCTTCAATTATCTACAAATGTTCGACGGATGAAAAATGCTATCTCTCCCTCCTGTTTCTCATGGTGTTTTGATAATACATATTTATTTTGAGCTTAATCACATCTCACAAGCCAAAATTGCCTGGCAACTTTATTTATTACTTCTCTCTGACCTTCCTAAGATTTTTAAATAATGAATTTTTGGTACAGAATGCGATGTTTTAATACCATTGTCACTTCAGTTTTTTTCTAATCTTACTAACACGCAGAAATCATATTTTTTATTACAAATGTATCTTTAATTTAACGTCTCAGGTTATCTGTAGATCTATCACTATTATGCTTGTCCAGGTTTCATTATCCCAAGGAGTATCTGTATCTCAAATTATTTTTCTCTTGATATGATTATGTACACACTTCCCATCTAATTTTTTTTTTTGTAATTTTAATTTCCTTCAATGCTTTAGAATTACTTGTCCTGTCTCCGCTACTGTCTACAAAGAAGAACTCCTGATGTGCTCTCTGCAGGTTTCATGGCATACTGATATACTCCTCTTCTGTTACTCTACCCAATTTCAACATTTACCCAACACTTCATATTTTCAAGAACTAACAGAAAAAAAAATCCCATTTATCTTCAAACACAGAATCTGAACTCCTTTCCCCTGCTTCCAGCCCTCCAGGGAAAGTCCTGCAGTCAGAAGTGTTGCTTTTCCCACTTCCCAGGAGGTGTAAAGAGCAGAGAAAACCCTTGGTGAAGGTATGCAGGAGTGAGATGCAACCAAAAGAGCTGAGCTGAAAAGTATTTTGTCTGTCCTGTCTCAACAACACAGTTGATTGCATTGCCAGTCCTGCCTGATTTACCTCATGAAGTTCTCCACATCGTGACTTAACATCAACAGACTGAAACGGGTATGTCAAAGAGTAGTCACCGTTCCCAAATGCATGCACAGATACCATCACAGGATGGAGAAAGCCCCGCTGCAGTTCCCCATCAACTACTGCCATTGCCCACTTGTGTGATAGCATGAAATGAACCTACTTAACGTTCAGGAGCAGACAGACCTTCTCTCAGCCACAACGCAAGCTGGATGGCAGTCTCCAGGAGGGGAGCTCCAGGGACATTCGGACACAGGAACAATTTCAGCAGCTCCAGGTAAGCTGATGCCCTGCATGAGTTTGTACTACTGTGCACCAACCACGCTAGCTGCCATCCCATGGCCACCAAGCAGGGACAGGCTGCTCAATGCAACTGTAACTCGGCATAACTAACTGCACACATGCTCCTTAAAAAAGGAAGAAAACTCAGTGCAATATATGGTAACCTACAGTTCAAAGAAAACTAGCAAATCCTATGTTTTATACTCACTCAGCTCCCGTGCTCCCACAAAAGCACTCATCTATGGCAGGCAGGGATTCAGAGCAGCTCCCCTCACGCAGTTTGACATCCGACTCACCAGCACACGCTACGCAGGGCACCAGCAGGATACAGGATACCAGCCCGGGTTCCCAGTTCAGGGCCCTGTTGCCAGCCCTACAGAGCTAAGGCCATGTCCCTGAGGTGCCAGCTCCCCTTCTTCAGGTCTGGGTTTTGCCTGCACAGCTCATCCCACGTTTTGTTTGAAAAACAATTTAGCTAAGCCACCGAATGGGGACACATTTCTAAAAAGTTGATGCAGCTTTAACTTAATTAACGAACTTCACAGCTCCGAGCTAAGCAGCTGAGCAGTAGGCACATAATCATAACGGTACCTTGCAGAAGGGCGGGAGCTGGGGACGCCTCAACCAGAAGCAACATGGCTCTGCAAATGTGATTTCGGATGAATTCTTTCAGCAGACAGCAGGTGGTGATCCAAGATCACAGCACCAAGCGCAAACACTACAAACACGCACAATGGCCTCCTGCTTCCATAAAACTGTCAGCTAACAAAGCCAGGTTTATTTTGTGAGGGGCTGGTTTTGTTTTGCATGTTAGAGAAATGGATGTAATTACAGGGATGTGAAAGCAGCCTCATGGTAAGACGTGTGGATCCCTTCTGTATCGGTATGCCAATATTGCAGAGATAGTAAAGCATAACTAAGTAAAATTATGATTCTGGTAGGACTGACCTGGCACAACTTCTTTATAGACAATTCCACCTGAAGTACCACGAGCTCTGTGTTGTCCAGTATCTTACAATGAGCTTCAGAGAAAGGTGCAAGGAAACACTAGAGCACATAAACATCAAGTAACCTCTTCAAAGCAGCTTTCAACTCTGGTAAACCCCAAAACATTGGGATAGATGCGAGCATATGCCTGCTCAGGGCACACGGAGGGCCAGCCCGTCGCTGATGGGTATGCTGTCGCTGTGCCTGTGTTATTAAACCTCGAAGTAACCGCCTCCCAGCTAGCTGAAGGCAATTAAGGTGTTTGTGACGACTGGTGTGTTCCCAGCTACGGCTGTTTGCTCTCTGTGCTACCCTAATCCCTTTCGTAAACAGCAAAAACCTTTGCAGCTTGGATCTGCAGAGCCCAACGCCACAGCCCAGCCTGGAGCCGCTGCCTGCCCCGCGCTGCCCCATCCCCTCTGACCAGGCCCCAGCCGGCCCTCGGGGAGCTGAGCGCGACACGCGGCTCCCGCAGAAGAGGCCGAGCACGGCTCCTCGTGGAGCAGAGGAAGGGCTGCCGTGCAACCCTGCTGCAGCAGGTCAAGAGAACATGGGCTGCTTCTTCCCCTTCTCACGGTGAACACGAATTAAGCTTGCTGCAGCAGGCTCGCCTTCCTGGCCCCCCCGAAACAGCCTCCCCCCTCCCAGGGCTCCGTCAGCAGGAGCCCTAAGGCTCCAGCCGGAGCTGCTGCCCTCCCACCTCCAGCTGCGTGCCCTGCCCCTGCCATCCTAGAAAGAGGAGGCGGGGGGAGACTCTTTTTATTGTCAGGTTAGTTTTGTTCCCAGTCCGGAGCGCTGAAAAGGCTTGGCAGAGCGCAAGAGGAGAACAGGAGCCAGAAAGGAGGGGGGTGCAGAAGCTGGGAGGGAAGGGCCGGCACCAGCAGTGGGATGGGCTCGGGCTAGCCGCAGCCTGCGGCAGGCAGTAACCCTCTTCCCAGGTACTCCCAGCGTTTGCATGCTGATAACAAGCGCACCAGCAAGCGATTGCTTTGTGAGTGGGAATGGATATGAAGCAGCATGAGAGACGCTGCAAGACCCCCCAGGAACTCGAGTATGATGCCCTGATGTGCCACGGGCTGGGGTGTCGGACCAGAGAGCAACCCCGACCTCCATCGGTGGCTCTCACAGCACGTGGAACTGAAACCTTGATTTTCAGAATTGTGCTTTTGCTCTTTCGGGTCACCAAGACACTCAAACACAAGCCAAAGTGATGTGTGGGATGATGCGGTGGTGGCTTTCCAGCTCCCCAGTCCTGCTGAAACACAGACTCAGTCACACGAACCCTTCAGGTGCCCATCATACAAACATCATACAAACTCTTTACCCCAAAACATGGTAATAACACGTCATTGCCATTTCATTACTGACCAGCTTCTGAATGGGAAGAGCTTTAGAACTTAGCATTTTTGTTCCAAATCAGTCCTTTAGCATCTACCACATAGGTAAAAAGCCTATGGAAAGAAAGGTTAGAGATGAAAAGGATATACAAAGCTAAAAGGAAGGGAAATGACGTACGGAAAATGGGAAGAGAAAAATGCAAAAATAGAAATGGCCTAGAAGGCAAACATGCCTTCCCAGCAAGCACTATCCATTACACCACTTCGGACCGCCCAAAACAACTCTAAGTATAGTTACTACGTAACCACCTCCTGGTATTCCTGGGCTCTGCACAAACCTTCACTGGATTCCGAGGGGTGCACGACCCTAACCTGACACCCACACCTGCAGCCTGCACTACAAAGGCATGTCTGCGACTCCAGGGAGCAAGACTGGCATGTCTGTCTGTCTGGCGACCCGGACTGATAAAATCAGCACTCTTTTTTTCCCTTGATGTGGGTCGATCATAAAAGCACCTTGAGGAGGATCACAAAAATACGGGGTTTGGGATTTCACCTCCATGCCTGGAGCTTGTTTTTCATTTGATTTACAACATACTGGGGATTTCAACTCTACTACCATGTGCACAACAGCAATTCCTCCTGAACCCTCCCAAAAGCGGTGCTCTACCTATAGGTAGTTTTGCAAGTGTTTGGAGTTTTACACCACTTTTGTTAAAACAGAGGAAAGTTTATAGGCACACTTTCTTTTTTAATTTAAATTGGATATAATCATTTTAGGATACTCTTTTTCAATTGCCTTAAGCCTAAATAAGCTAACCTTCTACCAAAATAGATGTCCACACACAGACTCGCACCTAGCTACCCATTTAAAGGCATGTTTTCTTCAAGTTCCTTGTGCAACCTTGCACTAGGTTATCTAATCTTGTCCTTCCTTCTCCTAGATATATAAAGCAAGGGAAGAGCAAGTTATCTTCCCATACACACTCTATCATTCCAGGCCACCAAAAACTGTTCTGTAAAAGAAAACAGCTGGCTTTTTTTTTTTTTTAAAATGCATTTAAG
>VXAL01013555.1:233600-252095 GCA_013399475.1 Chauna torquata | reverse complement strand
TTTTTTTTTTTTTTTTTTAAACAGAGAAGTTCAAGCCCCTCTTTTGTAGGAAAGGAAGAAAGAAAATTATAGTCTTATCTTAACTTTACACACAGGAAGCACTCACTCATCCCCACACTGCCATTATTTCCAGTACCGGCCAACTTTTGCTCTATCCCTATGCACAAATGCAGGCTCTCAGCGCTGAACGTGTACACCTCTAACTAAGAAGCCCCTGGGCAACCTGCAGAGGCTTCCTGCTGGATACAGCCAAAGCCCGAGAGTAACACAACACTGGTAATGCCCAGAGCCACAGTGACTTGCCAGCCTGAAACGTACCTGTCCACTTTCAGATTTTAAGAACACTGATTTGGTGCTCCTGAAATCTACATTATTATTCCCCTTTCAAAAAAAAAAAAAAAAAAGTTAAATGTTACTGGCAATTAAGGCATCCCAACAAATGCTTTCAATTTTCAATCAATTCACGCTCTCTGGGGTTGATTAGAAAGAATTGTGCTTCACAAGACTCCATCAAGGCCTCAACATCTGTTTTCATTCCGTATTAGGAATGAAACTACCTCTGAAAATTATGGGGGAAAAGGGGGGCTGGGAACAAAGGAAAAAGTCACCAGGATGGATGCTTCTGAAGCAAAAAAGCCAGCAACCAAATGAAAGACCAGGCTCAAATTTCTGCACTAAACCTGTCCTCAAGCACCTACCCCGGCGGTGTTCTTCCCAGCTCTGCAATACTCCACGTGAACATTTTCCACTTCGCATTCATAGTCAAATGTTCTTGGGAGAGAGATTTCCGTAAGACGACTAGCTTTCAACAAATCAGTATGAAAATAAAGCCTCAAAATATGACGAATCTAGTCACGCGTTAATCCAGCAGGCACCCAGAGTGGCAGAAGCACCCCCCATACGAGTGAGATTACTCACTGTTGGGCGAAGAGGGTTCAGTTTCTTCTTCTGGACCAGCATTCAAATGAATCACAGCTAAGGCACAGTGCACTGCAGATGTGTCACGTATGTTTAATCCAAGCTAACCACGATTAGCTTTTCAGCGGATTAGCAAACTGATCACACTCACAGTCGCACGAGTGCGGATTCCCATGCAGGGAGGCAGCAGGAACCAGAGGCCAGCAGCGGGGAAGGAGCACGGTAACGGCTCTTTCGGGAGCGGTCCATGGCTGCGTCAGATCGAGCGCACCCTTGTACCTGGGCACTTGTGTACACAACTGTAAGGCAGCACAGAGGACCTGCCAGCACTGGTTCTCCGCCTGACCCGACTGCTAACCTGCAGTTCCCTGGTGCTGCTCAGTAAAAGAAGAGACACAGAACATGGGAACGTAATAGGGAAGAAAATTCCCCTGGTCCCACGGTAGCTCCCTACCAGGATGTCCAGGTATTGTCACAGCTACCGTCACCTCAGCCAGGTCTGCGGTCAGATTGCTCACTTCAAGCAGCTTTGTTTCAAGGAAGATGGCAGCAATCCAGGTGATGCTGTATTTCTAAAAAACAGCATCTGCCTCTCTGAACCCAACCAGGTACCCGAGCTGGACTGAGAAGCAATTCTTCATCCCACATCCCTGCTCTGCAAATGGGCTGTCTCCTGCTATCTTCAAGCACATCACCAAATCGCACTGTGTGGAGGGTTATTCCTGCAGCTTCAGGAATCCAGACTTCTTTCCTGAAGGGTTAAACCCTCATGAAGCTCATTCAGCCCCTTAGAGAGATTTGGAGCTACTTTAGTCACAGGAATTTTTCAAAGCTCTTACTACGTAACATACTTATGTGTGATAGACTCTTCCAGATCTCTCTGTGTATCTGGTGCTTTTTTAGGAAGGATTTTGAAGATGACTTTTGGCATTTGGCTTCCCTGTACCCCTCTCCCCTGCTGTCAGGGGCATGAGCAGTGTGGAGGTGCTGCTCTGAGCTGGCTTGGCTACTGGAGAATGGAAAACCAGCGAGACAAACAAAACGTCAAAGCCCAGTCAGTCATCTTCACTTATACCGTACTCAAACAGGCCCCCTTCCATCCCCCCGATTTCACCGGCCAGCAAGCAGTCCTCCTGCCTGCCCGTACTGATTCCAGCACCTCACACAGCAAAGCAGCCCTGCCTCCGCTGCCAGCTGAGGAGGAGGAAGGGAGAAAACGCCGGGAAGGCGAACACATCTGGAATCAATTGGAAAGGCTCTGAATGCCTCGGAAAGAACTGCAGAGCTGGCAGAAAGCATAGCAAGGAGCTGTGCCTTCAGACGTGACTACGGAGCAAAGGTAGGGGACAAGACACATGCAGCATACCGAAACACAACATCAGAGCTCCTCCTGAGTTTTTTTTTGTTTTTAAATGCAGGCAGCTAAATCTCTCAACCCTGTCACATTCTCACTGCTGCTGGCCTGTCATGTACGGTCACAATTCAGCGCCGAACAGACGGGCTCAGATGCACACAGCCCCAGCCAAGGCAAACGAGACTCATCTGTGACTCAAGTGCCAGGACTCAATAACAAAGCAACAATATTATAATCAATCTGCTCTCGGGGTGTGGGGTGGAGGAAATCTGTGACTTGGCATATGCTCGAGAACAGAATTTTGACAGTTTAAAAACGCAGATTTCTTCCCACAACGACTTTCCATTCCAGTAATGCATTCTCCTATCTTCTGTTATTCATTTGTTCCAAGATGAGTTTTCCATTTTCAAGGAAGCCTTCGTTATGTATCCTGGAAAGCAGGGGTGCTGGAAAGGAATACAGGGTCACAGAGAAGCAACTCACCAGAGCAACAGCCTGGTAAAAACCATGAATAAAATCATTTGGACATACTACCAACGAGGAGAAAACGGGAGCAATATTACTTCAGCATGTGGCCTCGGCCAGATGAAAAATAAGATACATGCTCACATATATGCATTTTAAAAAGGGCATTAACTAAAAAGGGAACAGGAAAGAGCCACAAAAGTGACCACAAGATTGGGAAAAAAATGGCTATGCACTGAAAAACTTGAAAACCCCAATCTATTTTGCTTATCATTAAAAAAAAATTAAGTGCCAACTGATTATTTTGTGAAAGTATATTAATGGTTAGGAAAAAAAAAAACACTGGGCACTAATAATATTTAATCTAATGAGCAAAGGCATCAAGAAAACCAATAGCCAGAAGCTGAGTCTGATAAATTCAGCTCTGCTAAAAGACACCGTTTTATTTTGTTTAGTGATTTTCTAAATGACAGTCATTAAGTCAGCTACTGAGGATTCAGCCCTCTCCATCTCTTCATGCCTTTATGCTGAAAATATTACGTGATTCAAAATAGAGGTATCAGGGTGAGCCATAATGGCCTACAATGCACATATGGCCAGCAGATACCATCTAAAGGCAGATCTATAGGACAGTATTCTAGAAAGCTAAGAAAAGCTGGTGGGAGTCAACGCACATAAAGGAAAGCAGATTAAACCAAACAGTAGACACATTTATAGGCAAAATGACTTAGGCTTATTGAGAGGAACAAGCTATTGAGAAGCATGGCTGCAGTTATACGTACCAGCTAATATGATAAACTATCAACCGGCCTCGGAAGAAGCGATTCTGCTTCCTTCCCCGGCTGTTGCGAGATCTAGTTATGTCACGGCCACAGCCAGAAAATTAATCCAAACAATAGTCTTCTGTTTGGTCATAAACTGAACCGTCTCGCTTTGTATCTGCCGAAGCTGGATGCCCAACGCGGCGAGGAGGCTGCAGCATATGGCCAGGGCAGGCAGGCGAGGGGAACCATTCTTCTCGCAGCAGCCCACAGTTACGCTAGATTAAGCGCAACTTGAAAATGCACCTGAAAGCTGCTTTATCCCAGAACAAGAGGTTATGTGGACATTTAATATATGTTATTGCCACAACCTGCTTTGCTTAACTGTTAGGGTGTCCCTATATAAGCTAGCGCAATAGTGGTTTATACACTGTGAACGTCAAGCATCTCAGGAAAGACTTCCCCTTTGTTATCAAATCCTTACAAAGTCTCTTTCCCCCAGGCCCTTCAGCTAATGTGTATTTACCGAATTCCTGCTGCAACCAGGAACCAGTAAAGACTACACGGGCCACCTGCACCGCTGGAAGGTGGGGCCCGAGGTCAGCAGCGTGTCTGACCGCCGTTAAGGCAGCAAACCCCGGGCTGGGTGTCATCAACGCAGGTGCCGAAGCCTCCAGCAGCTCCCTCCAAGTGTCTGGAAGCAAGGTGCTCGCCTGTGTCACCGCTGCAGCAATGCCTTGGTCATTTAACACATCCCTCAGTTTAACAGCAGAGATATATTAACAAATATTCTCATTAAACTCTAGCTTATTACTGGTAGTCACACTTTTAAATGGCCATATTTTACTGTAGCTAAATCGATAAACCTTAAAAGCTAAATTGATATAAGAGCATCTAATTTCAGTGGCGCGCCCGCCAGGATCCGCAGCTCCATTAGCATGTTGCTACGCGAGCTCCCATGAAATTCACCCCTCCGTAACTCCCATCCGACCTCCACCCTGCACAGCAGCCTACATCAGAAGGCGAGCAGGTCCCTTCTGCCTCCTGGCTCCGTTTGCTCGCCACCTCCAAGAAGAGGAGAGAGCAGGCTATGCAGGGCTTGAAGCCTTGCCGCCAGGCTCCCCTTCTGCGCGCACGGTGCCAGGCTAAACAAAGCCGCTCGCCCCAGGACGCGGGCCTGGAGAAAAGCGTTAGCATCTGGCAACCAAGGGTAGCACCCCGGCACATGAGCCGAGGAGCGAACGCGAGTCTCTGGCACGAAGAGGAAACACTGAGATGCACGCTTGGCTGCTCCTGTCAATCCTGCAGTGGGGGAATGCCCAATTTTTTTTTTTTTTTAATATATATATATTTATCATATTACTGAGAGGAAATGCCAAAGACTGCTGCAGCCCCTGTCCCTTGAGGCTCTGCTGCTGCCATCCGGCTGTGCTGCCTTTGCAGCGATGAATATTTAAACAGGGCAATAAATATTTCAGAGCACATTCATCCCGATGAGAAGTCTATTAGAATAAGAGAGAAGACAGAAACACGCAGGGCCACGGCCGCTCCCTGCTCTGCCCCTCCTGCCTCGACCACCTCCCCTCCCTCCAGCCCTCAACAGGCACCCGAGCACCTCAAATATTCATGAGCACAGCTCCAGTTACCATCCAAACAAGCAAAAACACCCTGAAAAGGTAAAAAGGTGCTCTACTTCCCAGTGAGGTGCGCTTTTACCTCTTCTGGGGCCGCCGGCTGTGGAATGTAGTGATCATAAGCTGGGAGAAGAGAATTTGCTTTAAGGCCCCACAGAAATGAGGCCACTTAACAGCACACCTTGAAAGAGCAACAAAAACAAAACCACTAAACCCAAAAGCTCAGAGCCTGGTTGAGCAAGAAAATGTGAAAGCCCAACTCTTCCCTGCAGCTCCTTTCCTTAATTTAAGTGGTGCATTCACGCTGGTGTTTCTCGGTTGCTAGCAGCTCTGCTTGGCTCTCTGTGGGATGCTAACAGATGCACAGAACTTTGCCATCACTGGCACGAAAAAAATTGGCTAGAAAACAGGTTTAGGACATAACAGAAAATGCTTTCATTTAATCAGCTGTCATCTGCATGTCATTCATGTTAAGGGGGGCTATTTTGACTATCACAGTGCTAAAAGCTTGCTTTTTTTTTTTTTAAACCATACCTATAAAGGAATTTTTTATTTTATTTTTTTTAAAGTTCAGGGAGGAACAAAAATTTAGCAGTAAATTTTGAAGGAAATCACAATCCCATAAGGCACTTTCTCAGGATCATACTCATAGGGCCATAAAACGCATGGCCGTGCTCAAAACCGGACTCTCAGGCCAGCCTCCACCACTTACCTCACCAGATTCAAAACACATAAAACATTCACTGGTCATACAACAGACAGGGAAGCATTCAGAAAACCGAGCTAAGCCTGCTCTGCACGAAGGGAAGCCAAGAAGACACCCTCACAAGGAGCAGCCAAATGGTTTGCCTAAGTGAGAGAGACAAGCTGGGCTGCCGTGGCTGACACGCGACCTGCACCAAGCCCTCTCCTTTCCAGGGACGTGCTTCCATTAGAAGCACGCAAAGAGAGGTGCGTCTCTGCCATCCCCGGAGCCACGCTTTAAAAGATGATGGCAACTAAACCGCCATCTCCATGCGTCACATGCTCTCAAAGATGCCTACAGACAGCACAAAGAGAAGAAACTCCTCGTAGCTGGATCCTGGCCCAGGACAAGCTGGACACCAAACGGTTCAGCCCCGTCACAGCTTGGGCACAGGAGGGTACGTGCAAGGTTACGTGACCACGCAGCAAGGTCTGTAGGAGCGCAGTCTTGAGTTTAACTGCTAAATTCCCCTGCAGTCTCGCTTCCACTGCTTTTAGACCTCTGAAGGAAACAGCTGGGTCTTACCTACACACAGAAGGGGCCTCGATAGATACCAAGAATAAGATTCCTACTGCAAGCCAGAGCTCACACCGTTTCACGTGGTTTTTCCCCTTGACCAAGGCAGCACCCGACTGCTGCACAGCCTGCTCGGGACGGCCAGTTTCATATTAATGAAATTCTCTCTCATCCCCCTGCTCTACAGCAGGAATTGGCTCCAAAGTGAAGTATTGAGCTGTCAAACGGCAAAACCTCTCTCCAGATAGTATTTCAAGGAAGAGGCACTGCCTTATGAACAGCCAGATCAATCGCTTGCTACCTCCCTCCATCCCTTCCGGATGACGGCTCCTGGAAGACCAGCAGCAGCCCCCCCCTTCAAGACGTGTCAGCAGCAACACCACCAAAAAGATGCTGTTTATATTAAAAATATAAAATAGCAATCACAGCAGTGTAGTTCAGAGAGTGACAACGATCCTGCTGCTTTGCCAGCAACGATCCTGCTGCTTTGCCAGCAGTGAGTGCTGGGATTTTACGTTTCTGCTCCCAATCACCACCACATCTGCCCTTCATATCACTGAAGCTAAAGAAGGATCCAGTCAGAAGTCGGACTCAACCTGGCCCCAAAAAACACCTTGTGCTTTTCCATCCTATTAGCAGACCTCATGCACAGAGCAAGCAAAATATACTGGAAGATAAGCAATTACCTCACCAAGTAATTTAGAGCAGGAGCCACCATTTTGCAGCAGACATCAAAATAATGAGTGCTCCTCTGCTGACAGTGCAGCTGCCGATTATTCCCGTGATGGGCCGTATACCCACCAGCACACTAACGTGGAAAAAAGGCATCTGATCCCAGGCAAGAAAGAAAAGATAAAGTTCGTTAGAATACAAAAGGGAAAGTGTTAGGCAGGAAAACAACATTTAATCTCGTGGGTCCTGCAGACCTCTCATGACTCAGAAAATAAATGTAAGCAGATGAAGAAGTTAATTTGGATCATATCAGCCTTAATGGCACGCAAATGGCAGAGCAGGCACCCTGGGGAGAGGGAGGGAGAGATTTGCCATAGATCAGGTTACTATCACTGACAGCTGACCTCAAACACCACAAGATTTCAACAGTCTGCCAGTTTTTCCAATTTTCAAAGATGCAATTGCCTCCTTTAAGAGATGCAATGTGTGAAAAGCATAATATTGTAACTGAGGACAGGGAGGAAGGAAATCATGGAGCATGAGTGCGTAAGTGGTCAAGATGATAATCCTCTTTGCTTTAAAAGGAGCATAATTAACTGAAAACAAGAAATATGCTGAAGTGAATCGTTTCTTTGAAGACATAGAAGTTTTGAGCCAAAGCAGTGAGGACATAAGTAACTGGAATTGTTTCTTGTTGGTCTGAAAGCACTGTATACAACAGAGATGGGCAGTTGCTTTGTCTTACAAACATGTTCCTGCAAAAAAGACACCTCTGCGACCAAACATGCTCTCGGCTTGCAAAGCCAGAGACCCAGCTTACTGGATGGGCTCCACATAATCATCCCCCAGATGGGCCAGCACGACCCACAGACATACTTCATCACTGCCAAACTTGAGAAACATTCTTCAGTTTCTTCAGCGCAAGCCCTCACCACTTGGTTTTAACTTTATCTCATGCGAGCTGCCCTGCTTTGCTGGAAGCAACAGGGTAAGCAACGCTGAGATCTTCCAGGACTAGCCAGGCACTGAACAGACCACTACCCCAATTCATATTTCTGTTCTGCATGATCCTTTCCAACTTCACGTATCCAGGCTGGTAAAGCTCCTTGCAAACTGATCATTGTTTGCCTGCTACTAAATTTTCAGGAGGAGTTAATGTTCAGAAGTGGCCAATGACAGTGTAATTAGCAGCCCACACCAATCAATGCATATTTATTGTCACCTGAAGTCCCTTTGCTTTCCTCAACCTTCAAAGCACACTAGAAGATTGACAGGAAGACAAATACACATGAAAAATCTCCTTTAAACCCAGAAATTAAACACCAACATCAAGAGGGCAACACTCTAAAAATTAAGATGAACATGTGATAAGAACCTATTGCTCTTACAGCCTACCCTAGCACCAGGATGGAAAGCCTTTTCAGAATCCTGGAATTCCCTACCACAGGGTACAAGGACCACTTCCATTTTATAGCCGCGGTCAACCTTTAGTGGCCACAGAGGGAACAGTGTCAGCAATTGCCTCTAGCTTTGTGCTTTGCTTCTGCTGGATACTACTGTCATCGCACTGGACTAAGTAATGACCCATCTCCAAGCACCCCAGCAACACCAGGACTAACACACCCGACCTTGCGCTGGTGCAGAGGAGAGCCCGTACATGGCCTGCTTTTGTCCATTGTGAAGCAGGGACAATAACCCCAGCCAGGAAGGTGGGGCAGACACAGCTGAGGGCAATTCCTAGACCACTTCAGCTGGATTTGCTGCAGGAGGCCCGGCCACATGCTCACACTCTTCTGCACTGCTTACCAGAATAGTAGCCAGGAGGCTCAGCACAGCTCTGCATGCCAATCAAACGTGGTTCTTTCCCATCGCCAACTTCTTTCCTGTGAGATTTAGGCCAGACAGCATCTCAGAATAACTGTATGGCAACACACCGAGACTCACAGCTAACCTAGAGCCCTGTTACAATTTTGAAAACACTACAGTCCTCTATAAACCACCTAGAAGAGTGAATTTTATCTTCCTTTATGCTCCTCCAAAATATTAAGAAATTCCTATTACTCAGCTCTAGCTGTTCTTCTTCTCTTCCTTGTGACATACAAAGTAGCTCAGTTTCCTGCCCACCCTCTCTGGCTTTCTGGATACTTCTGCTTTAAGCAGAGGACTGGCTGGGAGATGTATTACTGGCCGTGTGGCTACACGGCTGGGCCAGGCTCTGGCCACACGGTTGCAGCAAGGCTTCGAGCTGACAGAAAGGGAGTGGGGCTGGCACGCATCTTCCCAGGCGAGCTGGAGTCTGCAGCCTCCGGTGCAGCTTTCTCCTTGCTTCTGTACCACGCTTGCTGTAACTCCCGCAGTTCGTTGTCAGAACTAATTAAGAGTATCGCTAACAGGAAAAAAAAAAAAAGTCCTGAGAAATCACGTTTGAGCTGAAAGCCAAGAGGGACAATAACATCACTGCCTCTGTTACCTCTGCACAGAGGGGCTGATTTCAGGAGCCTCTTCATTTTGGCCAAAGTTGCCACCAGGCTGCCTAAAGCTACGATTTCAGAATTGATAAAAAACATGGCTCAGGAGATCCTTAATCTGATTTAACCTGATTTATTTAGATTTGTCTCATTGAATATGGCAAGGCACATTGAAATCTCGCTTTCTGACGGAGCATCAAGACCTCAGCAGTAATTTTTTTCTTCCCTCCACCTTTCTAAAGTTCACATTACCAGATAAACTCGTTCTCACACCCTTCGTAATATTTTAACCAACAACAGCTTTGAAGGTTTAAGAGTCCTTCCAAAAATTGCTTCTTAGGATGCAGTTTCACAGCTGGCTTTGGATGACCTAAATTCTTTCTGCCACCAAGAGGGTCAGTCCCCCTCTTGACTACACGCTGTACCGTACCAGTGCTGGCGCTGACACAGTCACAAGGGTAGCAGTCTAGCTGAGGACTAACCCGACCACAACCAAACAAGAAAGTCTATTAGCTGAGTGGCCCAGGAGCAGCACCACCACATGGGAACGGGCTGCTGGGAGCACGCACAGAGCCACTTTCAGCAAAGTTTAAGATCAACTTGAGCTAATCATGAAATTGCATTTTCTGGAATTCCCAAAGATGGGACCCAAAGCTCAATGCAGCACCAAGCACATGTTACCCTTAAAACACCTCTTCATCAGTCACTTTTACCGCATGCTCATTCACAATCTCTTACCCACACCGGGAGCAGAGAACTGTCCCAAGGTCTCACCATAGCCTCCAGTCACAACCTCCATCATTCCCATTCCTCTCCACACTACACCCTTTAACACAGATGGGCTCCATCACACAGGTCTAAACCAACCCAACCCCACCACCAAAACACAACCCTCAGAATCAAATGTAAGAAGGATTCCTAGAAGTACTTCCCCTCCCTTTTGCGATGCTTCAAGACAAAGAGCTTCATCCTGCAACGAGGTGAGGGGCAGATCAGAGAATGGTTTTGCATACTAATACTGTAACCAGATCTAACAGTTTCATCATGCACACGAAGAAAAGCAAGGGAAAAAGTTAAAGCAAACTAATGTGTACGAAATATTTGAACACCAAGCAAAGCTAACTTACCACAATGCCTTATAGTCCAACCAACAGTCAACAAAGTGACTAATTCAACCAAATTACCACGCTCTTTCTCTTCTGCCTCCTGAGTCAGGCTAGAAGGATCCTCTGCAGGATAACATAGATTTAAAATTCTACCTATTGAAATTCTAAAGTCCTTTCCCCTGCTGCCCTTTTTATCTAAATTACATTTTACAACGCTGGAAGGGACACAAGTTGGAAAACAAAAGCCTTTCTTACTCCTGCTCCCTGATATTCCAAAGTCCTTTCCATAATCGTTCAGTTTTGATAACCTTCTTTTACATGCCATACTGAACAATAGCAAAAATAAGAAAAGCTACAAAGAACAATAAATTAAATTCAGGCTTTCTCTATTCATTGAGGGTACATAAGACAAAGGAGGACTAACACTATCCAAGAAATCAGACCTCCTCTCCAGGGCATGTTTAAATCTGTCTTTTCAAGTAATTTAAAGCAGATTTTGCTTTAAGACTGGAGGGAGAACGTATGCTTCATATAAGGGACTTCAGTAAGACCCGATAGGTGAATGATGGTCTATATGCTGTATAGGTCAAACTCTGATTGTCTAAATCTTTGTTAATCAAAAGCAATTATGTGAAAGTCAAATATGCCCTCCAAGTTAGATAGCTTGGTGAGACTAGGACTTAGGAAGCACATACAAATGCTGAACTCCACAGGACCACAACTGCAGAGACTATGAATTTTAAGCAGGATAACTGGGAGGACAGTGCAGATGGTTTTAACCATACTCAAGCCTCCCAGCCCGAGGGCAGTCTTCAGAGGCAGCTAGATAATTACCCTCGCAATTACTCGGACATTTTTAGTGTCTCCTTGCACCCTCAGATTGCAGGCTACTTAGAGTGCAATTCCACTTAGGTATTTAGAGACTGACTACTCAGGGAGAAAGTCTCCACTACAGGCAGGGCTGGTAGTGCCACCTATTATTAAGGCTAGCTGATACTTCCCATTATGAGACCCTGTTTCCAGTTGTTTACAATTCTGAAAAGACATCCAAATTCTTTTATTCATGCTATCTGCATTTTATTTTGGGGTTGGTAATTTTTGTTGCTGTTGTTAATTTCAGCCATATTAATCCAACCTGAGAAAGAAGTAGGGGAAGATTATTTGTCTTATGATTAAAAAAAAAAAAAACAACACAAGCTTTGAAAAGCCTATTAGAACTTCATATTTAACAGAAAAATCTTCATTTCAGGGATCTATATTGAGCAACAATACTGAAAAGCTATCAAAACCTGACCAATGCTATAACAAAACTATGGAAAACTACACTGCTCATGTCTTACATTTCGTTAACTAAATTTGCTAGCAAAGCTACTTATGATGGTCCAAAAAAGGCTAAAAACAATAAAATATTCCAGTACATAAAATTGGTCTCAAAGGGAAGAACAGATCTGTTCTTCGTATTTATCATGGAAAGAACAAATGAGGACAACAAGTTTTACTTAAATGATAGGAAAGACTTAGTAATGCACAGAAAGCAAAGGACTTGGATTGTCAAGGTAGGCAGTGGCACCACAACTGTTTTTAAGGCAGGCTACCCAAGACCTCCACCAGAAACAGTTCAGCCATAGTTGACTGCACCAGGAAATAGACGCTCTTGAGGACTGCTGGCAGTGCCACTCACGTCCCGTTTTCTGTGATTTCATGCTCTAGTTCAGGGCTCATCCACAGCTTCACAGGAGATACAGGCCACACCAGATCCACGTCTGGAGATCAACAACAGCAGGAGGATGAACCATCCCCCGTACTTTTAGCTATCCCCTTTGTAGGTATCAAGTAACAAGGCATAGAAGTTATCCACCTCAAATGCAAAAAAATAAAATAACCATGAAACCAATCTGTAGGTGTAGCAGAAGGAAAGTAAATCGGGACAACAGCCTGAGGGCCAAGAGGACAGACAAAGTTACTAGGGGAGAAAGGGATAGATTAGACAAGTTTGACTGCAACAGGAGCAGAAAAGGCAACCTAAATGGGAAATGTGAGGAGTGGGAGGGAAAGTCAAAGCATACGACAAGGAGAGCAGAGGAAGAATAAGCAGGCCAACAATCAGCTGAGAAAGAACTGAAGCTATCAAGGCAAAGAAGTAGCAAGCCAAACTGGGATGACACACTAAATGCAGAAGAAAGGAGACAGGGACAGCACAGACATGGAGTTGGATGGAACAAGCTATAGATTGGAGATCATGAGGAATGAGCAAGAAGACGATCCATCTCACCTCAGCCATCCACGATGGGTGGATGGGAAGGTCATGCGGGGATGGAAGAAAAGGGAAAGCGCGCCTATTAGTGTACGCTCCCAAAGCCTACAACTGAACCTAATGTTGCAAAAAGTCACCATTCCTCTGCTGTCAGCAAATATTTAACACCAACTGGCAAACACAGATCAAGCTGGTCTGCACAGAAAATGACAGCTAATTACACACTCAATGTGAGTGGCAGAGGTCTGCGGGATGCATCTGGGACGGCCAACCCTGTTACAAATACTTGCAGAGGTCATCATGGTGCCACATGTACTGGAGTTGATGGGGATGGGAGGAGGGTTGTCTGGTTTTCCTTTCCTTTTTTGTGGAAAAAAATAGCAGGCAATCTTGCGATTAAAGACTATCACAAACAGACACAGAAATACAGAGAACAAACAAAGGTTTCCTTTCCAACTTAAAATATAGAAATGCCCCAGAACTGAAGTGCCTTCCCATTACTATCTTGATACTCGCAATTCAGTTCATGAATAATGTTGCTGAATTGTACCAATGGACAGTTTTGCAAAGCAATATAAATAAATAAATCAGATATTTTAAACAAATCGCATTGTTGAACAAGCTCAGCATTTGTCCTATTTTCTTCTCTAGATGCAAAGCACACTTTTTTTTTTGAAAAAGCTTTCAGCTGAGCATTAATTGCTCTAGCTTCTGTGAACACTACAAGAGCAGCACGTCCACCTCCAGCCTCCGCTGGTCATAGCGCAACAACCTCGAGCAGCCCCGCAAAAACCATCCCGCACAGCACAGGATCATAAATAACTCTGCAGGAGCAAACCAAAATACTTAGTTAGGAACATTAACATTTCTCTACTTGGGTTCCAGGGAACATGTCATATACAGAGAGTACCTGACTACATCCTATCAAATAATATTTAAGACCATACTGAGGCAAATTAACCATTTCCTTGCCAGTATTTAGAGGGATATCCTTTGGTGAATTGTGACTTTGCAGCCAGGAGGCAGATAGGTCAAGCATTTTACCTGAAGCAGTTAATAAGACCAGAACCCAGGTCTTCAACAAAAATAAAAAGAATAAAATAATCATTCCCTCTCACCCCCATCCCCCTTCGCACTAGTGTTAGACAGAATTTTATAGTAAAAGGCTGGTCAATGCTAATTAAATGCAATGGAGCCATCATAAATGAATAACTGCAGGGGAAGACATTACCGGAATTAAGGGCTCCCTCCTTCTCAACCTCCAACTGTTAATATTTTTGGTAGCTCACTACAGCCCTTTGCACTAATCTGGATACTTCACAAATTAATAGTTCTTAAAATAGCAATAAACCAATATTTTTACATTTACATAGCCTCTTCATCCGACTATGATAGCGTGAACTGTGGCAAACTTAGGCATCCTCGTTTCTCAGTTCCCAGGTACCTGGGATTAGTTACCTAGCCACCTGCAGAAGAAACGCGCTGGGGAGCAGCGAGGTTATTTCTAGGACAGGGACTTAAGGAAATGGCACTGCTGTATCAGGTTCCCTTTTACGCTGCCATCCTGCCTAGGCAACAGTAAACGCAGCTTCTGCCATCCCAAGGCTGCCTTGCGAGTTTGCTTCTACCCTAATGACTCCGAAAGTGCTCAAAGAAGGCAGCAAAGAAAAAAGAACATTAAAAAACAAAACAAAAAAAAACACTCACTGGGCTCTGACAGGCCCTATTGATTTTTAAGCCCTTAAGAATAAGTCCTTCTCAACCAGCAGTTAAATCCCTA
This sequence comes from Chauna torquata, assembly GCA_013399475.1. Classification (NCBI taxonomy): domain Eukaryota; kingdom Metazoa; phylum Chordata; class Aves; order Anseriformes; family Anhimidae; genus Chauna; species Chauna torquata. The sequence goes on along the minus strand of VXAL01013555.1, from coordinate 237,422 downwards.
CGTATCACAACAGTTACAGACACAATCCATAGGCCCACATCAAACAAACATGTCCTTACATCAGGGCAAGCGAGCTGCAGATCCATCCTTCAATCTCCGGGGGAGATTCTCCTGGAAAAAGGCCTGGCCAGGACTCCTCTCACACAAACCTCTGCTGCTGACATGGTGCCTGCAGCGCTAAAACGAAGTCCTACGACAAACAGCAGAAGGGAAGCAAGAACTAGGGGATACACATAGGCAGAAAGTCAGGTAACACGTAAACAAGCACCACTTTCAGAGCGGCAAAGAAAGGAAAAGAGCACGAGGCCGTGGATGGAGAAAAGAGCAATCCCCTTCAGACAGCTCATGCAAGTTTGCAGGGTGACACCAAACCACAGAGCAAACAGCAAGGATGCCTGGCCAAAGGGAAAGGGAGCTGCAGTCCTCTAAGCAAGGAAAGGGGACGGGCAATAGCGGTAGCTCCTGAGAGAATCCCTCAACGCACAGAAAAGGCTCTCCCTCCTCTCCCCCCTGCTTTTTTTCTTTTGGAGGGGGATGAGGAATGGAGGAGATCCCAGAGCACCCAGCTTGCCTGGAGGGAAACAGATCCTAACGCAGACATACGGGGACAGGAAGGGGAGGTTGTCCTGGGACTCAGGCTCCCTCGCAGACACTTCTAACAAAGGAGGACGCTCTCACATAATAGGATGAATTGTACATTTTTAGTTAGCACAAGGTGGCTGTCGTGATGGGGCTCCCCCTCTCCTGTCCCCTCGGCTCCCCAGATATACACCCCCTCCTGATGCCAGCATGGGAGGCAGACAAAGATCCATTACTGTCACAGGAGACAGAGAAAGATATGGGAAGAGAATGAGGCAGAGGAAAGAAAAGGAGACAGAGAGGCCTTTAATGAGTCAGCCGCTGCTCTGATTTAAATAAGATCTCCATTTAAGGAGCTCTGCATTTGTTGGTTTTGTTTTTGTTTTTTTTTTTAAATCATTGACTGAGTGAGCAACTTTTGGCTGCACAAGGTTGTCTCCCAGCTACACATAGGGTCTGGGAGGGAAAGGGTTATGGAAGCGGGAAGGGGAAGGGATGAAAACCTCTGGAAAAAATGAGGCTGCTTGCTGGTTCATTTTAACAAGGACATAAATTAGTCTCAAAGCCACAAACGCCATCACCTCCCGAGCCCTGGGCAGAGCGTAGCAAGTCAAACACGTGCCAAGATAAACGGTGCTGGCTGGAGCCTCCGGGGGGTGCTGGGGGGACAAGAGGGGGCATGCTGGCAGGCAGGGCAGTGAAGGCGCCTCGGATGGTGCCACAAAATGGAGCCTGGTGATCCCACAACCGCACAAACGGGGACCTTCAGATGTTCCTGCCTACACCCACATCAAAAGGCAGCAACTCAAGGCAGAGCGAGAAGGAAACCGGGGTGCTGCAGACTGAAAACAGCAGCTCTCCTTGGTCTGGCTTTAATTACCGCGAGCAGCCCTTCCTCCTCCTCCTCTTCCCACCTTGGAAGAAGGCCTGCGAGCAGGCAGCAGCCCAGGTGAAAGGCTCCACTGCCGGCAGCAGGGAGGGGAGCAGACAATGGCGGGGTGATTCATTACAAAGGCATACGTCCATACACACACGCGCACACAGGCTCCAGCGCTGCCGGCTGCCACATGGGCTGGAGGGACTCCTTAAGGAGGCAGCAGCGGCTCCCTTCCCACTCTCCGAGATGCTCGACACCTTCCCCCTCTCCCAGCCCTGATGGGAAACAGATTCGGAGGAAAACGCCAGCAAGGCACTGGGCTGTCCAAGAAAGGGAGGGCTTTGTGCTCCACACAAGCCAGCAACCTCACCATGCACCGCACAGAGAAAAAGCCTTTTAACGTATAATTCCCATCCACCCAAGACTTTCCCTTTTATCTGCAATTAGCACATGATGTTCTGGGCCCCATTTAACACTCATTTTCACTGATTTAGGATTAAGGGGGATCAGACCAGAGTACTTTCCGTTACTGAATCTGAGCTCTTGCTCTCATTAGCAATTTTGGTTTCCTATTTTTAAAGCACATATCTCCCTTCCAGCAACTCCCATCTCTCCCCATCACTACTTCTAGTCTTCCCACCCCCCACGCTCCCGTCTATTTTGCTTTACCAGCCCCCCGTGTCTATATGAAAGCTGATCTCCCAGATTTCCTAAGAAAATGGGTGAGCTTGCTCCCTAAAATGCCAGAGAACTCAGATGAGGCAGACAACGCCGTCTGGAGATTGAACCAAACAGAGCAAGATACTGTCTACACTATCTCGCTCTGGTTCAGCAGTGCTGAATCCATTCAGCAGCAATTATCAGCTGAAGATGCCAGCAACGTTTGCTCTTCATAAATGAAACAGAGCCCCAGTGAAGCAAGTTCACAGGCTTTGAGTAAGGCCACGCCGCTGCTTCAAACAGCACTGCAGAATACCGCGGACGGGGGCACGTTCCTGGATGTGCCACTCTCCCTCAGGCTGCAGTGAAGCACAGCCACAGAGCAGCCCGGCGACCCGCACACTCCCCCTGCGAGGAGCAGCGCTGCGCTACGGCGAGCTCACCTCACCGTGTTCCTGAACTCCGAATAAAGGGGTATCGGCCACTCATCCAGACCCCTAGCCGAGGGCAACCTGAGCTCTCCCCCCCTCCTGTTTTTGTTTTATACGCATCTTCTTCAACATTGGCACGTAAACATGCAGTGCAAACCCTAAACATCTATCCCAGGCAGTACATATTCTTAAGACAGTTATAATTCAAGGTCAACCAATACTAATAACGCACGGGCTGCAAGGGTATCCCCAACCTTTACATGAGTTTGTGCCCTCCTGTGCTTCACCCAGCACTCCAGCAGCATCCCATCTTTCCCACCTCCACACTTCTCCAAACCAGCCAGCTCGTGCTTTGGGGCGCTGGGTCCCTGCACCAACTACACACACTCGTGTACCGAGGGCACAGGCTCCTTTCTGCACCACACAGGCACGGATTATGCGCATAACGGTTGTGGCAGGGAGCATCCAGCACACAAAGCTGCGTAGAGAAACTCTAAAACGTGCACGCGCCAAGCTGCAGCTCGGGGGCATACACCTCCATCTAACCGGGCACATCCTGAGCAAGCAGCAACACACAAATGGACCCCGCCTGCACAGCCACGGCTTTTCAGCATCGCTCACAAAACTAAATATAGGTATTGAGCGCCTCAGGAGATTTCTGCAGAGCTCTTCTGTCTCAAAGCAGAAAGCCTTGGTCCGGATGAAAAGGAACTGGTAATGGAAGGGACTAAATAGCAGGAGCAGAAGGTGCGGCTTGGGAGCCTGGGAAGATACCTTACGGTGGACAGAGACCTGTTTTTTAGCCACTGACAATCAATGCAGGATGAGAGACGGAAAGGGTCAGAGCGGGTGTCGCTTCTTGCAGCAGATTCATTGGGAGCCAGGCACCCGCAAAAGCATGGCCCCTTGCAGCGGGACGGCAAGCAAACAGGCGCTTGGCAAGGGATAAGGAAAGCCAAGGCTAGTGTGCATCTATTAAAAAAAAAAAAAAAAAAACGCAAAGCTCCGCAGGGAAAAACAAAACAAAACAAAAAAACAGCGCTTGTGAAACCCAGATTTGAAGAAAAGTTCCTTCCGAGAGCCCTTCCCTCCACCCGCCCTGGGAATATCCCCCAAAGGTTTCCAGCTCCGCAAGGCACTGCAGGGCATTATATAATGCCTAACTCTAAAGGGTTCCAGCTCTGCGATGCCGCTCTCCTCCTCCTCCTCCTCCTCCCCCCTTTGCCCCCTCCCTCCGCTGGCGACTTGCAGATGCCATGCCAAAAAATAAAAATA
>VXAL01013555.1:190142-232802 GCA_013399475.1 Chauna torquata | reverse complement strand
GAGGCCCGAAGAGGAGCCGCGAACAAAAGCCGCCGCCGCCGCTCCCCGCCCCGCGGGGGCCCGTCCGCACCTACCATTTGCAGCGGCGCGGGATGAGCGGCGAGGCTTCCCCGGGCTGAACCTCAGGAGGCGGGAGGGAGCATCTCCGGGCGAGAGGATGCTCGGCAGATAGCTGTCAGCTTCGCACAGCCCTCCCTCCTGCCACAAAGGGGAGCATGAGTGGGCTGCACAGCGCGTTTGATGAACCGGAAGCAGTAGCGGTGCCAGGATCCGCATTTCTTTCATAATCAAAACTGGAGATCGCTGGGCTCCTTCCCAGCTTTCTTTTTTTTTTTCCCCCCCATTTGTCTTCAGTAAACGCCCGGCCCTTAATACCTCACCACCTGAGCAGCCCACAGCTGGCAGCATCCGTTCCCCCGGTGAGCCTGCAAAACGGACCGCTGCACTGCTGCCCCGTTTGGCAGGCAGGGTCCGAGGCGCACAGGTTTTCCCAACATCGTACCCACGGAAGCCCGGGGCCAGGGCCGAGCACTGAGCGCAGGTCTGCCGGTCTTTTGGCGAGACGGGAGGCTGATGCTCCAGTGCTCCTGACAGGAAGATAAAACCAGCTGCCCCTCTGATGTCTCTCCTTGACACCTGGTACTCAAGAGACTCCCCAGGGTTTTGCGGCAGAAAAGCCAAATTACGCTGCAGTAACACCTTTCATCCCCAAGTGCTCTCCTTTGCATCTATCTTCCCAGTTATAATTTACACACACACACAAAAACCACAACTAGTAGTTATTCTTCATGGGCTTCTGCTACCGTGCTGCTCTCCGAGCAGCCTGTGCTGGCCCACACCGCTTCCCAGCTTCCCAATTTCATCATTGCAAACTGACCTCTGGCTCCCTCCCTCCCCTGTCTCTACCAATTCAGTCGAAAGGCAGCAGCAGCGTGCACCACAGCCCGGTTTGTTCCTTCGGTGCGAAAAGCCCGAGCCTGAGACGCCGGCAAGCCATTACGTCCCAACAGAGCAGGGAGGGGAAGACCCCACGCCAGAGCCCGCTGAGCCCTGCAGCCCGCTGCGTGGTCCTCTGGGAAGGAGCCAGGCTCCGCCGCTGCGCCCCACAGGGCTCTGAGTCAGAGTCCGCGTTTTCCCGAGTTATTTCATCCTCTCTACTAACTTGCTCCTTATGACACTACAGGTTTGCAGGCAACATCACACAGCCAGGGAAAGCACTGGATTTCTTTTTCCCGCTATTACAAACCTGAGATTCTGGAGCACAATTCTGGGTCACGAGTAAATTCCATTTCAAAGCAGCAAAAAACACGGTGACCTCTTTATACCTTGGCCACGGCAAAGCACCAGGTTTTAGCTACACGCATCTCATTCACTAGACCTCTGCAAATCACTCAGTGTAATCTGCGTTGATTGAAGTGTTGCATTCACCCAGTCTCTATTCGGCACAGGGTGACAATTTCTTGTCCCAGATCAAAGGACATAGCACAGACCTTTAGCACAGAACTGGCACGCTACATTCATCCCACCACTTCTCACCGAGACAGCATCGTTTTCTAACCCATTCTGGCCTTCACCTTAGGAACCTCTAGAGATATTTGCCACCAAAGAGTCCTCTAAGGAAAAAGAGGATCACGTAAGAACCTACCCATACACCGAACCCTGACCTGCGCTGCCTCCCAGCACCCCGTTGGTACAACTGCTTTGCTCATGTGCCAGAAGAGGGGGAATTCCCATCACTGTGATCTGCTGCTGGTCTCCCTCTTTCATCTGCATTGTAGGCCAGAAAGCATCTCCTCCACCTTGCTTGGAATTTATCCACCTGCTTAGCAAAAGGAAACCCCCAATTTCTAATGAATGCGCTCAGGCAACAAGAAGCACAGGTCTGCAGGAGCTCTGATCGCCCTGAACACATCTGAAACGAACATCTGATAGAGAGTTTCAAAAGCTTCAAGAATACCAGGGAGAGCAAGATCAGACTTGATAACACTTGAGGTCTTTGTCGCCTTGGGCTCCACTGGAGCCAACAAAGCAATGCCTGATAATGAACAAGACTGATAAAATTAATTGGCTGATCTGCGCAACTCACCTTTCCCACTGAGGACCGGGGGTTCAGGTATTGTCTGACGGCCAAGTGAAGTAAGCTTGGTGGCCCTCCACTTAGCTTCACCTACGCGCCGATCACGGAACCACCGCGCAATTTACCATCATTGTTTGCCACCCTCTACCAAGGAAAACCAAACTCACAAACTGCAGAACAGACTGCTGGAAACAGGGACACAAGCAGAGCTGCGCACTGGAAGCCTGAAGAACATACAGCTCGGAGCCGTGAGATCATCCCTTCCTACTTACTGCATTTATTCAAAAAGCAACATATTCAGAACAGATCTAGATGCCAATACTTAAGAGTTCTCACGATTTTTTGTGCATCACAGGCACTTACGCACTGAAACTTCATTCCTGTGCTGTGGAAGGAGCATTATGAAACACTTTGGGGCAAATTTAACTCATTTGCCTCCGCAGTGCCAGGGCACTGCTCACCATCCTTACCAAGCCAGGTAAAGCTTATTGCTCACACCTGAGCACTTCGGCACCACTGACAGATTCTCTTCTGTGCTCACCCAGCTGCACAGGATGGCGTTTGTTAGTTCCTATCATTCGTATCCTACAGGAAAATAAGCTGGAGAAGGCTGCTCAAGCAGCAGGTGATGGGGCAAGGCCGCTGAAATCACACTGGTGAGAGCACAAACGAAGAACTAACCTTTAGTGGGGGTAAGTGGTCTACACTTACACTTCCAAATGCTTGAGTTAGTTCAACGCTCATGAGGTTGGTAGAAATGGAGAGAGAAGAGAAAGCCACAAATATGCCGCTTTAAGCAAGTTTCAGGACTTGTTTTCCCTTTTCTTTTGCTATGCCTGTAATTCCCCTGTGCTGCTAGGGCGGAAAGAAAGCACAGCCTTCAATTTTAACATCCCATTACCTGCATTTCTGTGCTGGCTCAAGTTTAGATGGAGTAAACCTGCCAGCTGGATCAAGGCCAGAGGGAGAAAAAAAAAGGTTCAAGTGCAAAGAACCAATTTATCAGGAACAAATCTTAACAACCAAAAGACACACTTCTGGTGGTGGAGTCTATTCATGTACGTAATAAAAACCCCAGTACAAGGTAACCTAACAAAATACTCTTTAGCGGCTATCTGAAGTATCTCAGGGTAGATAATCCTCAACTGTTAGTCTACTTTTCATGTTTTCTGGATGAATTTGGTGCCTCTGAGGACAAGGAATGCTGACACCGAATAGTCAAGGATTGCGCAGAGAACATCATCTTTCACTTGGCTCCGAAAGTATTCGAGCCTGACCCACAGCCCCTGGCTTCTCCAAGACTCCACACAACGGGCCAGGAAAGCTCACGCGTGCTCCAAATATAGCCCCCTCCCCAGCAAGGGTTGCAACACGCTTTGCCTTGAGCAAAGCGCTGCTCTGAAACCCACCCGTTCCCATCGCCCCACAGATCCTCGCTGGATCTCCAAGAGCAAAAAGGTGACGAACGAGCCTTTTTTGTTGGTGGTTTCAGAGGAGGGGGGAGGAAAACAGGCAAGGAGCCGCTCCCTGTGGCTTGCCATCCCTGAGGGACGGGCTGCAGTCACACTTACAAGTCACATGCCCCGGACAGAGCAGCAAGGCACTCGACAACAGAGCAGTTCACAGAGCGCAGCATTGCTGTTAACTCAACCCCTCTAAAGGAAAAAAAAAAAAGCCAAAAATGCAAATGCACACAGGTCTCAAACAACGCAGTCTGGGGAGTTAAAGTGTCAGACAGGACCACTCACGTGCAGGGAGGCTCAAAGCCCTCGGCAGAGCCTCTGGGGAGCTGAGGCCTGGCACGCGCTGAGCCAGGAGCCGAGCGCGGAAGCAGCGTCCTACACAACCAGCACATAGGCTCCAGCTTGCCTGAGGAACGCACAGAGCAAATAGCATGCCTCTGTAAAGTTGCCGCTCTCCTTTCGCTTACCTGGACGACTGGGTATTGATAATCCATACAATACACACCATACATAGCCACAGATCCTCCAGGTAAAGGCCAAGAGGACGCAGGACTGGAGGCTTCAGACCCGAGCCTCCGTCTTTCAGCCTGGTGGGAAGGACTCTGGCAGCCCTGCGCAGTGCTTGGCTCAGGCCTCTGGGGCCACTCAGGTTGACACTGGCTCAGCTGAAAATAAAAAGGAGCTGCCTGGCTCGGCTCGGCTCAGCCCCTCTCTTCTGGGATCCAGCGAGGCAGTGCTCGACCATACGCAGCAGAGGCTCCTAAAATTAGAAATCCCGTACGGAGAACGGCCCTGGAAGCCTCGGCTGCGGAGCGTCCTGCAACGCCCGAGCGGCGAGAGGCACGGCTGCCAGGCAGCGGGGAAGGCAGGATCCTCGCCGCAGCCGCCGGGGATGGTAGGAAGCAAACAGCATTTCGGATCTGAAGAGAGCATATGTTCTGGGCTCTAGGTGCGTCAGAGGGAACGCTCCCAATCCAGGACAGCGAAAAACATATGGGACCGCTCCTCCCCCACCCCCATACCCTTCTTGCCGTCCTAGGCAGGGACAGGTGCTGGGATTAGCGTCGCAAAACCCTTTGGTGCTGCGGAGGGGGGCTGAGGAGAGCAGCCACGTCGATGCCTCGCGCCGAAGGGATCTCTTTCGGGACGGGGTATGCGCCCGTATCGGCTGACACCTCGCTCTCCCTCTGCAGCGGGCCGGGGCAGCTGCCGGGGGGGAGCCGGGCGAGGGGACCCCCGGGGCCAGCAGGTCGCCCGCTCTCAGCTGTCCTGCTCCACCCAGAGGGGGGATTAACGCTGCCCCCGGGGCCGGGGGGCAGAGCCAGTTGTTCTTCCCCTTTTGGGAAGCGCTCCCCTCCCCAGCACCTTTTCCAACGGCACATGCGTGTTCCCAGGGAGCGATAAGCGACGGGGACAGATGCTCTGACAAAGACCGGCAGGTTCACCCGGCCCGGCCCCGCGTGCCGGACGCGTTACCGAAACCCGAGAGCCCACTGGTGATTCTTAGAAGACACAACATGGCTGGGGGGCGACCGCCCACGGCAAAGCGCGTGAACTTGCATCCGCTGCTGCGCCAAACCACGTCGGGTCCGTGCTGGCCCAGGCCCGGCCTCTCAAACGGTGAACGGCCCAAAACTACAAATAATTCCGGCTGCCCTCTGAGCGCGTGAAACACCGTCCTCCGGAGGGAGAGCCTGCTAAAAGCCCTCCCTCTGGGGCCTCGGAAGTGAGAATGCTACAGTGATCAAACCCAGGAAAGGCTACCCAACTCCCCCCTGCTGCTTCAAATGCATGGGGGTGGGGGGGAGCTGTTGTTTGGGGGTTTTTGTATGTTTGTTTTAGCTTTTTAACATTTCTGATCTTTAACTTCTATGCAGTGTGGCTGGGCACTCCTGACCCGCTCCGGGGCAGCCAGCCGCCTTCCCATGGCTGCCAAAGCCATTTCTGTACGAGGGAAGTTCACAGGTTGTCAGCGTGCAGAAAACTGTTTTCCCTTTTCTTGTCCTCTTTGCCTCCTTATGGTTTTCTTGTGGTACCTTCATTTTCCTTCAGGCACCAAAATAAAAAAAAGAACTGAAACTATCAGCTTTGCATTTGGCATGCAGATAATTTCCTCCTCTTCAGAAAGGGTTAAGTTTGGGGGTTTTTCCCCCCCAAGAGGTTAAATGCGTGGATCGTTTATCCAGCAGTTTGCACGCATGGCACTTTGCAATTTAGAGGAGGGGTGCCTAATCCACAGCCTCTGACCTACCCACCCGGCAGGACAGCTCTTGGCTTCTCCTTTGCTCTGACTGCCCTTTCTTGCCGAGATGCCTCAGAAAAGGACAGCTATGAGCTGGATGAGCAGCGACGGCAGCTGCCACCCACTCTCATCATCTTTCCTAGGCCCACTTCTATCCTACAAAAGGAGCCTGGCCAATATGGGGAGTATAAAGCATGCCATTTTCTACTTCTTAAACAACAGCAAAAAAATGTTTCTATAGCCATTGTTTCTGTCTGAAGATTTGCACAGACAACAGAGAAATTAATTGTCCATAAATGGGAAAGCAGCTATGCTTCTAAACCTCTTTACTGCAGAAAAAGGATGATTCCCAAAACAAATTTCCATCTTCTTCTGCCTTTGTCCAGTTGACTTTGCCCTAGATTCAGACCAGCTTTCTTGAGCCCGCATCGTGCCTCTTTCTCACCTCCAGAAGATTGCTTGGCTTCCCCTCCTCGCTATCCTTGCAAGCCCCTCTGTAGGGCACAGATTGTATCTGGTTTCCTCCAAACTCACTATGCTTTTTTTTTTCTCTCCCCTTTCTGTAACTACATGTTCAATAGGTGTCTGCCCTTCATTCTCTTGCATAGCTCGTTATTATGCACTCAGGCAATTTAGTATCTCTAATAACATCTGTTTATGAAAAGGCATTAATTTATAAAAAACCTGAAGTCTTTTCCACAGCTTGTTTTTCCTACTCCATATTACTGCCCCAGGTTTTAAAACCAAATCCCTAACTAAGTTAAAAACCTTACATTTATTTCACAATCCAATTTTTGTTATTTTCAACTAGGCCTTCGGGGAATAAAACATTTCCAAATCCTAGTGCAGATATCTTACTATCTATAAATAACTGTCAAATGGGCAAAACAAAATAAGGAGGGGGAGCAGGGAGTTTCATCCAACCTCTCGGCTGCTTTAGCGGTAGCAGACAGATCCAGATAAACTGCAACGCTTTCAAGTTTTTGATGCAGATTTAAGTACTTTGCCTTAACCAGCATTAGGACACCTGGGTGACACTTCAGTAACCAAGCATCACACCTCCTGTGTCCCACAGAAAATTTAATTACACAAACTAGTTTTAAACTTGCACATGCCCGGATGGACACAGCAGGACTAAACACACTTTACTGACCAGTAATAAACTACTGAACTTTCTACCAAGAAAAAATCACTGTTACAGGGCTGCCCATGATGGCTGGTTAACTACTGCTTGTTGACTTGCAACAAATATTAGTCAAATATAAGAAGGCCGCACTCCGTAATTTTAGAGATAAATGCCCAACTGCGTTACCATATAACCTGCTATGCACACGCACTTCCAGTAACACAAGTTAGGTAACTGTTATACAGCCATAGCCTTGCTCCTGCAAACGCTTACACATACAAATAATTTTAAAATTACAGCAGTATTAAGGCTGGAAGAGACCTTCTGACACAAAGAATCAGATCAACTGCTATCGTACAACGTAATCTAATCTTTCTACAAATTTTACCTAGCTGCATCTCGGAACCGGGTTCTGCAGCTACGCTCCCCTGGCCGAGAGCCTGCTCTAGAACATCGCCCGCCAGCAGCTGGGTGCTGTGCTTGTCTCCAGCTTCACGTTATTCCTGAGCAATTTCTGCTTGTTCTTTGTTCTTGTGCCAGTACTGTCCTCTGGCTTAAACCTATTTTCTCTTTCCCTAACAATTAACCTGCCTTGATGCATCCCCCCTCTACCCATCTAAACAAGCAGCTGTTCCAATCTTTTCTCATGGCAGGCTTTCTATTCCCCAGTCTCTAGAAGCCCTTTCTTCCACCTGATCCAGCCTGCGTTCATCTTTTCTTTGATAAATCCAAAAAAAAAAAAAAAAAAAAACATTAGCCAGAACAAGATGGTTAGCTCCCAATCTGTTTCACAATTCCAGCACTAAGCTGCATCTTCTCCAGCCTCACTAGCACTCTCCTCTGCAGCACCACATCAGATGCTGTAGGCCCTGTGCTACAGCAAGACATGTCAACCCGTTAAGAAAAATGCGTGTCAGCAAGTTAAGAAAGAAGAAAATCGTTATCTTAAAGACAGATGGGTGACCTGGCACAACGCTATTCTGATGAATCCGTGTTGCGTTTCATCCCATTTTTTCATTTGTGTCCAAGCCTTTAATTACTATTTTCACCTCACATTTTGCATACAACTGAGGCTAGACCAACAGGTCTGTACTTGCTCAGGTCATCCCCCATCATCAAGAGGGCTATGATGCTTCCTGTTCTCCCAGCAAATGGTACCACTCCTGATTTGATAGATTTATTAAAACTTGTATTAGATCTGTGGTTTCTTCAGGCAGTTCTTTCGCTTTCAGAAACAGGTACCATCATTCCTCACGCAACCCCTCTCCCCAGGCCAGCCTGCACACACTATGGTCTTTGAAATGTTTAACTTGGTTGCTTGGTTAACAGCAATTTCATGCCCGTTACCATCCTGCCTTTGCTCCCGTGACCAACTCTACCTACACCAACAACGAAAAAGGATTTGTTCAATTCTGCCATCACAGAGGGAGTATCCTCATTACCTATTCTATGCCCAACACTAAGTGGCCCCACATCCTTCCTTCTCTCTAATTGTATTTTGAAAAACTGTCACCCATTTTCTTAGTAACATTTGCAAGGTTTACCTCAGTCTGATTTTTGGCAGTTCCCCCTTCATCCCCACATTTCCTGACATTAAAGGCACAGCAGTCTCTGCTGACTCCTTATTCTCTCCCTCGTAAATTCTGTTTTTGCACCTAGTAGCCTTTACAAGGTTGAAGTTTTTCCTTACAAGCTTTTTCCCCTTCACTTGTAAGATCGGGAATCTGTATCCAAAGTACCTCTGACAAAACAAAACAAACAAACAAAAACGGAAAAAAACCACTACCACACACCTCTACATTCGAGAGTCTGAGTTTTCAGCCCAGTTCACTGACTTCATTAAATACATTGCTTCACACATCAAAGTGCGTTATCACCAGTCCAAAGCCGGGGACATGGAGGCTTCTGAACAGTTTGTTTTCCTGCAACAGTCGTTATCAGCTATGATATGTTCACCGTCTCAACAACAGATGATGCTACAGCAAAGAAATCTTTTGACCCTATTATTATTAGCGGCATTTGGTCTCCAAGCTATATCTGAGAAATTAAAGTTTCTCATACTAATATTTATCTCTATAATGGTGCTGGGAATAATATCATTTCAGAGACTCGAGTTTGTATCCGAATCCAATCCTATGAGAGATTACAGCAGACTCACAGTGCTCCCTCTGGGACCTCTTTTACCATTCTTCCCCACAGCAAATTTGACCAGAAATAGATCCTGCATTATCGGTATTACTCTTTTTTTCTTCTTTACAGGCTACTGCATACAATACAGCCTATCACCTTTCACATCTAGCCTATCTAACCACACATAATCTTGAATAAATGTTAAAGTCATGATTACTATTCTTGCAGATTGATATTATCCCTATAACATCCAGTTTCATGTTCTGCACCAGTAGCTGAGGTTCCTCTACTTGCTATTTCTAATGCCAGGAGCCTTAAAAAAAAAAAAAAAAAAAGGTATTTTTGCATATTTACCGATCACACAGCTCCCTCAACTAACAGTATCACCCATCTAGTTACTGCTGAATTTTATTATTCTTTCTATAACATTGAATTTTATTATTTTCCATCTCCTACCAACCCGTCACTTTGCCTAGAGACACTGTTTTACATGCCACTGTAGCGGCATTTACCTAATTTTCCTCCTTCTGTGTACTGAGCAAGGCACAGCAATTACACAAGTTTTTCCCAACGTTCTCAAAACCCAGGATTTTACTTCATATGCACAGCTGTCTTTGATGTCTGCAGACTGAGGAGCACTTTTGGAAAACACAAGACCACAGCCCTGGGCTTTGCTTTGGCTGCTTTCTTTGGGTTGCTTAGAGCAAGAATGCTAAGTCACAATTACAAGTACAGCTATACGAACATAAACTAGCTATCGTCTCCCCACACTTGAAGTGCATCCATGGTAGCTGCAGACATTTTCCAATGACTTTTCTTTTTTAATTTATAAAAATCGTAGTGCTGTGGGGCTACAGCCGTATAGCACGGAGTCTGAGATAATTCCGTGCTGCACAGTTGTTACACCCCACTGATCTTTACTAAAGAAATTACACCAACAGTTTCATTTTATAAACTAAATTTATAAAATCTTTAGTATAATTCTCTGTTCTCCAGACAAATTAATCCAAGCCTTATCTAGTTACTCCCACTAAAGAGCTCTTACCTCCGCTGATTCTAACTCTTCATCGCTAGAAGCCTGGCTGATGCTCTTCCTCTCACCCACCAAAAATGGCATCTTTAACAATTAGCCAATCACTACATCTGCTAAACTGGGTCATCAGGGATCTGATGAGCAGCTTACAATATGTCTCTGCTTTTTAAAGACTGATGTAAATGTAGGAAACATGCCAGCAAGCAAGGATGCATTTTCTGGCTGGGTATATACTGATTTCCATAGCAGCTAAACAGATCAAGCGGCTCAGCCAGCTTGTACCGGTGTTAGACAAACAGCACACGGTACCAAGATTACATCTTTAAAGCCGCAAGAGATTCTCATTCTGCACCAAAGCAAGTCCCACATCCTGAGCACAGAAGTGGCTTTTGCTCACTCCAGGTGAGAATTATTCTGGACAGCCATCACTCCTATGCAGGGCTACATTTTCTCGTCTGTCCTTTTTGTTTGTTTGTTTGGTGTGAATAGGTACAACTTTTTTCAAACAGCTGCATGATTTTTTTTCTTCCAAATTTTAATATAACCAACAACTAGAACAAGGAGCTGGTGGTGATGGATCAGCTATTCAGGAGAGTGAACAACTCAGCACCAGGCCACCGTGGGTTTTTTGCCAGTGAAACACGTTAAGCATGCTAATGCTCAAGATCAGGATTGAGATGCAATAAGCAGAAATGGAACCAGCAGGTCTGGGAGATGAGGAGTAGCAGCAGAAACAAACAGGAGTGTGTTGGATTAGTGTAATAAGGACATTACGGGGAAGAATTCGAATGCGCTGGTAAAGCCATAGGAACCACTGCTTGCCTGAACCTTGTCTGGTTAGTTAGTGCTACTGATTCCTCACATTCATCAGCATTAATGTTCCTAAACCACATTAGCACAAATGAAATTAACAAAAATACACTCTGAATCCAAGGAAATTAAAATCCCTCTGGCAAAAGAGCTTAGAAGCCCAAAGCTAGAGAAAGCGGCAAATATCAAGTTACGTGTAGCGGAGAAGACAGCCCCATCACACGCTGCTTCTGGCAAGGAAATATCTCAGGCAGACAATAGGACCTCAGTCATTACCTCCTCCAGCTTTCATAGACACAATCCAAGATTTCAAGAAAATTTAAGAGAGAAAAATACCAAAGACCTCATTTAATAAAATGGAAGCCCTGAAGTAGTTCCTGTTCATTTCCTTTCCCCTCAAAGCGCTGGAGATTTCCCTTTCCAACCACCTTCTGCTACACGTTCTCCATTAACAAGGCAACGCGCCTATGAAAGTGTTAGGTTCAACTTTCAACTTCCCTCACAATACCAACTTTCACATCTACACCTAGTTTTTAAAACTAATAAAAAACTACTTTCCCTATAACTTCAAACTAGAGATACTTATAAGCAAAAAGATGGGAAAAGCATTGAAAGGAAGAAACCAGAATCCGGAGGAACGTTGCCAGCACTGACTGCAGAACCAGCGATGCCTAATATCAAACCATCTGCACACATCTGCGCGGTCAATACAAGCAACCAACCTTCCCTAAGGCGCTGCACCACCACCGTGCCCGTGGGCCTCTGTGGACACGTTAAGTAGCAGTTCTCAGCTGGAAGCAACTTGCTGCTGCCAGCTCCGCGGTGCGGCGATGGCCTGGGCCCATGCCGCACACTGAGCTTCAGCCTTCCCAGCACAGCTGTGGCTGCCTCGCGGCCACGCCAGGGCTGAGCCCCTTGGGAACGCTGCTCTAACAGCGACGAAGCGATGAGGCAGCTTTTTGGGTTAATGAAAGTGAAGCAGCTTTCGAAATGCACGAAATGTTACTGTCACCTACCTCTGTAAATCGTCTTCAGAAGCACTCAGACATCCTCATTTCTACCATAACATGGGAGGTGAGGTGGGAAGGGCACAAATTCTGCTCCTATAGCCAGTGCAGCATCTTTCCTCAAGCCACAGCATCTGCACGCAGGTCAGACAGCTCAGGTGACTTGGGTGTCTTACAAGGCAAAGAAACTACTGGACAAATTCAAGTCAAGGCTTGAGGGATAGTAAGAGACATTTATTTACAATTGATGGAGTTTGTTTGCCCCCACCACTCTAAACACTCCCAAACAAAGCTTTGTGGTCCTGAAACTGATCTAAAGTAGCTTAACAGCTGTGCAAGGTGCACACTCTGAACTATGGTCATAAGATACCTGCATCCTGTTTCTGTGCTCTGCTCTTCCCTGCATCAGCTACACTTAGCTGTTAAATATTAATGGTTTGTCTACACTGGAAAACCAGCACAGTTTTAAAACACAATTACAAACATGCAGCATAAAAGGACAGGTCAGAATTGAAAATTATTTCTTAAATACCACTTATTTTCAAAGCCTAAACAAACTCTGCTTTAGGGAAGGACATGGAAAATGGAGGCAGAGCCTGGATACCATGTGGGTCTGTTAAAGCAGCATACTGCAAGACCTCTGATTACTGGACAAACTTTTTGTTTTGTAGAGCCTTCCTGCAGCCATCCAGTGGAACAGTAGCATTAGCAAACTCCAGAAACGTACAGACTGAAACAGGACTCATGAAAAAGCCTGGATCTTCCTCAGTCAGAAAGTGGGATCTCTGAACACCCAATCTACACAGTTAAGGTTGTCAAGACAGACAAAGCTCTTGGTGAAGTTGCAGAGAGTAAAGTCTCTTGACCCTGAAGTTAGATCTGTGTAGGCAGAATCTTCCTGAAGTTGGTGAAACCACACACAAGCACAGATCCCGCCCACACAACTTCAGCTGCCAAACAAGGACCCAGAGTACATTCAGGCAAAATTCAGATTGCTCAAAGTCTGCCTCTGAAATTATTACAAAGGAAAAATGTAAGGCAGTGATGAATGCTCATGTGAACTTTGCAAAATCCTTTGTCAGAAGACTGTGCTTCCAAAATTTACATTTTCTGCATTATGCCAGCTAACGAGCCAGCTCCCAGGAAGGCAGCTTTAACAGGACAATAACTCACAAAAATATAATTAATGATTAAGTTGCAAAATAAAACTGACAGCAGTCTGGATATACCAGCAGCATACATAAGACAACTTCAACTTTCATTTCTACCCCAAGCCTCTGCTTTACACACATTACAAAGCAGTTTTTAATTATGGCATCTTGAGAAAACACCAGCACATCTGAGTATGACATGAGACAAGCCTCAAAAGGAGCTTCTAAAACCAGACAGGCTCCATCACCTTATTTATTATCAGAGGCACAGTATAAAGGGAAAAAAGAAAATATACACATATTTTCCAGAAAAAAAAATACCTGTGTGTTGGGCCTGGGCCTCCTTTCAAGGAGAACTCTAAGTGCTTGGCTTTGCTTCAGGAAGAAAATAAGTGTACTTTTGGGCTAAGCCATTTGGCAAAGAAGGTGATCATAGCACAGCTTTCTTTAGGGACCACTTGTGTATACACTGATCTTGGTAATGCTAGATGCCCATCAAAATGCTTTTTGCCTGTTACGTGAGAAACAAAAAGGCTTCCAGATGCAGAATTTCAACATCAAAGAAGAGAAGGAGTTTTCTCTTGGTAGTTTACCCATTACATGACGGCCACACTGCCTTTCTATATTCCTTGGGGTGGGGGGAAAAAGGGGAAACAAAGAAT
The DNA here is from genome assembly GCA_013399475.1 of Chauna torquata. Classification (NCBI taxonomy): domain Eukaryota; kingdom Metazoa; phylum Chordata; class Aves; order Anseriformes; family Anhimidae; genus Chauna; species Chauna torquata. Next base: position 219,101 of record VXAL01013555.1, on the reverse strand, counting down.
AGAGCAAAGAGTTTTCCTTCGTTGTAGAGGTCTGTGAGATCTACCAGCTAGCTCCAGATCCTCAAACAGAGAACAGCTTTGCCCATTTGGAGTACGGATTTGCCAAAATCCATAATCCCACTTGGATCTTCCCTTAGCAGGCAGTAGCAGTTCAATTAGACTATTCTTCAGGGGACAACTTTTACCTAGACGGTTAACGGAGAGATTCAGAAGAGAAAGACTTTACTCTTCTACGAAAGATGCCAGCTTAAGCCTGAGCATTTCTCCAGATCTGTGCTAAGCCTACAGAAATTAAGGTTAATTCCTTAATTAAGGAACTATCTTCCTAAGAATAAATATTACTAAAAGTCACCAGATGGTAATACCAGAGATACTCTCACCAAGTATTTTTAATTGAATGAATCACAAACTAGGCCTGGACTACACTGGAGATTTCGCCGGCGGTGCAAGCGTAGCGAGGCTGCTAGCTCGGCCCCACCAGCGGGCTCCCACGTGCCGGCTGAGCGGCAGGCGCTGCACCTTCCCAGTCCTCGCAAACACTCAGCAGTGGCACGCTGGATAAAGCCCTTTCGCTGCGGGCTGGAGCCAACACGTTCCACCTTGCCTTTGCCTGGGGCGAAGGCAGCACATGATCAGTTATCGCAGAGCGTTTCAGTATGTGGCGGTGTCTTGCTCGGATAGCCAAGCGCTTGCGCCCTAATGGAGAGGGTTTGGGTATGGGTTTTCCTCCCCCCGTTGCCTCCCGGCTTATCAAATTGCTCCCATGTGACAAACTAAAATAGAAAAAGGTACTTGTGTCAAAATAAAGACGGTCCACGCGATAAATTACACTGGTATTGACTTAGATTCATCCCTACCGTAGATTAGCATGGCTTCCCTACCACGCACACAAAGCCAGAATTTGGGGGAAAGGTTTTCCCAGGCACTACTGTGTTCTTTTTATGCAGGAGCAAAGGCATTCCCTACCCAAATTGGTTCAACCAGAATAGAAGAGCAGCTGCCCACACACTGTAACCACGCAAGCAAAAGACAAAACATGTCAAAAATATTATTTAAGCTCAACTCTTAATTGAATGGAAGTAAAAGAGAAACAAACAGGCAGCACAGTCTACATGAGATACTCGTAGGAACTGAGGAATTGGAGAACACCGTGCAGGCAGGTCCTTCAGCTGCTGAAACAGCAGGTCACGAGTAAATCTCAGAAAATCATCTGGAAACGGTTCCAGCATGGCAGCATATAGAATATGACACCTTCAGCATAATCTGCAAAGACAATTTCATGAGAGAAGAATTACATCTGTCCATTAATTTCTGTCTGCCTCTATTTAAAATCTTGCTCGACTGCTAAGCTTCCGATGAATCCAGCTTTTTCTCCATTCCCATTTAAAAACCAAAAAACCCTAAACTCTTCAAACTTGCAGCCAGCTTAAGAGAGATTCAAGAGCAAAATACCACAAGTGCTGTAGTTAAGAGTTCGGTGCATTTGCTGAGTGCACAGAAAGGATCCAGAAATAGCACGCAAAGCCAAGGTTTGGCAAGAACGACAGAGTTTACCCTGAAAGAGGAAAGTCAGACTTGCTAAATGAATGGTGACAGCAGCAAGCCATGCCTTAATGCAGGGAGTCACCCCAGGGACTACTCTTCTCAGGGCAGAGGTGCTAGTTACTGCTGTGGATATTATGTCCCCGCTCTGGTGCTTTTACTCGAGAAGTAAAAAGCTGTGGTGAAGAGAAGAGGTATACTGAGGCCAGGCCAGCGCTTCAGAAAATGCAGTCTTCATGCCACCTTCTGCCTCAGACTAAGACAAAAATAGTAAAAGGCAGCAAGACCTAGATTTTGTTTGTTTGTTTTGAAAACCTATTTATTCCTGAGAAAGCAAGAATGATCAAAACCCAAAACTCTGGAAATCTTTTTTTCCTCGCAATGTCCCAAGATGTGGGCTCAGAAGTCTTCTATTGGCAGGTAAGGTGACAGCTAAAAACACTTCTCCCCCAAAGGCCAAGAGGACAGAAGAAAGCCTGACACCCCTCAGCCCAAAACAATTCCCTGCGGGCTGGCTCTACCTCCCACTCAGTTCTAAAACAAGCCAAAGCACCTGAAGTCCCCGCACAACCACCACCAAGGGCCTTCTCTGGTTGTACCATCCAGACATCAGCTCTTCAGCAGCTTTCTGCGACCTCTGCAACCATTCACACATGTTCATTCACCCTGATTTGCCACTGTCTGTGTCCACTCCCCCAAAAGCAGGAAGCCGAAAAGATGGTTTCCTGGCTCACATGAAAACCCTCGTCTGTTTTCTGTCACTATCGAGAAATCTTCACCAAAGACCTGGCTCATGTTCTCTGCACACCTCTCCAGTTACGCCGCAATGGGGCTGCTCGCGCTTCACACTAACTGACTACCAGCGCAAAAATTAACTGCAACCCCACTGTGTTATCACCCTGGATATCGGCAACGCTCGAACTTCAGCCTTACGGGTCTCTTGGCTTGAATTTAAGAGAACCACTTATCTCAAGCTAGAGATTTGTGCGTGGGCCAGAGTCAAACTAGGGCAACACTTAAGCTGCATCTCAAGCTTACACTGTAATGAAGCAAAAGCTGCGACTTCAAGCTCTTAAGGGGCACAGCAGGCACACCTCCTGCAACTGCTCAGAATTAGATAGCTTCTGAGAAATGTATATGAATCTTGAAAATCTAATACAGCTCGACTGCCTGCGACTGAACTGCTTTAGCAGGCAGGTCGAGCTGCAGCATCCTTTTTCATACGTTACCAGGTCCTCAGTGCAGCCCTGCAAACATGACCCTTTTCCACAGAAGAGGAGCATGGTGGACACACAAAGCCTAAAGCAAGCAAATTTCAGAATGGCCGAATGCCAAAGGCATCTCTGGGCAAAAGGAAGGAAAAACAACACTGCCACCCAACTACCCCAGAGTACCTGCAGCAGAACAGGAAAATGCACGACCACCATCAAGATGCAAACAGAGAAAATGATGGCTAAATAAAAAAACCACCATGCTTTCTGCATGTCCTGTTCCCGACTTACCTTCTTTACAATTACGGGACAGATCTAATAACAGCCGCTAAAAATCCAGCTGTCACACTTTGATAGTTCAGCGGTTGCCCACAGAGATCTAATTACCTCAGCCAGTCCATATGCCCAAAAGCTCGCACGGGCAAGGCCGTTCCTCAGCCTCACCTCGCCAGAGGTCTGGAGAGCGGAGGCGAGAACAACGCTATGATGATCAGATGGCTTTTGGAGCCGTGCAACAAGGTCACAGTATAGGGACAAGAAGAAGGGAAACATCTGCTCCAGAGCTCGAGACAACAGAATGCTTAAAAACCTAGAAAAATAATTAAACGAGCTAATGAGCCATAGCTGGCAAAGGAGCCACAGGTCAAGGAAGATACAAGTCCTCGGGGCAGGGGAGAAGCTCTCCCATGTCGAGGCAGAAGGAGGACCAAGTTACAAGCTCCACAGCAGAGCTGTGACAAGGGGAGAGAGAAGGGGACACACCAAGAGAAGAGCGGATTTATTCTGCAGCTTCAGGGCTGGAACAGGCGTTAGAGGATGAACAAAAGGGAATGTCTGCACTGGAGCCGAACAGGGCATGGGGGTGGGATAGCAAAGCCACCGGGTTTGTTTTGTTATTGGTTTTTGGTTTTTTTTTTTTTGTTTTAAAAGGAAGCTAACAGAAAAACAGCAGCAGCTTCAGACACTCAAAGCGCACAGCCTGCCGCTCCTCCTAGATTATGACAAAACCTCCCGCCCTAGGAGGAGAAGGGCTGCTGGAGATCCTGCAGCCCTCCTACCCTCGCCCGCGGCCGGGGGCGAGGGGGTTCCCATATCAGCGCCTCGGCAGCACGGAGCTCCCTGCACCGGCACCAGCCGCCTGCCCAATTCAGACCTGTAATCTCCCCCGACTTTGATTTAATGCAGCAATTACTGGTAATGTGGTTTGAAGGAGATAAATGCCCAGTACAGGGCTGGCTGGCACTGACGCTCATTCCGCTCATGATGCGAGAACAGTTTTAATTAAAATCCCCTTTATGATAAAGGAGCTGCTTGACTGGATGTTTCTGTGCAGCCCTGATACGGAGCCTCCTCCAAAGCGGATTAGAAATCAAAGTTTCCCCCTTCTCGCTACTGGCAACGCACAGAAATATGGAACACAGTCACCATGTCACCCCCTCTGCAATTTCCTTAACCCTACAACTGCTGGGAAAATGCCCACGTTTGCTTAAAAACAATTGTCACCTCTTGTCATGTCTCTAAGTGTTTTCCAAAAACTAAGCACCGGGGCTGCTTCAATTAGAATAAACGCATCCAGAGAGCTCATCCCCCATGATGCAAAATCCGTTTCCCTCTCCGCGGTTTGGAAGGGAATTGGCTTGGCTGCTTGTGTTGCAGACCTGTCGCTGCAGCCCGTGCTCCGGTGAGGAGGGAGATCAGACCCGCGGTGCTTTGGCAAGATGGGAGGAAGCCGGGATCTGGCCGAAAGGCTGGAAAATCAGGAGATTTTGCTGCGTGAGGCAGAGCAGGGCTGACAGCGAAGAGGGAAGGAGGGCTGGAACAGCCCTGCGAGATAAAGGAAGAAAATTTGGCAGAGTGGTCATGATCCTAGTACAGACACGTCCCAGCAATGATCTGTCAACTCTTGATCAAGTTACAACAAATAGAGGTGCAATTTTGGGTTGGTTTTCCTCTTTACAGTATAGGAAATACCAGAGATGAATACATTACGCACAGCTAGTTTCTCTTATTGTGAGTGCCAAGAGCAGATTGTCACAGTGAGAAATTGGCCTTGTGCATTACACAGAAAAGGCAGTGCTGGGTTTGGAGGCCTGCAGACAGTGCAATGCGAAGATAAAGAGCCTCAAGTCCGAATGCACATCATTTTGCTCCTTAAGCCACTAAACACACGTAAAGATAAAAAGGCCGATTTAAGCAGCTGAATTCCTCCTTGACCCTCAGAATAGATCTGGAGGCCACGGGACCGCCCAAGCCTTGTCCCAGGACTCCCCCCCTCCCCCGACAGAGCTTTTGCCTCATCATTCCATGATTGCTCCATATTCCTGGAAATTTCCTTCTCCCTTAAAGCCCTCAGTGCCAGAGTTAATGGTATTCTGTTCATCGAAACATTTCTCTTCCAATTTTTTTCCTAGGATAAAGTGGCTCTCATGTTCCACAACTGCCCCCTCCTTCAGACAGCACAATATCAAAAACAGATGGGGGGAAAAAAAAAAATCCTGATGGGAACTAGGCGGGATTCGGCACAACACAGTGACTACCTTACTCTTCAGGAGCCCAAAGCAGCAAGCACCAGACCACAATGTGCTGATGTGGCACGGCTGCGACAGTGAAATCAGCCATCAGGAGCACCTCGCTCCTCAAGGGGGCCGATAAAGGGTAAAAACACCAGGTCAGAGACAGCAATGTGAAGATATAATGCAGTTTTGCTGGTCCACAACGAAACCAAAGAAGGCCTGGTGTAATTAACAAGATTAACGGGGGATTTAGGATCAGGACAGAAAAGCAACAGGCCAGATTGATCCTTACAGGATTAAAGCTGGAATCCTACTAAGAGTCCAGTGGTTCAGAGATCAACGCAATGTAATGGGATTAAATCAACATCAGCTCTTGTTTTTACACAACTCGGCCCCCAGCGCCCGCACTTTCCCCGCTCTGGATCAGGAGCGGAAGGGCTGACGGGCACCCCCAGCCCGTCAGTGTGCAGCTCAGCCAGGCACCTCCCCGCTTCAGCCCTGCCACCGCGGAGCAGCAGCAGGCACCGCCGCTTCGAGCAATAAAGGCCAAGGAACTTGGTGTGCAACGAATAGTCCGAACGGTCAGGAATGCTGAGGATTTACCAAGTCACTGCTCCGGCCAGCTCTAATGAACTGGTATCAAGTGCAACAGGATCACTCTGCGACTGACGGACAGGAAAGCCAGGAGGATGGTCCCAGCTGCATCCAGACACGTCGCAGATGGGCAATTGGATTTTGATATTGTCTCTTGCCGAAGAGGAACAAAGGAAGCAGTATACTCTGCGAAACGTATCAGCAAACACATTTAAGACAAATTGTCGCATGTCCCCATTGCACAACAATATCCAAGAATTACAAAAGTGAGAAAAGCCTCTTTCAGAACGTATCATTTGCATTACAGCTGGTGCAACACATGCAGGCCAGCTGCACCTCAATTCCACTGCCCCAAAGTTTCCAAAGCTTGCCGGTAATTTGAGTTGGTAGCGGGGGGAGGGAAGGAGGGAGACTCGGTTCTTTCTAGACACGTATACTAATTTTGAAGTTCTTATTCTTGTAGGAGAGAAAAAACATGTATGTTTAAATTAGACAGTATCCATCACCACCCTGCTCCGCTGAAGAGGGAAGGAGTGTTTATCACACACCTGTTCTCAACAGCTGCATTGGAGAGCCATGCTCCACATGCAAGGAAAAAGCATTAAAGCATCTCATATTTCTACACTACTTTTGAGTCCTAAAGATGTTTAAAAACAGTAGTTATACATACACTATACACACTCTGGCAAAGTCTGTCCGCTTTTCAGTGGATACTATGTTCTAGCTGAAGAGAAATTTCCCCAACACCAAGACTTTAAGACCTAGATACCACCCATTTCTTGAAAGATGCCACAATCAATAGCCTCACCTATGCTGAATGTGCTTCTCCTTTTCAACTGGCTGGGCAAAAATAGCAATCCTCATTCACTGTTTCTCAAAATCTCAGTGTAAAAAATTGGGGAGCATTACTGAGACAGTCCTGATGCAACTACATACCCAACCTGTGCTGCCAAATAGGCTTTGCCACCTTCCCAAGAGCAGCTTTGTCTTTACTAAGAAGGGCTCTCCGCCCAGAAGGTACACCATGGATGCAGGCAGACATCATTGCGGTGATTGAGGACGGGACTAGAAAGGAGGCCGTTGTGACAGAAATGAAAAGTTAAAAAATAGCAACAGGCAGATCACACTGCATGCATTTTCTATTTTCTAGCCACGTATACATATTTGAACTTCAGCATTTTTCTGCATTTAAATTTTGTTTCAACACTAGATGATTTATAAATTATAAAAAAAAGTACAGAGAAGTGTTCCAGTATCATCCAATGCCAGCTCCTTAAATCACGATGAATAATAATCCCCAAGAATATCTAAAAAATAATTGTCATCTGGTCAAAATATTTTCACATTATCGTTGTCTTAATGTCCAAGATTCAATTAGAGCATTGTGTGGGGGACAGCATGTTTCACTCGGGTAGGAGAAAAACTAACTGCCTTTGCCCTGGATTCAGCTACAGACTCATGAACCATCTGGTAAAAAATCATCAACAGCATTGTGCGGGCAGCATATTAGTCATGAGACGTAGGACTCCGAGAACAATGAAACCTAAATTTGAGGGACAGACAAGGGAAACTTAATTACTTGCTTAAGCTTCTTCACAGCTTTGAGGAATCCTTAACACTTTCAGCAGAAGAATTTAGCACCAGAGGGCATAAAGTACATACTTGACTGATTTCTTAATTTTTGGCAAAACTGTTTTCACTTCCAGCATGGAACTATCTGCACTGGTCCATCCACACAGCCTGCCTCCCCAGTGAACGGCTGCAGGATGCAACATCTTGTACTAGGCACAGGGTACCATCCAGAACTGCTATACTGCAGACAGAGACTGTAGATCTTTCTCCAAACCGACAGCTCCCTAAAGAAAACATTTTGCCTGACTCTAAAACCTGACTCAAACTCTTGCTGCACCCAGAAGCCCTCGCTGAAGGAGTGTGGTATCTCCTCCAGCTAATCACACAAGTCATCTTTTGGTGAAGCATACACACATGCAGCTGATACCCTAGTGACTGCTTAGGACTTTGGCAAAAATGTCATCCAAATCTAGATCTACCCAAAGGCCATCACTGTAACCTTGGCAGTTAAGGACAGGGGTGAAGTTCTGGTGCTGCTGCAATTAACATTTGCTAATAAGCACCATGGGAAGTGCAGGAAACACAGATGTTCAGCCTCAAGTCGCTATTATCTGCGCTCTTCCTCAAGCCTTCAGCTGGAAACCAGGAAGGCTGAGGTTTATTCTCTTATTCTCTTAAGGTTTCTTCTCTTCCTTCCAGGATAAATAGGCTGTTTTGTGGAAAACTAACTCACACAGAACTCAGTCCCTGTCAGTCTCCCAACACTTGGACAGTTTTACAGCAGAGTCCCCCGTGCTCATCACTGTTTGGACAGGAGGGAATAGAGCAGACAGGCAGAAGAGCTGCAGGAGAAACTCACGCCAACTCAGCCAGCCTACATCTTCATGATTCTTTTGTTTAGACTCATCAAGGAAGTAAATTCCTGAATATGATGGCAATGTGACAGACACTGATTTTACCTGTTTTTATATTAATCAGGTATAGCGTACAGAATAGATCATCATGATTCCTAATCTCCCTTCTCTGAAGCTGGTAGCTTAATTTGAAATGCCTTCTCTTTCTGAGCTGCACTGGGCTTTCTTGTCTCAGTAGTAACCTTGGCATCTTCTGGGATTACAGGCCTGCAGGAACACAGAACTGGAAAAGATCATCTGGATTATCAGCTCTAGTCCCCTAATAACACAGGCGGTCACATTATACAATCTTCCTTCTCTGTTTCCTAAATCTCCAAAGCCTGTATAAAACCCCAGATGCAAATAGATGCAAGTTGCTTTGTCACACTACCTCCCAGGGGAACGCATGTGCGGACATCCCAAAGGAATTGTGCACAGAGCAGCTCAGGTCTGGAAGCAGTACAGGCGTGTTCATGAGGTGCTGCACCAAAGCTAATAAACCTTATCGAGCAGCAGAACTCATTATCTCAGTTGCAGTGCTGGACAAACACAACTATATTACTTCTGGATTCAAGCTGCTACATATGCATGCCACAGTATGGCACCACGGGGACTTGCAGGCTGGGGAATCAGCTTACTGGCTACTAGCTCAGGGCTCTTTGCATGAGCTCCATTTTATGATTTTCCAGGGCTTCCCTGCTCCTGAGCAGGAATCCAGAACTGCAGTTTACATGAACAAGAAGTGCCTTTTGCCACCTTCACAGAAATCCGCCCAGATCTGACCGTCGAAGAGCACAGCACGCATGCATCCAGGGAAACCTCCCTGCAGCCCCACAGCCACAGTCTCCTAGAGGCTACCACATCTTAACCTCTCTTTGCGTGATCCACACTGCGCGCGTACCTTCACACACAGCAGATGCATGCTCTCCATCCCTTCATGGCTTCATTTTATGGCTGGCGTGTTTATTTGCCATTCCTACCAAACAGGTTCCAGCCAAAGACCTACAGGCACAGCCAGACTTCCCTCGTAATAGCTGCCCCAGGCTTGGCACCAGAACAGAGCAGGCAGGACGTTTTCCCAGATAGCCACTTGCTCTGCTGCTATCAAACGCATGCTTTGAAAGCCACAGCGTAATGACCGTATTCCTCACTGGCAGTCTCTACTTCTCATGAAAAAATAAATAAATAAAAAAAATAATAGAAAGACGTGGCGTGAGGAAGAGCACGTTGCTAAGACCCAAGTTTGGCAGCAGAGTTGGGTTTCCAGTCCCTTGGTGGTAAAGCTGATGAGCTCAGAGCCTTGAGGGAAAATTTATTCCAGTGAATGCAAAGAGAGGCTTTTAAGTGACAAGAAGGCAAGTAAGAGGCAGGTCAAGAAGAAAACCAATAAAAATAATTCAAAATGAGCTTGGCAAGGTTACTAGCCCTATTCCTGCTTGTATGGTTGATAATGAGTTGGTCTAGGTAAAATCTTCACTTTCACAGGGCTGTGGAGAAAGAAATCGTTTCCAGTTGCAACAGGCAGCCAGCCCTCTCACAAACACTCAGCATGTACTCTGTACATGGCTGTGAGAAACGAGGAAATTATCTATACCCACTATAATCTGAGATCAGAGCGATGAATCCAGCGCTTTCCTATCAGAAGCCTAGCAACAGCATGGACCTCCCCTACCTTGGCCCCTCCTGGCTTTGATAGTTTCAGCTGCCTTTGAGCACGGGAGAAGGATGGTTGATAAATTGCTTGCTAGGGCTGCTGCCCCTTCCTTTTAACCTTTCTTGTAACAACAGACCTCCAACAAGGCAACATTCATCCATGCAACTCTCAGAACACATCATGCTCTTTAGAAAACACTTGGAAAGAAATGACTCTAGATTGTATCTTATGACTCACAGTACACAAAGATTCATCTGCTCACAAATGAAAAAAATAGGGCTTTCTTATCCAGAAGAGGGTTGAATGCTTTTCCCACATCCAAACCACCCTGCTCCTGGCTGTCACCAGCAGAACGCCTGTCCCTGTCTCATCAGGACACCTCCTGCCCAGTAAGGACCCTCTCACCTTCGTATCCCAATTACCCCATGGCCCATCCACAGAACTGATGACTAGGAGCCTTTTTGAGCAATTCAGGAGCCCAGGCAGCTGCAGGCAAACAGGGATGAGGGAGAGAAGAGACACTGGTAGATTTAGGTGGTCCCCTAACAAACAAAACACCCTGTCTGCAAAAACAGAGCTCCTATATGCAAGGACAAGTGCGCACCTTGAGTTTCAACACTGATGATCGAATGTACACACTTTGCAGCATCAGAAAGAGACTAGCATGCTGTCCCTGCCTCGAAAGGCTTTATAAGACTGCATCCTACACAATAAAAGTGTTAAGATAAATAGTCTCTCTTGATATTTAATGGCGCAGCTAGTCTGCCGCCTTCACTTCCCGTGCAATGCCAAGCATTAGGTCACCACGACAGATATTTTAAGTTTCCCACTCTCCAGGTCTCCACAGCCCACAATTCCCTGCAGCCTCCAAGGCCCTCATTTAGAGGATCCTGCAACAAGTTTCACTCGAGGGAATACAGTTCAGCGAGCAAGAATGTCAGTCTGAGCACAGGATGCAAAGCTGGTTCATTTTAGAGAATACGCAGTATAATTAAGGGACTGTGATGTAGCAGGTAGTCTGCACTTTTGGGTCCAGTATCCACACCACGTTACACCTGCAAAGAAAGGTGCGTTCTCCTTTTTATCGTATTATTTGTCAAATGTGACAGCATTCAGTATCACACAGTCTCTTCAAGTAAGATAATTCTGTAACTTGCACCCCTAAGGGGGGGGAGAAACATTACGGTTGCTGTGGGAACCTTAATTCTGGATTTCAGGACTTGCATATTTAAAACCTCAAATTTAACATTGCATTAATGTAGCTTCATGCATTGAATTAAGGAATGACTCAGTACAAATCTCTATGCATCTACTGAAGTCCTGACGTCCCAAGGGCAAGAGGCTCAGCGCAGGAACACCACAGCATGGGGAACACGCAGGGGAACCTGCAAGCATGGAAGCAAGAAAGCAGCACAGCCGAGGCACAGCAAACCCCACACCAAACCAGATATGCCGCTCGGGGCTCCTTGTTCTCACCACGAAAGGTTACGTGGTCCATTGGGATAAAAAGAGCTTAAAGCAGAAACGCAAATGGGCACGGAGGAAAAGGTTCCTGAAAGGAGCGTGGAGGGGAAGATTCCCCGAAAGTAACAGGATAACTTGTGCTGGGAAGATCATACCCAGATAGCATAAATTTACAAATTTTTTTTAATTATCATGGCACAGTGCCCAGATGATGCCCTCAAAACTCATTCAGCTATTCTAGTATTTAACACTTATTTTCCCCACTCCCCTGGAAGTTTAACTGCAACGCAAGCAAGGCAACAGTGCTGCCCAAAGTCTAGGGTGCAGAGGGAAGCCTGCAGAGGGCTACCATTCTTTACTCACTGGAAAGCGCCCCAAAACTCAACCCCCTCTTAAGAATCAGGGACAGCACTTCAGCTTTTGCACTGAAGAGTCTCTGCTGGCTGACACCTCTGTTTCACAGCAGGGCTCTCACGTGCCCATCGCCAGCAGCAGGAGGAAGGACACCCGGCCGGCATCCTCCGCTTCTCAGCTTGGTAAGAAACATCTCTGTTGTTTAGTGCTTATCTCAAATCAGCAGCAGCGTGGCTGAATTACTCCTCATCTTACCCCACCCACCGAATCAAGCACAAATCTTAGCCCAGCCACAGGGGCCTGCCCAGCCTGCCTTGATAAAAACCGGCATCCAAATCTGGGGTCCTGCCTGCGAGGCTGTGGCGGGGGGGGACGATCGAAAAGGCAACGTGCCTGCCAGCAGGGCCTGCTGTACAGGAACAAGCAACTGTGCATACCCCGGTGCAGCGTCAAGTTACCCTGCAACAAAGATAGAGTGTGTGTGCGCAAAGGAGGGAAGTAAAATCCTTTCGCCTGGGCTCCAAGGCTCATTTTGTTGTTAAAATAAACCTGCATTTGTTCCTGGGAGGGAAGGGGAGTCAGGCTCTATAAGCAACAGCTATCAGTACTCCCAGCTTCAGAGTTATGGACAGGTTTTAAAAAAAAAAAAAAAGGCAAAAACTTTGGAATTGATTACTCTTAACCTTGCGTATCTAGGTGAGGAGCCCAAGGGCAAACTACTGATCTCAAGGGTGCCCAGAAGCAGACAAAGCTACGCATATGAGACTAGCAGAGCAGCCTAACAGCTGGCTGCTGCAGAGGAAATTCCAGTCCTGGCTCAAAGGCTGAAAATACATATGCTTCCATGTATGCTTTTACTTTGCTTGCTGGATCTATATAACATTTTACACATGTTTTTCCTGACATTATTTTCCATATTCCACCAGAAACTTGAGCAACTGTGCCACTTCTGGAAAAACAACCTTGCGTCCAACTTTTGTCAAAACAGCTTCTCCCTCCGCCCCCGGGCCCCCAGATCACAAAACTACCTATTCCCCGCTCCTCTCTTCGCACTCGGCGATCACAGATCCCTTTCAGCAGGGCTCTTCCACGACCTGGGATGTCTCTCAGCAACACCAAAATCCCACAAAGCAGAGGCGTATGGGTGCAGTCTCATGCACGGAAAAAAAATACATACAGGTCTCAGATGGTAGACAGTGAGCAGCATTATACAGGGAGTTTTGTCTGTGAGGCACCTGCCCTAAGCTGTTCTCTCCAGAGGAACTTACAACTGCAGGAAAAGCCTGCTGGATACCCAGTTAACCGTACACACTAAATTTTTTTTTTTTTTTTTTAAAGGGGAAACTAAAGCCCGCTGTGTGTAGAGGCTGCGGAGAAGTAAGCTCAACAGAGAAGGCTGCTCATGTTAGTGCGGAGTCCTTCAGCTTTCCATTCCTTATATGTGCAAAGTGTGCAAGCCCGCACACACAGCTCTCTACTCACCCAGAGGTACATCATGTTAGCCTGGGTCGTTCAAACCCAGCAGTGAGATGATCCGGGAACGCGAGAGACAGTTCAGGAAAATTGTCGAGACTGAGATTTAAAAAAAAAAAAAAAAATCCGAATGGCTCAGTTTGAGGCTTAGAAAGCGTCTCGCCTCCGCCTCCCCCCTCCTCCAGCTCTGGCTGCTCTGCGCCGCGCTCTCGCACTTAATCTCTCCCTGGGAGTTCCCAGCCCGTGTGTCTGCAGTGGCGTGCACAGCACACACTCTGCATTTGCCTCCAGGGAATTTCTCTCTGTCATTCTACTTCTGAAAACAGGATCTCAGCCTCGCAAGATTCTTGCAAGAGGCAGGGATGGGTGGGGTTAGTAATAAATGCAGCCCAACTCCTAGCGCCCAAGCGCGCTTCCTTTAGAAAAGGGCTCTAAGCGTGCAGGAGGCAGAAAGCTGTGCTCCAAGCCGGGGGGACAGACCCCGTCCCCCCCGCTCACCGCTCCTCCAGGACCCGTCCCCGCAGCCGGTCGCCACACACAGGGCGGTACAGGCCTTCTGCACGTCCTCACCTGCACCATTAGTCAACACCCAAAATTCGGTCACGATTCAGTAGCCGCACTTAATCATCAACCACTGACAGGAATCGAGGCGCGCAGCACGGGGAATCCTGATGCCGAGAGGAAAACTGAGGTGCGCCAGTCACCCCCGAGCTGCCATGGGCGACGCGAACGCTGTCGGGGCAAGCTCGGAGAGAGAAGCGACTCTCAGATAAAGGGGTTAATCTGCTTCTGCAGGTGGCTCTGCCTGCAAGTATTTCACAGGCTCTGTCCCGCCCGAGGGAAAGAAGCAGCTGGCTCCGGTGGTTCCCCCGAGCATATCGGGTGTTGCGGCCGGGCGAGCTCCCCCAGGGCAGTACCTCCTCGCCGCGCCATGCTCCCACCACCCCTTCTCCGCCCTGGGCTTTGCCGAGCTCTGCCCGGTGGGCGCTGGCAGCTGGAGGTGCTCCTGCCCCAGGCCGGCAAGGCCCGACAGGCCCGTTCCTGCGCCCGTGAGCCCTCAGCCCAGCCCAAGCCCGGCACCAGGGAACAAGAGTCGCCTCTCGTCCCCTTCGCCAGCCACGCGGCTCTGCCACAGTTGGGAAACGGGTTTCGAGACCCCTTCCCTCCCCACCTCAAAATGAAGAATCAACTTGCCTCGCCAGGCTCCGAACGCTAAGTTAAAATTGGCCTCTCCTCAAATGGGGAGAGAAAAAAAAATCGTGTTTTCATTGAGGCACTGGTCTCCTTGGAAATGAGCATTGAAGAAATATTTTTATCTCCGGCAAAGAGAGAGAAAGGGTGCTCTTTCACGTATCACCTCCACTCGTTTTGCTCACAAATTACTTGAAGGCAACCGAGGGGGCTGGGAGCAGAGAGAGCAGCAACGCGGCCTGCCCCGCTCCAGCCCCATCGAGGCGGGGGACAGGCGGGCTCCGCTGTCCCGCAGCACGGTGCTCGCGTACCCGGCGCCGGGCTCGGCCGAGGCGCAGCCACAAACACAGGCAATGCCAGCATCTCCCAGGCCTCCCCATCTGCTCTCACCTCTCGGCACGATGGGTCAGGTCGGGAAGGTGGAAAGCAATGTTCCTAAAAGTCACTTACTGTACAAAAGATGATGCACCGTCTCCAAAGAGTGAAGGATATGACCCACATGCCTTTTCTTAAATGCTCCGAAAGGAGCGAAACAGTGGTAATGCTGACGTTTACGCCACGACTAGACTAGATGCTTCAGTTAATATTTCAGCAGCAAGCTCATGCCGGTGGTAGCTCCTAGGTTCAGCTCATCTGCAGACTCACGCAGGCACTTCTGCAGCTAATATACTTGACAAGATTTTCAAGATTTTCTTCTGATCCAGAATCCCGATCCAAAAATGATCCTACTACCATTTTATTGAAAGCTGAGATTCCTTGCACGCAGAGAAGTGAGAAGACACATGGACTAGGCAAGCAAACCCAAATTAATCTCACTTCATGTGTATTTCCACAAAAGACTTGAAAAAGATGAGTGCTTAAAACTAAGCTAAAGAGTGGGCAGCAAGCTCCCTAGCGCACACACTCACAAAAAAAATTCCTCCCCCTTTCTCCTCAGGCTCTCTCAACCTGTAGGCCACTCTTTCAAAGGAGAGAAAAGAGAGAGAGCTGCCTCCCTCTGAAAGTTTAGTTTCAACCTCAGGGACTGGTTACAAATCATCCCAGCTGCTCCACAGCTGGACAGGTAGCACTCAAACCCCAAAGCAAAGCAAGGCTTACGAACGCTCCTCAACCCATCCCAATACTGGCTTGGAACTCATCTGCCACCACCTCTCCATGGAAGCTACAGGAGAAGATTACCAAGAGCCGCAGACTTCTGGTGATGAAATACCCCAGACCTGGAGCACTTGTGGATGAACTGCAAGAGCAGGTTTCTCAACACTCAATATTCTCAAGCAATGAGAGGGTACTGACCAGTCAGGAAATAATGCTGCAGGATGCCTCCAGTAGCACCGCTGCTCTGATTCAGCTGAGCGCTGCCCAGATGTTCAAAGCAATGCCTAAGAACATGAAATGTGCTCGCAAGGCTGTCCACAGCTGCAGACAGTACTGGTGGCAGAGGGGCAACCATGCTAGCTTCAGATTATAAGCAAGATAAAGTCTTATTTGGCTGAGTGTGTTGGGGGGGGGGGAACAAAAGAGCTGTTAGGCCAAATTTAAGCTTTTTTTTTCCCTCCAGATTACACAGAATGTCAACTATATTAGTTGGTCTGTAAATGGCATCCACAGAAAACACTTTATTGCTGGAAAATTTATACTAAGACACAAAATATTCTGTAAGTAGCAGGAGGACAACAGGATGTTAATGAGTCTAATTCCAGAAAAACACAAAGCAAGACACCACTAAGACAGGCTTCTGAAACAGGTAGCTAGGATCCTTGGCAAATGCTTTGTCTTAATCCTAATGACAGTGTTTTACAGGATGTATATGCCAGGGAACTTGGAAGGCTGCTGTCTGTGGAAATGCACACGATCTCTTAGGGATCCTTCCTGTCTCAGAAAGGATTAAGAAGAAAAAGAAAAACATTTTAAAATTAATATAGACTGAGCTAAAAGAAAAATGTTTAGAGAGCTTCAGCCTACTGAAACATTGCCCCATCCTCTCTGATGGGAGGCTGTTGTGTAAATCAAAGTGAAAGGGGAAAAAGCAGCCTGCAAAGATATTAATGCTTGCTACAGAGGTAAGGAAGGTGCTAGCAAATAACAAAATGAGAAAGAGAAAAAAGGGAGCAAGTACCCACACATTTAATGTTACGGTATTTGGCAAAATAAGAGGCACTGGTAAAACAGAAAATCTACCCGCTTCTGTACCAAAAGCCCTAATTATACAGAAGAATTGTGGATGCTCAGTTATGTGCATACCTTCAACTCCAAAGTACTGCTAGTACAGAAGTTTCAAATAAGTCAAATATTAAAAAAATAATTTTAAGAAGTTCTAACTTATTTAAGGAAAGATCTGAGTGGGCAAACAGGGAGCAGGTATGGCACCATTTCAAACTGACATTATCTGTTTCTAGCTGATTGTGTCTCAGAGGCATATGATTTCAAATGCTTGTGGATTAACATTAAAGCTCGAGACAGGGTATGAGCTAGTGTGTCTGCTACACACTAGTGAAATCACATTAGATAGCAAGCAGGATGAGTGGCTAGCTAAGCGCCTCTTCATAACGGAGGAAAAAAACCATACGGTCACCAGGAATTTCAAAGGGAATGACAAACGCAGGAGGCGTCATGGAGCTAATGCCAAAGAACACCCTTGAAATTTCTAAATTATAGAAAACAATTTCTTAGTTCAAGAAGTGTTACATTTAAAATGAGCAATTCCATATTAGATTTCATCCTGACAGAAAAGAGCAATCAATCGTAAAAATAGAAATTAGCGGTAGCTTAGATAAAAATGATTGTGACAATCGCATTTTGATATATGGAAGGAGAACAGAGACCAAGCCAGCACATCTACTTACACAGTTGGCATTTGAGTGGGACCAGAGGTACACTCGCATGTTTTTCCTGGACAAACAGATTGCTTATTGGGCTTCCTAGTCACATCCCCACACTTGAACACTGCTACCTATTCTAACAAGTGAAAAAAAGAAAAGCCGAGAGAAGGAAATAGAAAGCAAATTAGGAAGGGCAAAAAAAAATTGACACGGGAGTCCTAAAGACAGGAGGAGAAATCCACAGCCAGAGCTGAAGGACAATAACAAGTTTTTCAAAGGTTCTCAGGAACAGCAACCCCAGCAATCAGCTTGACCTGCTACTATGGGAAAAAGGTAGAAACATCACCAATACTGAAGAAAGAGCTAAAGCATTCAATACGTATTTCTGTTCTATATTTGGAAAAAAAAAAAAAAAAGTCAGCTGTTGCGGTCCTGTGATAACAAAATGCTTTCCATTCCATCAGTAACTATGGAAGATGTTCCAACAGCAACCCAACAAACAACACTGTTGTCCTCTTATCTAGCTAGAGCTTACAAACAGGAGGAATGTAACCAGATAACAAGTGGGTTTTAACCAAACTACAGCTGTGAACATACTCAGGTGTAGACACTTAGGAAGGCCTTAGTCTGTGTCTAATTGCTTGGTCTGCATTCACAGCACTGACAAGTCCTAACTATGGTACTAACGCTGATCCTGCTGTAAGGTCAGAAGCACAACCGTGAGGCAATGAACATCCCCAAACACAGGGGTTTGTTGGAACCTGTATTATAAAAGCCCTGCTGTAGTTAGCTAAGCCTCTGTCAACTCCAGAACACTACATCAGGGAAGCAGCGCTGCTGATGAAGCCACCGATACAAATTTTTGCAGTATCTGAATTTTCCTAGAAGCATCCAGTCTGGAACTCTTCCTCTAATGAGATCTCAAATAACATCCCAGTGCTAAGCAAAGCAAAAAAAAACAATGTGGGGTCTGATAACAGGAGGTTCACAGAACAAAGATGCAGGCTGAAGGCCTGTGCACCTGGACACATCTAGGAGAGCATTCAGACACATGAATGAAAAATACTGATCATAAAAATATCTACTCCTGATGTTTCATATGGCTTCCTGGCAACCTCTCCTATAAAATAAAATTGTAAAAGAGCTTTTAAAAACAGCCTGAACTCTAAGCTAAGATGAAGTTCTTTTATGATCAATAAGTGCTTTTGAACGCACGTGTTCCTCTTCATTGTGCAGCCCTCCTTGGCTAAAAAGTGGGAGGGGAGGTATTCTGAGGTTGGAACAGGCTGAAGAGGGAAATTTCATTTCAAACCAAAGGAAAACACTTGTTCTCAGCCAAGAGCCAGACTGAGCATTCACATTTTATGCAGAAGCTGAATCCCGACTGAGGATGAAGACTCACTTATTGTCCCATCAGAGTAAACACTTCAAGGACTACCCACAAAGGTCTGACTAGAGATGGTAAGGGAGACATGCTCTGCGATGCCCAAAGGCACGTTTCTCTGACTAAATGGCTGTGTTCCACGGCTTATCTGACTCTGGCAGAACGTCCCGGCAAGCCAATATGGGAATCCGACTCCCGCTATTTATGGGGTTTGGGCATGCCTTGTGTTTTGGTTTTTTGTTTGTTTGTTTTAAAGAAGATTAGAGATGGGGCTCGGAACTACCCAGGGAGAGGCACAGAAATCAGCTCTGGGCACACCTGCAGTTCCTATGGAAATAAGATGATCTTCTTTGAGGTTGGTTTACTCCTTTGGGTGCTGCTGGAGACTACGCTTGTGACAGACTACTGCTCATTTGCGAAGATTCCCTCCACTCAGGATCTTGGCATTATCTCTGATTATCAGAACTGCTGAACCACAAGGCAGATTTCTTCTCAAAGTCCAAAAGGACTCCAAGAAGCCTCTTTCTGCATTGTCTTGTTTGTGAAAGAAAGTAAGAAAAATACGAAGTGCATACAACCAATCACCCAGAAAAAACACCACAATCCCTTTTAGATATTTTGCCAAGCAAATAAGCCCAACATTGGCATATTGCAAGGAAAAAAGGCCATTTTGTTACAGAGCAACTCACTTCATTCTGGAAAACTGAATTCCCCATCTCCAGAAGGTACGGTTTGGCTATGCAGAAAGAGGCTTCTGAAAAGAGATTACTTATTTAAAAAGCAAATGATCAAGGGTTAGTTTATCTTCCACAAAAAAATAGAAAGCCCAAAGCAGTAAAACACCTTGACTTGCAAACAAAACCAACAATTCTCAGGGACTGTCCTGCTACTGACTTCACATAGTAATTAAATTTAAGTCATTAAATAAACTTCAGAAGGTCTCAATTCACAGGCAAGTATGTAGCAAAGAAAAAGGAAATGGGTACCAAGAAAAGCTTTTAGACTTTGTTTGGGATTTTCCTCTCCTCATAAGTACGTTCAAGAGCACTATTCCGGAAGGCACTGTCAATTCTTCAAGAGAAACCCAATGAGCTCAGTAACTAGAAAAAGTATTTTGCCGAAAATGTATTTCCATATAAAAATATACTTAAATTAAAACGAAGAACACACACACCAACAAAACTGAACCACAAAGCCAGAGAGTTTGAAGTTGAACATTCAAGATCATGTGAACTTTCAGATATAAGGAATTCTTACAGTTGCAGTGTACTGGTTTGGACATTCATCTGCAGAAATGAAGTCGTGATGCAATTGCTCCCAGGATATAGCAAATATGAGTTTGGGCAGCCACCTGAGAATTTCCATGAATTACACCTGTCAGTCCTACCACGGAGGAGTAGGATCAAAGTTTGCAATCCTCCAACACCATCTGAGGAAAAACTAGCAAGCTTAAGGTCTGCAGAAGAAACAGCATCTCTAAAGTCCAGGGTGGCAACACAGCTGTGTTTTCAAGCCCCATTTTCACCATTCTGTCAGACCCGGATATAGTCTAAGGTCCATACTGAATTAGCATATAGCAGATATATTTAGAAAGTCCTAGGAGGGGATCAGAATAAGCTCCAATATTGTTAATTTTTTTTTTAAGTTTAGTCAACTAAAATTTAATCCTAATGTTTAATATCTTCACTAGTAATGTCCAGAAAACAAAGATTTGTAGCCCTTCAGTTTTTCCAGCCCCTATGAAGTAGCACAAAGTATTAAATAGTATCAAACTCTGGGAGAACTCGATTTTTAGTGTCAAATCAGGAGCACAACACCCAGTTGAACTGATAAAGAGCAGATTCTCTGCGCCCTAGACTTCTATGTCAGTGGTTAAGTAGGATATGTTAATGGTTGTGGATTTTGAAGAGGAAGCCATAACTAAAAACCCAAACTCAACTCCTACCTCAACACAATGGTACCTATACCAAAGGATGAACTGATGGCATCCAAGTGTTATCCTGTTCAAGGTATAAGGCTCCAAGTAGCAAGAAAGAAACTGCTTCAAGTGTATCACCAATGGAGCTACAGCACCATTACACCATTTTTTGTCTCCGTGCTTACCATGTCAAGTGGCTGTACCACGTGAGTGATCCATCAACACTGCAACAATCCAGCAAATTGAGAAACAATATGAAGATGAGAGTATTGCAACAGTGGGAAAAGGAGAAGACAGGGCATAGTTCTCTTCCCTAGACCACACAGGGGTTTATTAACATGCTGAAACTTTGGCTTATGCTTGCTGCTGATAATGGGAAATGCAAACCAAGGACAAAACCATCCTGCAGAAAGGAACTCCTTTTGGCTTGTTTGTGCAAAGGAAGGTTAACAATGTTAGCGAGTTATTCAGGAAGTAATGGATACTCTCTTGCCCTGAGCAAATTCCTTTTCAATAACAGTAGTAATTTCCTAGGCAATACAACTATATCAAGGTATAATGGCTACTATATTTATCCACATAGGCCCTGTACTGCTGGGATCTAATTTACTACAGCTTAGAAAGCAGTTTACAAATTCTAGGATAGTAAAGTTGCTAGAGACTCGAAGAAAGAAATTCTCTCCTGTGTCACTTGGTTTGAGCACCAGGTTTTAATTTTTTTTAATATTTTTTATTTTTTAAAGAGTATAAAATGCATTCTCTCCAACTTAGAAAAACTGAAAGACTAATAAACCCCACAAGGAGACTGCAAATACACCTATGAGAGAAGAAATCAGCTTAACAAGTTATACGTTGTGCAACTTTTTTATCTTCTTGTCAGAGGAGCTTTATTTCTTCTTTTATTCCAATAACATTCTTTCAATTGACACTCTGAGAAGAAAAATAATCCTTGACATTACATACGAGCCTTACGTACCTAATGAAGATAAAATATCTTAAATTTGTGATGTTTTTGTTAGCTGAATGCCTGAAGTACGGCCTCAGTATGAGAAATGGCACAAGTATATAATCAGCAAAGAAGAGAGGAATGACTCCAACTAATGAAGAGGTAACACTAATAAACACTGAAAGATGTCTCCTGAGAAACAACAAAACTAAACTGCTAAAAGACTTTGGTGGAACACACCATCAGCAAGACAAATAAGGGTGGGTGGAAGGAGACCAAACGTGTGTCAGGGGACTGCAGAAACTTCCATTACATAATGGTAGTAAGAAAATCCAGGCAAAATTGCCATCAACAGAACTAAAAGCAAAATATTTCAACAGGGGTATTGGCAGTTTTCAAACCACATAAAGGAGCGTCAGACTGGTCAAATGTAAAAGGCATTAATAAAGCATAAGACAAGAGGCATAAATAGATAAAACATAAAGGAAGATTTCTAGAGGACAGAAATGCTACTGGAAAAATTTAGTTATAGAATACAATATCCCAAACTTCAATTCAAAATGATCAGCAAAGGTCAGTTGTCAGAAAAACAACTCTGCTTCTGATCTCATTCTGAGCAAAGCAGTCCTTAACCATACCTGCACCACCACTGTCCAGCTGGATTTCTCTAATGGCTGCAGCAAGTAGCTCCCTCCATCCGACTGGCTCCTCACTGTATTATGAACATAAGATTTAGAAATCTGTGTGTGTATGTGTAAAGGCTAACTACACTACCTGTTTCCTGCTATACATGCAAAAGATACTCGATTGGTCAAAGTCTTTTTAGCATATATATTTAATATGGGACTACCAAGAAGACATTTGGATAGGCATCTATATGCATCTTTTAAAAGGACATTTTGCTATTTTGCAAATCACATGTGCACTGGGTACTTGAAACACCCAGAACAGGTAACATGGGATATGCCACGGGATATTCAAATACATTTCTTTGCACTTGTGTCAACTAACGTACTCGTATCAGGAGGTTTATGGCTCTTGTATGAGCAGACTGGCTGTAGATCATGTTCTTCAGCAGAACTGTAGTCTGCAGGGTACAAACATACTGGGACTCTCAGACTCTTCCAGCTGAATTCATATTAAGGTTGTTCCACCTTTCCTTTCCTCCCCACCCCCTGCCAGGACAAAAAAAAAAATACAGTACTGTAAACTCCATTCTGCTGCCTTTTCTGATGAAATCCTGACAAAATTAGACTCCTCCATTACAGATTGATTGCAACTTCCTTACTCTTCTAATTCCTTTCTAAGACAGACCAATTGCAAGAACAGCAGCTCCCTTTACATTCACTTCAGACGAGATGAATGGTGTGAAGTGACTATGGCCAGTCAACGCACGGAATTATTGTGCCAAAGGTCCTATGCAATAGATTCTCAGCTTAATCAAATTTAAGCTTTGAAGTGTAGACATACCCTCTGATAACTACTGTACTGCCCACAGAAGCTATTCACTTTGTTATCAAACCGGCCAGCAACAACAAAATATGAAATCCACCCCCCGCTCCCAAACTCCCAGAGAGCAACAGTGATCAGAACAATCTTTTCCATCCTTGTATGACCTGAAGAATGCATGTTCCCCCTCAGATAAAGGCCTCGCTATGGTTATCTAATGCTAATGTCACTACAAACTGGATTAGAGACGCCCAGAAACCTCGAAATATGTACATGGATAGTCAGCTGTATCCTAATTCTGAGTCTGAAGGAAATCAAATGCTCCAAATTGTGCCTAATGCAGTTAAGTTTGCCCTTTAGGTAGGATAGACCAGTAAGAACATATTACACAGTGATTAGATTAATTCTTGAGTGAAATTCAGAGGGCTGGATCTATCTGTCTATTGTGCCAGTATATTTCAAATTATTTCAGAGACTAGCACTCTTCCCCTGCTCTGCTCCGCAGCAACAGCTGCTCAAGAAATACAGCAGTTCTCTGTCTGGGGTGAAGTTGGCAGCAACTGGGGACAACGCTGCTGTCAGAGTTCAGCTCCCAGTTCTGAAATGCCATTCTACTGGAAATACCAAAGAGCCTAAATCCGGCTACATATACCGCGGGATGTAAAATATCTCTATCTCAGCTTTCAGCAGAAAGCTCTGGAGTCTCATGACATTTACTCCTTTGGCCCCTGTCAGTCTTTCTGCAGACCCTGCAGAGGATTGGAGCTAGCTGCCATAAATGGTTGGAAAACAACATGTTCTCCAAGCGCCTGAAATTGAGGAGCACTGTTTTAGCTTAGGGAAAAAGTGGCAAGGAGCCAGGGTGACAGGTGCCCCAGAAATGGAGATGATGATCAAACTGTTGCCAACATTAGCCACTGCTGTCCTGTTGACCTGTAAGAAAGGGCATCCCATGCTCTCCAGGTGTATCAGGGAAATGACAGACCAGAAAAGGATAGGATGTGTTTGCTGGCAGTAACTCAAGTCTCTCCTCATTAAAACCTAGCTGTGAAGGAATTTAATGGGTCTCATCAGAAACAATCCTACCAGTAAGCCTTTATTAGGCATCGCAGCAAGCACAGCTCAGTGCTGCCGTGACATCGCAGAGCAGCTCAGCGCGATCTGCAGGCACCAGAAGAGTTAAAAACGCAGATTCCTGCTGAAACTGCCAAGAGCTACAAACCTTCTCCTGTGTGGGCGGCAGCAGCAACTAAATCCACTCCCCAACAATTGGCTGGCCTGCGGAAAGAGAGGCGGGGAAGAGACAGGTCATGGGGGAGACCCCTGCCCCTCCCAAGTAAATAGCAGCACAGCATCTGCTCAGGTTTTCAGCTAAAATCTGTCAGACGGGTCCCTTAATTTTACCACCAGCCTCTAGAGACAGCAGCCTCTGACCTTTATCAGGAAGAGCACCCTTGTCCTCTAATTACAGACTTCCCAGAAAACGCAATCTAGCCGGCACTTAATACAAAATGAAAAAAAAAAAAGGCTTCATAACATCAAATTATGATCTGAGATTTTTAAATACATCCCCCATCAAAATGGCAGAAGAATTCAAGCATGTTCTCACAAGCCATCTCACTCCCACTAGCATTACCTAACAGTACTTATTAAAAACATTTCCTGTCACCTTTCCCCCCCACCAAAAAGCCTGCCCTCCCCGCAAAGCCTTGCTGTGCAGATGTCGCCCGCAGCAGCACAGCTTCTTGCTGCGCAAGCTTCAGCACAGGTGTGCAGAGCGTGACCTGGGCAGAAATACATGTGCCATTTCCACTGGGAAATCTAAGAGACTTATTTAGCCAGGACAGTGCCGATTAATCTACTAATGGAATGAATCAAAAGTGTGTTCCTGGCCCTTCTCCTTTCACATCCCAAAGCCTCAAGGGAGCTGAAACCATCTGGCAAATGCCTGCTCCAAGCAATGTTATGCTACTGCTGGAAACACCTCTCCCCTAATATTGAGAAGAATGAAACCATCTTCCCTCCACCAGCTATTCTGGGGAGCATCTGCTCAGCTTGCTGGGGTAGCCTGCTTGTAAGTGGTATCCCTCAGCAGCAAATGCAGAGCTGCTCACTCACCATGCAGAAGAAGTCAGCAGAAAAGCGAGCGATCCCATTCATTGACTCGGGGTCCCGCTGAAGCAGCCAGCGCAAGTCGGGCAGCGAAGCAGTTAACTAACGCACAGGCTGCCCTCCCACAGCACTTCCCGACAGCAGGGAGGCTCCTGCCCAATTCTCTCAGTCCTTTTTTGGTGCAGCGGGAGTTGCAGGTAGGGTAGCAAGAAGGTGTTTGTGTAAAAAAGAAAAAAAAAAAAAAGAAAAAGAACAGGAAATCTCTAAGCACCAGAGAAGGAGATCTGGCCAAAGAGCTTAAAGAGAAATCAAGATAGCAAACAGCTCCAAGGTTCATACATGATACATGTTATTACAGTGAGGCAGAGGGAAGGACTGACTCAGAGATGCTGAACATCCCGCACCCTTTGAGTAATAAGCAAGCTGAGGAAGAAACAGAGCTACGAGACAGCTGTCGCAAAGAAAGGACCTCGGCAGTTGTAAGATCGTACAGCAGCATAGGAGCCTCCTTATCTTACAGTTTAGACCAAAAAAAGAAAGAAAGAAAGAAAGAAAGAAAGAAAGAAAGAAAGAAAGAAAGAAAGAAAGAAAGAAAGAAAGAAAGAAAGAAAGAGAGGTCCAAGACAACAGCAGTCATACGGCTGTGGAATTATGCATATGGTAACAACTGGTTTTTGACTGTCACAGAATAATACAAGTACAGGGCAGGGGAGACGAGAGGTCCTCCATGCTCAGAGGCAACACACAGCATGTTAAGACAAGCATCCATCAGGAATTGCCTAACTTGTTATTACAGACTCCAAGAAACAGGAACTCTTGTCCCCTAAAATTACCCTGCTTCAGTGCTTCACTACATTGAAACAGAAAATGTTTCACCCCATAATATCCAATTTAGGCCTTCCTTGATGCAAGTTCAGCTGCCTTCAATGGACACAGTAAATAATCAATCCCCACCCTCCATACTTCTCTAGTCTTTCTTCTTTTCTCCCCCCCACGCCCCCCCCACCTTTTAAAGAAGGAACAACCTCAATATCTTCCTCCTATATCACGCTATCTAAGCCTCCTTTTCTTGTTTCCCTGGACTTTTTCCAAATTCTGTCTGCATCTTTCCTAAAGTACCTAAAACTAGGTACAGTGCTCCACTCACTGAGCTGAGCTCCAAAGAATAATTACCTTCTGTAGTTACTTGACACACCTGGAAATACATTCCATGTTCTTAAGACCACAAAAAACAGCACCACATATTCAATTAGTTATCTCCTATCACCCTAGATGTTTCCTTCGATATTACTGTTTAGCCAGCTACTCTCCATTTTACATTGTGTATTCAGTTCCCTTTGTTAATATAGCTTAGTTTTGTCTAATTTCACATTGTTGGATTTTCAGATCATTTCTTCAATTTACCATGATCTTTTTGACACCTACTGCTGCCTTCCAAAGGCTGCCAGACCTCCACATATGAATATGAATATAAATATACATATATTTTTTTTTTTCAGTCACTGAATTACCCTAATGTTTGATGAGAAGCACAGAAGAGCACAGCAGCCAGGACAGACCATGTTAAGACTCCAGATAACACACACACACAAAAGCATGACATAATTACTCCAGACATGGTTTTCCAATGAGGTGCTCAGCCACTTCTTAATTTCACCTTTCATTTGCCTAGTTTATGTAAAGGTCAAGCCAGACTAGATCCAAAACCAGTAGCTTTCTCCATCTGCCAGGCCTGCTGCCATGTCAGAGAAGAAAATTAAATTGATCTGACATGATTGGTCCTTAAAAATTAGCAATGTATGTCTGCTGTTGCCTTAATTTACTTTAGTAAAACATCTGACCGTAAGCATCTGATATTTTTCAACATGTTCCCAGGTTCTGTAACTACACTGACTTCTTGTATTTCTTGGGGTCTCCACCCTCCCTTTAAAAAAAAAAAAAAGCTTGAGAAATAATATTTCTATATTTATTCACACATACCTCCTTCATTCCCTTGAAGCCTATGAGATTGAACAGGTTGCCCAGAGAGGCTGTGGAGCCTCCCTCCTTGGAAGTCTTCAAAAGCCGCCTGGATGTGGTCCTGGGCAACCCGCTCGAGGTGGCCCTCCTTGAGCACGGGGTTGGACCAGATGGCCTCCAGAGGTCCCTTCCTACCTCAACCACTCTGTGGTTCTGAGAGATTTCCTGCTGTGCAGAACACACACTGGAGACAACCCATCACCCAGGCACAGCCCCTACGGCCAGCAGGAGGACATACCCAAACCCTCACCCTAAGAGCGCGTCCATCTTAGGCTGAACTCTTTGCAGCAGCAATGCATCGCAGCACAAGCGCCTTGTGATAAAACGAGCTCGAACCTGGAGCTCAAACCTGCTCAACCCAGGAAAGCACCCGTGCCTGGCTGCTCAGCCTCCCCTCAAAACACAACGCTCTATTACCTGCATTTCTCGTGCCTCAGCACTTAGTGACACATTCTCTCCCCAGCCCTCCCAGCGAAACTCCTCTTGTCGAGGGTAGCCTTCTCGGAAACCTGGAGAAGCCAAAACCAACTGCTTGCTGGACGCAAGACACCCAATTGTCTTCCCCCGCTCTCCCTAAAGCATTAGGCAATCCTGCTTCACAGCGACGGTCAGAAACTGCTGCCAGGCGATAACCCCAAAGACACGCTCTGGAAAACGACTGGAGGCAGGAGGAAGGCGCTGGCTGAGCGCTGGGTGCCCTCTTCTGGCAGCCCACAGCCGGAGCCGCGGGGCCAGCCCCGACCCGGGCACCCCGAGGCCCAGGCCCTGCCAGGCCGCCCGGGCTCGCTCCCTGCTCCCCGGGGCTCTAATCTATACGTGACAGCGCTGCTGCGGATGCACTCAGGAACTGAGGCCCTTGAACCCCCAGGTCGTTCCATTCCCTCACCTGACAGCTTCCAAAACAATTCAGTTTTAAATTAGCTGTGCACAGAAGGACAACTTTTTTTTTTCCCCCTCATAAAACATACCTAAAGTGCGGGACTCGTTGCCACAGGATGTAGTGGATGCCAAAGATTTAGACAGCCTCAGAAACCATTTAGACCAATTCAATAAAGAAAAATCTATCACAGGTGACCTTAAAAAAAAAAAATCTATGGCCAGGAAATCCCAAAGCCACCAGACTGCTTAAAGAGTATATAGCAGGGGAAGTATCACCGAGTCTTGGCGCTGCTCCCTGCGCTTTAAGTACTTGCCATTAGACACTGTCAAAGACAGAACGCTGGAACGCGGAGACCTTCTGTCCGACCCAGAATAGCCACGTTTATGCTCTTCAGTATGATATAATGCCGATCAGCAAGCTGTTTTCTCTACACTGTTTGGTTTTACCTTGCAGTCCTCCAACTGATCATTTTACAGACTACTTCTAATACACGTGCAATGGTCTCTAGCACCCCGTAATTGTTCAGAAGGGGAAATCTAAACGAAACGCTGTCCCTCTCGCCAAAATAACTGAGGGGGTTGGGAGTCTCCAAGACTCTTGCGGGCATCGGGTAACACTTCAACTGTCAAGAAGTACATCACAGAACAAAAAGTGGTCTCCTGGTTGTCTCCCAAGAAGGATGACTCACATCTCCTCTCTTTAACCCCAAGAAGAGATGAGAAATTGCTTGAATCGGAGAACTCAAACATGAAAGGAATTTCTATTACATCATCCAGCCCATTTCCTGCCAACGCCTCACAGTCCCAGAGTTTTGGCTGGACTATTCATCAGCAAGGTAATCATTACTTCTCCGGAGGAACTGTTTAGAGGGCTAAAGGATCTTATTGTCAGGAAGTCTTCTCATGTATTTGAATTAGACAGATGTATAACAAAGAGAAATTAAGAAAGAGTACATCTTCCCCCCCCCCCCT
>VXAL01013555.1:147977-190127 GCA_013399475.1 Chauna torquata | reverse complement strand
CCCCTTTTTTTTTTGTTATTAAGAGTGAGGAACACATTGATATGGAGCTTGCTGAAGAAGTTTTTGAAAGGTATTCAATGTTCTACAAGTAAAGGATTCCCTGCCTTGTATTGAGAGGCTAGGAAGGCAGCAGACATGAAGGAAGAGAGAAATAAATATAAGATCAGAAATAAATGTAAGTCTGTTTGTAGGACTTCTGTCAAATGCAAAACAGTATGCTTCATGTACTACTTAAACCTTTGGATGCATCTTGATAGTAGGAGATCAGCTAAGCAGAAAGGAAAGGAGAGATTTGGGGGAATGTGGCCACCATGACTCAGTTCACCGTATAATTTCAGAAAGCAGGTTATAACAAGCTCAGTATTTAGTGGTGTATGCGCTACAACTTTCTCTAATCCCAACTCCTGCATCTGTCCTGCAGTTTCTTAGGGATATAGTTGGGGCTTGAGAAAATACGGAACCACTTTGTATCACTCCAAGTGACCAGCTGAGTGTCTCCCCAAGACAGTTCTGAATTCGGAGGAGAAAGATTACTAGAGTGGTCTTGTTGGAGCTCATCTTTCCTCTTCCAACTCATTCATGATTGGATCTGCTTGAACTTCAGTCTGTAACCAAAGTCCTCCTTCAGCTTTAACCACTCTGCTCTCTTCTTTCCTTCCCAGGTATCAGATTTCCATTGCTTTTCACTAAATTCCTTCCACTGTCAGCAATGTTTTCCCTTCTGAATGCTGAGAGTTACGGACTTGGATGCACTTCTGTAAAAGATGTCTCAGGAAGTCCTCCCCTCCTGCAGTGGTAACCACCTGTCCATAACACACCTTAAACTATCTCCACACTGTTTACTGCTTCAGTGCTAAACAGTACCCCCCAGCAGTTATCCCACTACACACCACTGAACCCTTCTGCATGCAACTGCTTTACAAATGCTTTCCACCTTTTGAATATGTTAGAGGTTTTTGCCCAGACTGTATTCTCTAAAGTGAAGCTTGTTATTTGTTATGGGACATTGCAGTTAGGTCAGTAACACAACATCTCATCAGTCCTGTCTGGTACTGAGAGAAAACATTTCACTGCTTGCCTGAAGAGAGGTTGTGGAAGCCAGGAAGTGGAAGATCTGACAGTCTTATCCCTAATTCACCCAATCTAAGACATAAGGAAGATGTTTACAACAGTCTCCCCTCATTAGCTTGGTTCCATCCCAAGCTTCGGGTTGTTTGCTTGAAAGCAAAGAAGTACTCCCCAAAAGCACCAGGAATACCAAACCCGGTCTTCTCCATTTTATACGGAGGACCTCAGACATTTCCTGATCTTTGTCCTGGCTCTTCACTCAAAGAGTACGATTTTAAGATTTTATTTAAGGCCTTTCTCCCTCTCTCTGTCCCTCAGTTTAAGGATTTGCATTAAACATATTTCATTCAAACCAAAAGTCTAAGTTAAGTGGAAAACAAACCAAAAACCCACAAACATCAACCCTCCCCTTCCAGCTCCTTAATAACATAACACTTCTCCTGCCACAGTCTTACCAGTTACCCAGCAACTTAGCATACTCACTAGAGGGTGTATTTTCATGGTCAGTTACAAGTAGGAAAACAAATTTAAACCCAAAATGCTTTTCAAGAACACTACTTAAAGGTTTAAACTCTTGAGACACCAAGTTTTGGACCTGGAGAGACCATGGCTGGTGCTACTGTAGTACAAATAAGAAGAAACAAGTAGCCAAGCCATTTTCCTCCAGAAGGTCACTATTTATTTTATGACAAGAGCATCTCAGTCTGTTAATACTGTACTAAACCAAGAGATTTTTGTGGATACCCTAATCCATACTGAACCACTAAGCTGCTAATCAAGTTGTGGCAACATCCCCAAATTCACGCTTCATCCACACAATGGAAAGGAGGAAGACAGCGGTGCCTGCCGGCGGCCAGCTCCAAGAGGAAGCCCAGTGCCCTGCTGTCCTGCCTCCCACGGGGGCTTGAAGGGCTTCCTTGTTGAGCTCCCTGCACCAGGGGGGACCGCGCAATGAAAGCAAACAGAAGGAAAGCAAGAGGGGAGGCTTCCTGTTCTCACAGACTGCCAGCACCGTTCACTCAGACCAGCTCGCGGCCATGGGGAGGGAGTGCACGCAGCCTGCCGTTGCCTGCGATGCTCCAACAGATACACCAAAGCAGCAAGCGAGCAGCAACCCAGGGGAACAGGCTGACAATTGGAGAGGATTTAACAGCATTTCACCTTAAGCTTGAACTCACACTGAGGGGATAGCGATAAAGCTGTTCCTAGTAGTTGCCATGGGCACCCATGCTACCCTGGGCTACAAGCTCATCTACATAGAGGAGAACAACAGGTCAGGCCTGGTGAGCACTCAGATGGCAAACCAGCCACCGAAATTATGCTGTTGAAGGAAGTGTCGTTTGTGACAGGTAATGACGTTTCCACATCAGTACCAAGCCAATGGCCCAGTTTAATTTAAGAATGGCACTCACGGAAGTATAAGCTTTTAAAAGAGGCTTCAATCCAACACCCTAACCTGTTGTGATAGCTGAGGATCACTTTCCATAACAGAAGAGGTGTAACGGCTCTAACATCCTGACCCAGTTCTGGCGTGTGCAATTACCTCCTGCTTGCATAAACTCTCTCTCCTCCTCTCTTCCCTTCAGTGGGAGCTGAACAAGGTGTTCTTGCTCATTTTGCTGCCTGTTGGAGAACATATTTATTCTGTGCAGCTGCCACAGAAGTGCCAGCATTCAACAGCAACTCAGACAAATTTTAGATATCATTTCTAATACACATGAAAAGCACTAGAGCAATACTACATAGACCTTGGCTATATATAAAACAAGCTGGCATAGTTAGCATGGAATAACTTTCCAGAGGCAGACTATTTATTCTAGATGGGTTTGTACATAAAAGTTGTATCAGTATAGCTGTACTAGTCATTTTCCATGTTGAGACAAAACTCATAGTATATCACAGCTGTTTGTCACAGCTTGGGAAATGAAGCAAAGAAGTCTTGGTTCACTGCATTTCAGGCAGGCACTCATGTTACAAAAAAAGAAACACCATTTTGCTGGCAGGCCCAACAGAGGAATACAGTACTGAATAGTCTCCAGAGAATAAGCTCTCTTCACCAAACGACTTGGTTCTCATCTCGGTTAACAGCATTATGCTAACGCTTCCCGTATTCTCCCTTTATGGAGGGCTTCACTCTTGCCATCATTCTAGCACTAGAGAAAAGCAGGGGCATCCTGCCATGCCCGTGCATGCATTATAGGCATCCACAGAGCAAACCTTGAATTCTTGAGGACAGTCACAGAGAGCTTTCCAGCTCCTTACATAGCTGTAACAGCCCCAGCAGTGCAACACTTACAGCAGCAGAAACCCCTCTCATTTTAGGCAAACTTTTACCATACTGATTTAGCATACGTGCTACTTAAGCCCTATCACCACAAAAAGTCCAGTAGGACAGCACTTTGGCAGGACAGGCAGGGAACAGGGGGCTGTGCTATGTGTTATCATAAAGCAATAGTGCAACACCAGAATTAAGAGAAATAGAGCCTCAACATGAACCCATCTCCTTTGCCTCAGTGCTGCTGGCCTTGCATGATGATGACAGAATGCTTAAATATTTGGGAGAGGACACAAGATAAACTTTGTACTGTAGACCTAAGCATTTCCAAATGGCCAAAGGAAGGACTCAAACCAATCACATATTTCCTCTGGCAGGAAGAAAAACTATAATAATCTGGAACACATGGGTACGGTTTAACCACTAGAGGGTGTAAAAACAGCATAGTGAAAGGTTTGCAGCCAGCAATTAGTGGCACGGAGAGCTGGAAGGAGCGAGAAGGACATACAAATAAGCGAAGGAGTAGGACACTACATAAGGTGAAAGAAAGGGTAAATGATATCCAAAGAATTTCTAGGAGGGCTACTGCGGTCACACAATGAGATGCCCTGAAAATAAACCTCTGCTCTGCTACTTCTGCCAAGGAAAACATTGTGGTAAAAAGCACAATGCGGGTATTTACAATAAATAAGTGCAACGGCAAAGAGTGAGATTACAGACTTACACTCTCCAGCTCAAACCCAGCTCCTAATCTGATGAAAGGGAGAAATCTGACACAATTGCTCCTACATCTCAATTAACTTTGTTACAGGGTCAGGATTGCTACACACAATCTCACACCACTTCCTTCCTTCCTCCTTCCCCTGTGCAGAAAAGCAGGTGATGCACCAGGCAGCACTGCCCATCCCGCACCAGCCCCAGTCTGCGGCAAGGGCTTCTTTCTGGAGCTATCATGTTAGAGGCTCCCAATCAGATTAGCTAAAAGCTTTGAAACCTCATTAGTAAAAACCAGACCTGAATTTAATCCATTTCAGGACCAAAAGCAAGAAGGACGGAAAAACCTTTACCACAGTTCAAGATGTTACCAAGAGCAGAATTTTTATTTTATTGTTTAACAAATACTTGCTAAAATGAAAACACCTGAGTTAAACTGAAGCTGTTTGCCCGCTGGGAAATTTCCATGAAGCTACGTGCCATCTGAAATACATATGCACACTGGCTACCATACATCACTTCCTGCGCTCACCCATACAGAGCCCTCCGGGGCTGCCCCCTCCATAGCTCTCACTTCACGCCCGGGCTGCTGTATAGCTTCCTGCGCCCATCACCGCTGCTCTGGTGACCTGTCAGCAACAGCAGCTCTGGACTTTCAAATCAGAAGATTTATTAAGGGATGAGAAAGAGGAAATCTCTGAAGCAGGACACCAAAATGATACACTAAGACAACCCAAAACCACCCCTAAATAGGTACAGTGAAACACAAAATACAGCGCAGACAGTGCTACCAGAATGGAAAAAATGAAAGCAGATAGGAACCGCTTTAAGGATCTGGGACTGGCTCTGGCTCTTAAAAGCAGCATTCCTTACTTAGCCTGGATAGAGTAGGAACACAACTCCCATAGCATCGCAGCACATATTATCTATTTGTGCTAGTTAACAGTTTAGTATATCCCAATACGCATTCTGAGTAACTCCCTCCTATATGGAAATTCATACACGCATTACAAGCACCAAAGGCTTGAGCTTTTCAATTGCTGATGCTGCACTATGCTGCACTTCCTTCATAAAAGCATCTCCCTTTAAGCTGTCGTTACATATGCCCAGGCCTCATCAAGACATGATGAAAATCGCTTTCTTTATATAGCAGTACCTGAGAGTATTAAAGAACTTGATTTTAGCTTTGTTATTTGTTCATTACTGAAACGTGCTGCATTATTGATTTTCTGTGCATATTAATTTCCTGTTACACTGGTTCATTCTCTGCTATGCAGTAGCAGTGCATAAAACTGAAAAGGCTCCATTCCAAGAAGGAAGATTTAATGCGTGACAGTTGTATCTTGTAATCCATTAAATTTCATTTGTTCCAAAGCATCTCCTCCTTCCTTTGCACAAATTCATCAACTGGGATTTCTCTGTCTTCTGGTAGGACAGAAGAGAATGATTACAGATGCAATGCACTGAACAGTATAATTTTTTACTGCTGTAGAATGAGAACATCCTGAATAACAGCAAGGGGCAGGGGCCGTGAAGGACTTGAAAGGAAGGCAAGAGAAGTTCACAGATACTAGAAACAACCCAACGGGGCATGTCATTCCCTACTCCACTGGGAAAGCTAGCAAAGCAGGCTCTCACAAAAAGTAAATGTTGTTTTGCTCCCCAGATGCTAGAATTACCACACTAAAACAGGGCCAAGCATGCACTGGCACTGAACATCTACATTCATTAACGCTGAGGAGATATAGTGGGAGCTCAGGACAAGGATTTTAAGTTAGAAAACTTCTAAGAATAAAGAATTTCCTGAGCCATTGGTAATGTGGATCATTTTTAACCCCTTTCCAGGCACATTGCCACATACTGCTGGAGGCCACAAAAAACATTCAGTTCACCATATATACATCCACAAGCATTGCACAATAGAACAAAATTACCACTCCTTAACAAGATGGCCAGGAAGCTGTTGGACAAAACACCCAGAAGCATACAGAGACGCGCACACACATTTACTGCAATCAGACTCTTACTTGATTGTCTCTTGCTGGGTATCCATGATAACCTGAAGTCAGAGGCTCGTTCTGCAAGACAAGAAAACAAAGAGTGAATGTAGTGGTTACAATGAAGGGAAACCAAGGAATTACAGGTCTGTCTGAGCTCAGCCAAAAAGACAAACCTGCATGAAATGGGGGAAGAATGAGCCAAGATTAAAGCACTTTGCTAACTTCCTATTATCCATGTAAGCCAATACACCTAAGACTCATTTATTTTCACCTACATATACCAAGTTGTGCAGAAGAAAAAGAAATCAAAACCATAAAATAAGCACAAACCAATCCTACCTTACCCCCTATAATTTCAGTTGTGTATAATTTTTGTAATTTTCCAAAGAATTTTTTATATGCAAACATCATTTACCATCACAAAAACTGAACGAAATAGAACATATTATAGAAGCTGCAGCCCACCTTGCCCAGTCTTGAAGAAATGTTTCCCTAAACATTAGCCATGAAAGTGTCAATTTTCTCCTTTTTAAAACTATACTAATAGTTTAACATGAACTTAAAAAGCAGTCAGTACAACTTCAATTACCCTGGCAAGCCTGAACGATACCTCACATGACAGGAAATCAATCCTCTAGACTTTCTTCCTTTACCCCAGAAGGGACCCTAAGCCTACACTCCTCGTGTTACTGGCAGCCCTGTCACCATGCTCTTTGGGAACGTATGAACCTCCAACACTTCTGGAATTTCTCCATGGAATTCCCAGATTCTTCTCTACTTTAGCAGTGCAGCAAGGGATTAAAATAACACAGCTCATGATAATTTCTAAATGTTCATTTCTGCATCTTAATTTCTTTTCCATTACTCTCCATCCAACGCTTCTTATTCAAAACGGATAGAGGGCACACACACGTCCCATGCATCCTTCTCCCTGGGTGGAGGCTAAACTAAACTAGACAAAGCCTATTTCAGTTCCACCCTAGTACCCCTGCTCATTCATAAGCACCTCCCTGCAGAAGGCTAGAAGGAAAGGAGGCCAGCAGTCCTCCGCAATCAGTTTTTAAGTCTGTTCCTATCTCTTGTTATGGCTGAGGAGGAGGAACTCCTAAGCCAGCCCTGCACTTTCTCCAGCAGCTCTTGGGGAGGGGAGAGACCCTGGCAGAACACAGCAAAACAATACCAAATGGTCAAAAACAAAGATACGGTGGGCCTGCAGCTGACAGCAATCATGTATTCCAGCTACCTTCAGACTTTACAAAGAGGTTCTGTTGAGATGCTTCAGGTTTTGTTTTTACTGGTGCTGGGATATTCGGCTCAAACTGGCCAGCTCCTACCAGAGAGGAGTCTTCTGCCCTGTGCAGGGCACGTGATCGTGAGGCATAATTTCACAGTTTGCATATGAACACTTTAACACAACTTCTGTTAAAAAATAAAGATGCTAATAATTCAATACAGGGCCTAGCAATGCTATTTTAAGTTTGTATTTGTCCTCCTTCTCTTCCTCTTTACCTCAAACCTGCCCAGGGGATTCTCTGCGGAAACTTGCCAGGAAATATCAAACTTCATCTTCAGGCTCTCACGCTAAAGCTAGGGTAGCACGCATCGTACGTGAGCTTCAAGGACAGCACAACTTCTGGCAGCGGTTTGGGGGATTAACAATAATTAATTACGTTGACCACCCTATGAGTGCACTCTTTTCAAGCACTGATAGCCAACAAGCAGGTAAAGCACAAAACTCTGCAAATACAGAAACAGAAGAAAGTACATAGAGACTGGAAGAAGCAAGCAGAGACTGACAGCTACAGTACTACAGTGTAACAGTATAACCTAGCTTTTGGGTTTTACCTGTGAATCTAATTAAAAACCAAGCAACACCAAGATGAAAACGCACAGCTATTACTCCCCCCGTGCCCCAAACGTAAGTACACAGTGAAAGAAAACACTTTGATTGCTGTTTCTCCCCCACACAACAGTTTACCAACCTAGATGAGTGCAATAACTGTCCACCTCCTACTTCTCTTCTCCTGCAAGACCACTGCAGGTCCAGTTTGAACGGCACTTTGTACACAAGTGTGCAAAGTCAGTACCTTAAACATGCCTGTGTGCCAGCAATCTTTCGCAGCAACACTTTGGAAACCAGGAAGGTTTCCACACAGTGAACGAGGAATAAATGGAGAAGATACCACTGCGGATGCTGAAGATATGGGCAGTGAACACAAGCTGAAAGTAATAACGAAGAAAGGAAAAAAGAAATCATTATTTTGAGGGTAATGTTCTTCATCACATCAAGGACTAAGGAAAGGAATTGTCACCACGAAGCAGTGGCAGAAAAGAGACAAAACCAAAAACTTTGTAGGATTCCTGAAATCAAAGGACCTGGATGCACAGAAATCACCTCCAGAAACGGAATGGTTTTTATAAGTAGAAGCAAACCACAAGAGTGCAAAAAAGAAGAGAAAGACAATTAGAGAGATCTAAGGATGGTCCACAGTGTGTAAGATGTCTGAAAGAAACACAAAGAAAAAAAAAAATCAAGTGGAAGAAAGAAAAACCAGTAAACTCCACTTGTTTTTCAGAGGACAAAACCCACAAATCGCAGACTGAAAATGTTTGAGGGATATTGTTACAACTAAAGGTAAGGGAAGAAGGTGAAAGAAGGTTACTTCAGGAAGCAAGAGCTTGGAAAAAGTGGAGGTTAGAAAGAGGGTAGCAGCTGGAGCATTAAGGTCATAAAAGGGCCAAAGATATCTCTGCCTTTCATACAGCAACGCTGCCACGAAGTACTGTACTATTTGCAAAATCCCTGCTGTGCGTATCATTGCTCTAATTGAACTTCGCTCTCCAAGAGAAGGCAGGAAGCGCCTAGGGAAACTCTCTCCCACCAGTAATCTCCAGTGCTGCCAATTTTACAGGTCACTAATGGTGCATCCGGGGCCTGCTGCATGATTATTCCATACAGAGCTTGCTTTTGTTGAAAACTAAAAGGAGCAAGAAGTGAAGGAGTTAAACTCCTGCAACTGGAACAGGACAGTCCAGCGCATCCAGAGAGAAAGCCCCTGCTAGGCAGCAGGGGATCTAAGGCAGCAGAGACCAGAGATACAGCTGCATCTCCTCTGCCTGCACACACGCAAAACTAATCTCACAAAATGGAAGTGAAAAGGGGGGGAAGATTTGTCACAGATAAATACCCTGCCCACAAGCACATTGGGACTCCCCCTTGCCCTACCAGCCTGGTGGGAGAGGGAAGCCCCAGCTAACTCCATTTCTCCTGGCAATTACTTTTCTCTTTCACTACCAACATGTAACCAGACATTCATAGAGAAATTGAGTTAGGCAGTGCTAGCCTGCCAAATCAAATCAAACTGCCACTGGGATGTTTCATTACTTTGTTTACCACTGAAAGGCATTTCTCAGGTACTTGCAATTTGCTTTAGAGCAGGGAGAGAAAGACAGACAATAATACAGTAGATCAGATTTGTGCAGCAAACATTGTGATTTTATTCAAACCGTATCGACAATCTCACACATGGGCTTCCACACTTCCGTAGGACGTGAGCATTATTGCTGTACTCTGGTAATAGTCTCTGGGCTGGCCAAGTGGATTTAACAGGAATGAAATTCACAACTTAGTCAAGTCCACTAAGCCTTAAACGCTCTCTTCACTTCAATTTTTCCCCCAACTTTAATATTCCAGCCTCATTAACACAAGTTCAGTTACACTGACATTTGCAATAGTATGGTCTGCCACAAAGCAAGAGCCATTGGGTCATGAAATAAGAAAAGCACGGCCGACTGCAGATCACTCGAGAGCAGAGGAGATGATCCTGCACCACAGAGCATCCAGGCTTTGAGGCCGTTAGCGTTTGGTTTTTGTTGTGGGTTTCGTTTCTTTTTATTGTTGTTGTTGGGTTTTTGTTGTTGTTGGGTTTTGTTTTTTGACAACTTTAGTTTTTTTTCCTCAACTTGAGAAATTTTAGAAGTTGCTGAAGTCAACAAATCTTGAAAACAGGAGTTGTCCATAAGCCAGGGCACCAGTAAGAAATCACCAGCTCTGCATGTTCTACTAGCTTATGAAAGGCCACAGAGGACTGGAGCAGAGTCAGTCATCTAGAAGAAATGTCATAGCTGTAATGGATAATGGAAGATGTAAAAGTCTCCTCACCCTTTCCTTAAAAATAAAGCTAAAATTTAGCTTAAGAGGAAATAATTCTCTTTGACCCAACTTGACCTCAGAACAAATTAATTTTACATCTCAGACTCATTTTGCCAGACTCAGCAATCAAAGAAGCCTTATTAGCAATTGTTTCTTGACTGCCAAACTCTAAAGCCTGCAGGTTAAAACTACACTACTAGGAACTGTTAGCTCTGTAAGTTCATCCATATTTCCCCAGCCAGAGAATCAATTCCTGTTGAATCCAAACCTCAGCTTGAAGCTTTGAGCCCTTTTGGCTGCAAAGACAACTTCAGAAACAGGACCAAGTGATCTCTCTTCACTGGGTTTACAGGATTCCCAGCACCGTGAGAAAGCCAGGCAAAGTGGAGTGAAGTTAATGCAATTCCTTCAAGTTTCACAACCACCTCCCGGGGTCTGGGCAATGACAGCAAAGCTGAGATGAGACCAGCTTATTTCTCTCTACTCCAGCTGCCCCCAGGAGTTACCACCAGCACAGCAGCCTGGTGGCTTGGACAGACATGGAGAGGGAGAGCTCCAGGAAGGCAGAAACCCCTGGGCTACACAGAGCAACAAAATAAAGGCGACAGAAAGTTACTTGTTCCTCCCAAAAGCAAAATGGGATTTTGAAGTGGTGCGATAGCACAAGCTACACATTTATCAGAGACTTGAGCTAGACAAACAGAAGCCACTTTTCCAGAACACGAAGAATAAGATGTTTACAAAAAGAGGCTGAAGAAACACTGGCAACTAAGCTATTAATCTCAAAGTGACAGCTGCGAAAAAGTAAAGCTCGTGAGCCAGGCAGAAATCCCAGCACTGCTCTCTGCAGCTCAGTGGTTTCACTGTCCTTTTTGCTTTACATCTTACATAGCAGGAAAGACAGAAACCCTGGGCTTTGAGGGGGGTGAGCTCTAAAAAGGCATTTTAGTACTTCACCGGTGGCAGGGCACTAGTAAAACTGTAAATGCTTCGACCTTATTACCAGCTACCAGGAAAACAGGTATGTCTTCATTAGGCCCTTCCTTGTACAAATCGCTGCATATAAGCAAACAGGAAATAGGTGTTTCTTTGCCCAAGTGCATCTGATGCATTCAGTTTGCCTTTGATTGTTTGTGCCATCTCCCTACCTCAAATTATCTGTGGATAAAATTAATGGGAAAAGCAGCATCTATGGCTGAACTACCGATTATTAATGAAAAAAACTGAACTAAAGTAGTTTTTAAATGGATCTTAATGTCACCCTTCTCCCTTGATACTTACCCTAATTTGATATATAGCTCTCGCTAATCACTCTGCAGTTCCAATAACTGCATCTATAGTGTGGGATGCTTCCCTTCAGCTGTCTTCACTTTCAATTAAATTTGTTTCTCAGCTTTGGCCGGTCTCCAATCACGCAAACGTCATCCAGCAGAGGACTTCCATTTATCCGCTTCCTCGTTAGCATCCTGACATCAACAACCCGTGCTTACCGGGATGCGAGAAACAGGACTAAGTCTTTACTGCTTACTCGTCCCCTTTTATCCTGGAGCATATGCGGGGACTCAAAGCAAGAGATTTTGATAAAAGACGCCGTGCCAAGTGTGCTGTGCACCGCTGTCCTTGTGATCGCTTGGAGGACGCACGCCAGCTGGCATGGCCCTGGCTTTCCACGCCCGAATTCCCGAGGCCATGCCTCAAGGGACGGACCACCAGAGGCACTGCTGCCAGCACCATGCTCCGGCCGTGAGGGCCCTGAGGCCGGCCTCATGTCCCCAGGGCCTGGAGGCTGGAGGCCCATCCGGGCCCTCTTCCTTCCTGGAATTCTGGCCCCGTTGCCATGGTGACAGCGGCCTCCAGCTGGCCCCCCCTTCCAAGGTTTCCCCTTTTCCTGAAGCTATGGTGTTTTCAGGACAGCCAGAGCGGGTGGGATGGGAGAGCAGGCAGCGAGGCTGTCCCTCATGGGAGGGGGCCGCAATGCGTCTCCTGCCTCCTCACAGCACCATGGCTCCCTCAGGGAGCAGGCCACCGGGGTCTTCTACCCAGGACAGGTGTTTCTCAAGGTTCCCAAAATGCCCTGAAAGGCTGTTCGGCCTTCCCTCCACTCCCGTGAGCACTCAGCTGGGAAGCAGAGCCGCGCAGGGCGACCATGGGCAGACCCCTGCGCGCCCTCCAGGCTGCACGTTTCCGCCACGCAACGGCCATCCCGCCACGCGCTTCCCTCTGGGACACAGCTCAAGCCGTGCTGAAGGTGGTAGGCTGAGACACGCTGCCAGGAAAAATAGAGAAAATAAAATAAAAGAGGCAGCCCCAGCCACTCGCCTCCCCCTGGCTCCTTTGCACCAGTACAAGCACTTGTCCTCCCCAGGCGCTGAGCTAGGTCAGGCAACTGAGGCAGATGGTAAAGAAAAAATAATAACTGTGTTTCTGCGTGTGTGTTTTCAGCTGAATCTGCTCCTCATCCTGGCTGACTGCACAGCCATGGGGACAGCTTGGGGGGACAGCTGGAGGCGCGGGGAGGAGATGGTCCCTGCCTCACAGCCCGCACGGTGTGGAGGCTTTGGCAGCCTACAAAGCCTGCCACCCACCTCTGGGATCACCACACAACACCCCGGAGCCCCATGCAGCCCATAACTCGCCACGGAGCTCGCAGGCTCCCTTCTCAGCCTTAATCAGCGGGCAGGGCATCAGTTGGGGCAAGCTGAAGGGAGCCCGGTCCCGCCAGGGCTCCCCGAACAGGAAGCAGGCTATGGAGCAGAGCAGCA
Source organism: Chauna torquata (assembly GCA_013399475.1). NCBI lineage: Eukaryota > Metazoa > Chordata > Aves > Anseriformes > Anhimidae > Chauna > Chauna torquata. The sequence continues at coordinate 177,155 of VXAL01013555.1, read as the reverse complement.
CGCCAAGATACGCGCGCTCTCCAAGGCAGAGACCCAGCCCGAGGTTGTTTTGCTACCCAGTGACATAGCAGAGACGAGAAAGGAAGGTGATGTCAGATTAATAAAAATAGCCTTCTGCCCTGACCAGAATTTGAATAGTTTGGAACAATTAGCCAGGCAAGCCTATGAGGTAGACAGTAAGACAAAACAGGGTGACTTTCGGGAGAGGCTGTGTCCCTGTCGAACAAAGCAGCTGTGAAGTCACCCAAACTAGCCAGTGCGATTTTCAGGCCAGAAGGAGGCATTACCACATCTTTGCTATTCCTTGTTTTACCAAGGCATTTCTTCCTCTCAGTTTCCCTTACCAACTCCTACAACTACAGACAGATCCCAAATAAAAGTAAGAGATTAACTTCAGAAAACAAACAAACAAAAAAATAGGCTCACGATTTCTGCTTCTTACAGTTACGTTTTTAATCATATGCATTCAAGATACATATTTTCTTAACTCCAAGCTCGGGGCACTTCTGATTGGAGAAACTCTATGTGTACTACAGGAACAGCAATTAGCTGGTATAGCAGAAGCTGCAGAGCTGAATGCCCACAAATACATGTTTGACCAAACCATACATAAAGACAGCATTTAAACTTTCGAGTCTTAAAAATTTAGTATGTAAGAAGTTTACAAATACACACCCAGGTTTTAAGCTGACAGCATCTACACAGACATTGTATTACAATACAGACATCTGTAATTTTGCAGAGAGAATGGAGACTTTCATACACAGAATGCACTCCCACAGCTAAAGTGGAAGAGCTAAAATGGAAGTGTATTACTGAGATTTATAACAACGCAGATTCTTCTTTGATTTTCTTTTTTTTTTTTTTTTTTTAAATAATGGAAGCAGCTTTCTGGAGGTCAGAAGCAGCTTTCCACTAACTGGGTTTTTCATTTTCCAGATCAGCCAAGGGATGTTTTCGGCTTCTCAAAGAGATGAGATTTCATTAATTTAATGTAATTTAAATGTGCAAAGTGTACACTTTTTTGGACTACATCTTCATACTGCTCCAGGCATAAAGGAAATACAGCCTGCCTCTGCTGCTCCATGACCTATGCTGGCAACAATAGCTCCAGCGCAAGTTAAAGCCCCTGGGAATACTGTGCACAGTGTGACGTCTATGATCCAGCAAATACAAGGACAATCCGCATGCACAGAAGTCAATAGCACAGAATATTGATTTCTCTCCTCTTTTAGTAGGCAGAAGCATTTTAAAATGGCAGCTCATCTTCCCTTCCACTCTTACTCAACAGGAACTGAACAGGGCTCCTAGCGAGGCTTTAAAATTCAGCACTGGGGGCACCTTTGCATGCCACAATTACCACGCACAGCTGAGGCAGCTTTTCACACATGCTAAGCCACTCATTACAGGGCAACATGCTCATGGCATGAAAATCCAGCTTGCTCAAACACGACAGCTACAAGCTTTTGCAAGGTAAGGAGGACAACAGCTCTGCCTTAGCAGCTTCACAGCCTATGCTTTCTCAGGAACACAGGATGGAAAATATGGAAGAGAACAGGGCAAGGGAGAAGACGGATCTCAGACGCAGAAGGGAAGTCAGTGGATCACAGACTTCTTGGCTGATTTTGCAGATATTCAGAGACTGTTGCTCAGAGGCTAAAAGGAAAGAATTCTACTCCTACTGTGCAGAAAGAAATTACAGCTGTTATATTACCTGCAGAAGAGAAGGCTGAAACTAGTTTGTTGGTTGGTCGTGAAGAGTCTGTGATATAAAATTAAATCTGCCTTACTTTTAGGGAAATTGGCATAAAAGAGAGAGAGTGGCACAACAGTATCTGATTCGGCCAACATCATGCTGTATACCAAGTTCTGCAGGCAAACAGGCATGAGAGAAGTTTTCTGTGCCCTGGACACCCTGGCCTGATTGCATAAGCTGCCCTAGATAGCTACAGAAATGATTTTCCCAGGTTCACGTTACAAACCGGCTTCCCTTCCCCACACACATCATTTCTTTGGGTCGCCCAGGCAATTGCAGGTCCATCTCCTGGGTATCAGCACCCATGGCCACTGGCCGGCCCTGGAGAAGGGCAGAAGCCAGAAGGGTTGGAGCTGGAATGGCGAGGGGTTAAAAAGCCTGGGGGAGGCAGGCAGTGGGTCTCGGCGTGAAGAAAAGGCAGGCTTCATCCGAGCCCTGTGGCCACGGCTGGTTCTGATTAAGCCTGCACGATTGTGGAGCTGCACAGGAAGCACTGAGGCGGGGGGGGGTCTCAGTCATCGCCATCCCAAACACACTGGTAATCTTTGTATTCCAGCAGCACCATCTGGAAACAGTTAGAGAGAAACAAGTCCCAGGTCTCCGCCCCCCCCCCCCAAATTAGAAAAAAATCACTCAAGACCATTAAGCCTGGCCCCTTCGTCCCTCTCCTGGAAAGCTCCCCTCCCTGCAACAGCAGCAAACAAAAGGGCATCCATAGCAGAGAAGGAACCCCCGCACGGCGCAGCAGCCCTGTCTGCTCGCGAGAGGCATCACAAGGAGGCATCACAAGGGGCATGGTAAGATCCGACCCCCCTAGCATCCGGGCAGCACGATGCATCACGAGCAGCACTGTGAAAGAGTACCCAGGGCACTACTCAGGCCTAATGAGACCAGCTTGGACATCGAGTCCATGTGCAGCTAGAATATCCCCAAACGGGAGCTGCACACATTGAGCGCTCACCCTGACCGGTGGCCCCTTGGGCGCTCTCACTTCTGTGTCAAATCAGTGCACGGATGACAACAAATACTCCAGGTGCGTGCGAGAGCTTTAATTCCATCTGAAAAGCATGGAAAGACCCAGACGCAGAGCACACCGTTAGGGTGATGCTCCCCCTCTGCCTCAGAGGTGCCAGGAATCACGAGGGCCACAGACAGAAGGAGCCCCTGCCACCCTGCAAGGGCTCCCGAGAAGGGCTGTGACAGCCCGGCCGTGCCTCAGCACCTGCTCTGGAGACAAAGAGGGCGTCTGTCGCCTAAATGATGCGTGCTGGTATTTTAAAAGGGAAGAGGAGAGGTCACGACTGTTGAATTTAACCAGAGTAAATCTCCCAGGAACGGTTTGTTTATTACAGAGGTACTCCCCTGCTCACAGCTTGCAACGGCTGCCACCTCCACAACGACGTAAAGCCCGCAGGGCTTCTACCCTTCCCTCCTTGCCTTTACCTTTATTCGCCTCTCTCCCACACATCGCTATTTTTCAGGGTTTTTCTTCTAATTAGACACCCAAGTGCTACACGCTTGCCTACAAAAACGTAGAAACATATCAAAACAAAATCAAAGCTAACCTTTCAACATCCCAATTAAGCAATTACATATGAAGAGTAACATGACTGATTCCTGCTACAACACAATGCCATTGCAGTACAGAAAACACGCCTTTGCTTTTCTTCTTACATCCACCCTATAACCGAATGCCATTTCTTTATGGGCCACAGGCGGTCTGGACGAGATGTGGTCACATGCCAAGACCCTCTATAATCACAGGACAATTCATAAAAACAAAAAGTCTTAAAATAACAGGTTTTTGCAACCATTAACCAAGGACTCCTTGGAATCCACTTATTTTATACAAACCTCCTTGCTGCTCCTGCAAAGCTAACTGTTGCTAAATACAGCTGCCCTGAGATGCCAGCATGGTAGTTGTGGCCATGCCTCTCTGCCAATGAAAGAGAGAAATCCTGCCTAAGCTACCGGAAATATCCATCCTAGACAAATTGCCCAGCACAGCAGACTACAGCCAATGCCCCAGCCCAGCTTATGCTGGCTTTAAAGGAAGAACGAAGCAGCACAGCGCAGACAACAGTCACAGCGAGAAAGGGGTTACAACAAGGAGGAAGGGCACATTAACCAAAGAGCCTCCTTCCCTCCTAGGAGGACATCTCCTCTAGTCTAGTTTTGAGAGGAGTTTCAGTAGATGCTTTGTTTCAAAATGTTAAGAGAAAGGAAGAAAGACCTGCCCTTCTTTTGGAAAGCTGCATCCAAAATTTTGGAGAGCACTCTGCAAAGAGAGGATGATTAAAAACAAAACAAAACCCAACCCTGCTGAAGAGGCAAAACGAGGCATTTACAGTAAGTTGCTGTTCCCATTTCATTGCACACAGAAGCAAGGCAAGCCACTCTGAAGGCGTTCCTAAGAAAGATCGTGTTACTGTGGAGAGCAAAATTATCCAGCGAGGTGTCTTTAAGTGGTCTGAATTCTTACGTTTGGCCCAGATCAGAGTACTAGTCCTGCTTATAAGGGAAAAGCTGCTGCTTGTATTCCACCAAGAAAGGCCAAGAACCTTATGTATTAATGGAAAAATGAAGTGAGAGACTGCCAGCAGTCTCAGGCACTGGATATTGTTACACCATTGTACATCCCGCGTTTAAATACAGCCATCAACCACAGGAATAAGCCTGAAATTAAACAAGAGGTCATAGGAACAAGTCAGGCCAAGACAAGTGTCAGAGACCTTTGTGGTCACTGCAGCACTGAAACACCAGGCTGCTGCACCCTGCAAGACCTAGGTCTGCCGACCAGGCAGGAGACGGACACAGCTCTTGCCTGCAGCACCCCACAATCCTGCAATGCGTTTCTCTCTCATTTTACCCGCTTTAAGTTCAGTCAGAGCCCAGGAAGTCCTCAGAAAGAGCAGACAGCCTCCTCACAGAGCTTCAGCTCCACCCTATTGCCTCTACAGATTGTCCAAAGCCACTGGAAAGAGACACCCACCCCCCAGAGGTCTCAAACCCCTAGACGGCACATTCCTGCAAGTACCACACAAAGCATCAAAGTCCCACCCGCTCCCCGCCTGCGAGACAATGTAATAAGCAAGCCGCTTGTCCAGCGGAGGAGCTAACCCAAACTAGTTCCTTACAGATTTGTGCCCTCAGACCAGACCAGACCAGCCTCCCTCAGCGCTAACCACGGCCCCCTGCCTCGCACGTCCCGTGTGGGAGTCCCACCAGGCAGGGGAGCCCACGCCGCGGCTCGTGCAGAGCTCCACGCGTGCAGGAGGACCAGCGCGGGTGGCCCGCTGACCACGCCGCCGCTCCACCTGCGGCGCGTAACTCACGATCCCAAATGCCTTTCCCTCGGCACGGCCCGAAGCCGCGTCTCCCCCACTCCATCTCCGTTTTTCACAAGGCTTTTAGGAGCGCGGCAGCATTGCAATTCTACCAACTTGTAAATGCGATGGAAATTACCGCTTGGTTCATAAGCGTGCACGCGTGGGAAGGGATTATCACAGCACATTCACGTAAATCTCGTTTCCTTCACAATTTAGTCTAAAAACCTCTTCTGTGTGCAGTCCCAGGAGACTTATTTGCATTAAGAAGTTCCATCTCCCTCCCCAAGCCTAGAGATGAAATGCAGAACAGCAGAGATCTGGAAATATTCAGCTCCTGAAGTTACCGCATCGCATTTCTTCCTATGTGGCACATCCATGCGAAGGAAACAAAAAAGGGAGCTACCCTCCCACCACACACACAAACATCTTAAATTAGGCAGAGAAAGTAGCAATCTCCTGAACCAGAGCAGTCCAAAGACACCATGGCAAACAGTGGACAGCAGGGCCAGTCAAAGCTTCAAACCGTGCCACAACACCACCGCCTTTTTTGTTTTGTTCTTCAGGGTTTCTTTGTAAATACAGCCAACAGCTTTCTTCAGAGGTCTAATTGCAGCCCCATAAATTCAGCTCTACTTGCTCCTTCTTGCTGCACGCTTGGTAACAACTGGTCAGCCCAGGTGTAAAGAGATTAAACCTCAACTCTCTTGAGCTACACAGCAATGTGAAACACCTTCTTCTAAGAGCACATTTTTTGCAGTCAGATTAAGCCATCCTCAAGATCACACTGCCAGGAAAGGGGATTGCCATTTTTTCCCCTCCTGCTCTCAAGTGTGCATCCCTACTTCATCTCTTGCATGTGCAGTACGGACCACACGAGAACACAGCAGGTCAGATCAGCTTGCATGTCCTCCTGGACTCTAATCCCTCAAGAAGGAAAACGATTAGCTTGGTGTACAAAGGTGGCCACCAAAGGCCACGTATTCCTTAATAGTGGACACGGGAGGGTGTAGGGCCACATAGCTGCAGACAGGGAGAAGGCAGGGCTCCTCTTTCAGTGACAGCATAGTCTTAGGCCAGGTTAAGCCAATAACGAAACTGCAACAAGGTGCCTCCTTCCAAACTATCAATCTTGACCTCCACGCATTTCAGAGTCTCTTACACAGGCATCTTTAACAACCCTTTAAGATTCAGAGTGTTTATGCTAATGAGGAGCTGGTCGCAAGCAACATCAAGCACTCATCTGCGGCAGCAGAAGTCTTATTTCTGATCACGTTTCATGGCTTCTCTTCCATATGCCAAAACGTCCCCAGTACTGTACGACCTAACTAGATACGGGTGATGTTTGCCCACACTTTTCTCCCGCCTTCATCCCTTGGAAGCAGGCAGCAACTCAAGTTTGTTGCTGTTCTACCAAAGAGTGGAGGTGTTTAAGCGACTCCTCCACCAGCAAAGGGGTGCTACATAGATAGTAGCAATGGGTATCCAAAGCCAAGCCGTCACGCTCATTCCTGTAGTTATTGATAAAGTTGTGAGAATCCAGGAGGGAAATGCATTTCTATCAACTAAATCCATCCCCACTTGGTAGCTAGTTTTCAGATCAGTAATTGGTAAGGACCTATAGAAACAGATACAATCCCCCCCCCCAATACTGTATTTGCAAAAATATGCATAGACCCCTTTTGTTTTCAGTGCTTCTGTTCGTGACTTTCAGGCAAAAAACATAGCTCTTCACTGCAGACCCACACACTGCCGTCACAAAGATGCCAAGGATTTGACAAGCCCAACTGCAGAAGCACTGGCTGACACTGATTCTTGGGGGGAGATTGGTGGTAGGATGAGGCATGTGGAAGACCTCACAATTAAGCACCCTAAAAGTACATATCCTCAGTTATCAGAGCCATCCTTATTTTAGAAGTGCTCCTACATCTCTTCCTGATGCTATAGCCTCCAATAACAAGATCTGCAACGTCCAAGAGCCGCACATGTCCTAGACCTGAGGGACTACCTCAACATGGAACATGACCTGGCTTCAATTATTAATGATTTCATTACCTCCCAGCTGGACTACGGCGTGGTGACACAGTGACAGTACAAGGCTTCAGCTTTTAGGAAACTCCAAATCACGCAGGAACTGGAACCGACAACTTCATCCCCTGACACGCTGCAGTTCTCTGTGCAAATGGCTGAGCAGATCTCTGTGTGAGCTTTCACACAGCTCATAATGCAAAACACACTACTCTCGAAGCTCAGGAGCATCGCAACCTTCATCACACTTCCCAGGAGTGATAGGCACATATATCTTTCACATCCTCTAACAAAAGCATGTACTGAAACCTTCAGTGTACACTTTAAAAAGTGAACAAAAGCTCTTCAAAAACAAATCTCGAAGGAGCATATTCTGCTTTTTCTAAAGAGGATAGGAAAGCAAAGCACAAACAACTTCTCATGGTATTAGTCACATTGCTTAATTCATTACAAGAAAATACCCAAGCTATGACTGCAGAAGACAACATGTGTGTGTGTATAAAATATACACACATGCACACATATTGCACATATCTGTAAATGAACCTGGCCAAAACTGAAACATAACAGATCCCTAAACCTTCTGGGCAACAACCAACACCAGTGGGGGTCTGCAGCACTAAAGCTGTCACAGAAAAGAAGAAAGGCCTAGAAAAGGTGCCTGATTTACAGAGCATCTTCCCAGTGCCAAAAATCGAGTATTGAGGCACCAACACTACCACTTGCAGCATATAAATGTTTGTGTCAAAATGAAACTTGTAATCCTCCCACAGGAAACACCAAACCTCCCAAATCCCAACCAACATGAAGACGGAATTGCATCAGTCAGAGTCTATTGAAAGACAGCGCTGGTGCCTGGAGGATTACTTGCAGCTTTAAAGCAGCGGCAGCAAAAAAAAAAAAGTTAGAAGATGCTGGAATTTCACACAGATGCTGCTGCTACATGTGAAAGCTGTTGTCAGCTGCAGAGAAAGGCACTATACATATTTGGGACAGAAGGATCCAACACATGCAAATCACAGATTGACTGAGATTGCTTTTCACTCTCATTGCTCTTCAGTCAGATCAGGAGTACAAGGGAAGGAGCCGGAAGTCTGCTGCTTCTGGAAACAGTCAAAAATCTCCTGGGGGGAAAAAAAGAGGGAAGAAAGAAGAACAAGTTCTCCCTTCCTCCTGTTGCCATTATAAAAGTCAAAAACAGGTATAAGTGAGGCATTCCAAAACTTCAAATCTCTACTAACAGGAAGATAATATAAAAGCACCTGGACCCAAACTGGGGACAGCAAATTCTAGCTCTCTCCTGCAGGCTGGGAGCCGAGTGTTACAGCAAGACTTAGCTTCTCAACCCATTACATCCAGGCCTTGCCATCCAAGAGTCCCAGCCCACCCACTTTTGTATTTGTCTCTGGATGGACTGAATGCTTTTGGTCTCAGCAAAACCACACTTCCACACCCTGTGTGCTAACGGGGAAGCCCAGCCCCACATCACCTCTCAGCTGCTGCATGGCCACCACAGCAGGCTTCACAGAGAGGTGCCTTTGCAGCTTGCCTTCTCCCTTCGGCTTGCCCAGCTTTAAAAGTAGTCAGAAGAAGCTTGCTTCAGACATTTCCCTCTGCTCTTGCTCTTCTCTGTTGGCAGGGCACACACCATCTCTCTCCATTCCTAGCTTCATGAAGGACATAAAGGGCACCACTACCCTCTACTCCCTTGCTTCCAGCCTTTTTGATTCGATCACCAGTCAATGTTCACCGACACAAGCGATGATCCAGGCTTCCCTGGGGTTTGTGTTTTGCTTCTCGCTCCATGGAACGAAGTCGAGCCCCCTCAGCCACTCGCTGCAGAGGAGTCACAGCAAGTGATGTTGCGACCGTCTCCCCAGAGAGAGCAGCATGCCCCACTGCTCAAAGAGGGGGAAAAAAGGACAGCGCGTCCTTCCCGGGCTCCCCACCGCAGCCATGCACTGCGAGCCGAGGCCGGGGAGACAAGCAGCAACTCAGGCAGACCTCACATCTTGCTGAGGGGACCGTGTTCACCAGGAAAGGCTTCCCCTGGCCTGCCAAAAGGCTCTCTGCAAGCACCCAGCATCTGCGCTGGTGTGAAAGGACCAGGATTCTCCCTGGGAGGGAGCTCCGTTTTCTTAGCATCTGTCAGACCCGAGGGACCCCAAGGCACTTTATAAAACACTAAAATCCCAGCAGGCTGTAACAGCATGGTATTTAAAAAAAAAAAAAAAAAAAAGCATCTGCCATCATTTATCACCTCTACTACAGAAGTCAGTTTTTGAGGGAAATTACTGGTCACAACTCTATTACCCCTATTTTGCTCTAGTCAGATACATTAGTTTTTAAATATCAACAAATGTACTAGAAAAAAAAATTCAATCCAACATCAAGGCTGATTTATTCAACAAAATCACCAGAAGGAGATTCTGGACAAAGAGGACGAGATAAAGAAAGGGCTGATTTACATGATCCAATTAGAGGTGAAAAAACATTGCTCTGTGCAGCCAGGAGGACAACCTGAAACTCCATCCTAGCACCATCAGCCAGGACCAAAGAGCGCTCTGGTCACAGGAAGCTTCCCCAGGGACCGGCCACCTGCTGCAATTGCTGGAAAAAAAAAAAAAAAAGGAACAAAGGAAGGCTGGGATAAACACAGTGAAGATGGTACCAAACAGACATCCAGCTCGCACAGAAGTGAGAAATACTCCTCCAAAAGTATAAAGCATGCTTTAGGAGCTCTTATGGCTTGTGATAATGTCAACAGTAGAGATTTTTAAACGTTTAACAATGAAATTGTTCAGATTAGCGTCATAGGTAGATGGGAAATGGTTTCCACTTGGACAATAAAGGAAATGTTCCCCCTCAAAATCAAAAAGGTGATTGCTTTTTAGCACAACCAGCCAGATACGCAAAAGAAGAGAGCCTTAAGTTGTATGTAAAAAATAAGGACATGGTTTACAGCGAAACCCATGCCATGAAGACAAAATATAGGCAGGACAGCAAATGCCATATACGGAAGCGGGCAGAAAACAATTACGACATAGGAATCCATGCAGGCTTCAGGAGTGGAGCACGAAGGTGGATGGACACCAACGCAAACCTGCTAGCAGCTGTTTAAACAGCAAAAAGGCGACAGACGAACAGACCACAGGGCAACCCGGTTTCACCAACCTGCGGCTACAAGGCTTGCAGGCACACGCGTGCCCCGGGGCGCACACAGCCTCAGGGAACTCAATACCCGCAGCCGGGCAGGCAGTGAATAATTCAGGCCCTGATCACTTACATTGTGCTAAGGAAAGGCAGAGCCACTCCACGGGTTCGGGCGCGGGTGCCACCAGCGGAGCGGGAGCCGCACAGGGTCGCTTGTTCCTGCACACACGGCTCCCTGTGTGCCGCTGGAAGTGGAACGCTGCCGGGACCGTCATGGGCTCACCAGCAGCCTGACCCCAGGCTGAAAGCTGACGAGGATACGGGCAAATCTCCTCCAGCAGCCTTCTCATCTTCTATATGAACGGACAGCAGTAGATTATCAAAAATGGGAAAAGCTGGGGAGGAGGAAGGGATAAGAAAAGACAACAGAAAAAGTGTTTGGGGACATGAAAAATGTTAACCTTCAAAGAGACATGGCTGTTGACTCAACGTTGCATCATGTAACAGAGGAAACAGCTTTTGGAAAAAATCCTCTGTGTTGGTCAGCAATGTCTACAGATGACCAGAGGCATGCACACAGCAGGGCCAGCTCTCCACCTTCTCCACCCAGGCTGAGAACAGACACTGATAAAAACCGAACACGCCCCAGAAACACATTTATTCTCACCACCACTAAGAACAGGAAGACCTCGATATGAGAAAGCATCTCTTCAGACTCGCTCATCCCCAAAAAAACACACCTAATGCTGGAACTGCTGTGCTACACCACGATTCTCAAGGCTACAAAAGTCCTGGCAGACCCACCCGGCGAGCCGGGTGCTCCTATTTTTAAGGCATGCCTCCCCCAGCACAGGCTGCAACATGACAAAGATGCCTCGGGCACATCATCAGAGCTCCCCCCTACCCCAGCCTGGCGGCCAGATTTGCCCCAACAACAGGTACCCCGCATTATCGTGCCGGCTGAACAAAAGCACGCCGAATTGGCTGGGGCATGAGCAGACAGCAGTTGCAGCAGCCGACGGCAAGAAGCAGAGCCTCGGCGCATACCAGGCAGCCGGTAACAGCTCTGAGTCAGCCTGCACCCAGCGCGGTTCCTTCCACCACTCGCGCTCCCGAGGACTTCCCAGTTGCCTGAGCGCTGGAAACCGCAGCGGCCCCATCTGCGTGAGCTGGACCTCCCGGGCCCCCACGCTGCTACCTGCTCAGGTCTGCGCTGCGGTACCGTGCCAGCGCTGCTGGACAAGCAGACGGAGGTGGATAGGGTCTGTTGGGCTCAGCAGGAGCCCCAGGGGATGGGGGGAGGGAAAAAGAAAAAAAAATCTCGCTCACTACTACTCTTTTTGCTGCAGGGGCAAACGGACAGGGCGAGGCATCTTACGCACAGATGTCTGTCCCATTACAGATCTCCCTGGGGCCTGCGAGGGCTCAGACTGCAGCCCAGCAGACAAAGAATCCCAAACCCAATGCGAAGCCGCAAGGAAATCTCCGCAAGCCTGGGCTCCAGCAGCAGCTTCATTAACTTCACTGCATTTCTTATTGTAATTTTTGCATTCTGACTCCCGCAAGCGTAATGCTTGAAATGTACAAATCCACACCAAAAACCACGCAGAGAGAAAATATGAACTATATTTGAGCTGAATACGAACTTAGTGCTGGGCATATTTAGATCAAGCCTTTTGACACTTCAGATTGCACTGCACCGAAATACGCACACCTGTAGCTCTTCCTTTGTAGAAAGGTGGGAAGAGGGAGAGAGGGGAGAAGGATATACAGTCTCTCTTAGCCTTAATCTCACGTTCTTTTTAACGAACAAGAATGACTGCACCATTAGATTTGGCAGCAGCACTTAAAAACAAATCAGATTTGGTGAGAGGAAAATAAAGCTATTGACTCTTGACATTTTGCGACTTGGAGTATATTAGAGCAGCTCCTCCATTTATATTTAGTACACCAGTAAAGAAAACAGCAGTCCCTAATTAAACAGAGACAGAATAATCTTTACCAAGCGATCAAATGTACCAGAAGCCCTCCCTTCTCTTGCCGGTGCCACGGCTCCCTAGGAAGCAGCATGCGGGAGCCATCCCAGGCAGGTAAGTCACCGCCGCTGCTGCTGTCCCAGCAGGGCACGATCCCGGGGCAGCTGGAAACAGCTGCTGGGACCAACCCAAATGGGCAGAGATGCTCACACCAGCTCCCGAGGTTGCCCACCCACAGGGCGGTTTTATCCTTCTCTCTTCGGCAGGACCGTACGCTTCCCTGCACAGCCAGCACCGTCTCCCCATGGAAGGGGACCAAAGCACACATTTTAGCTTGGCTGAACCACTCTGGGCTCCCGCACCTGGGAGAGCTGAAGCAAGGCACTCGTGCCAGCCAGGGGAGCCCTGGGATGAGCTGCCCTGCAGCCAGGTCTCGGGCCACACGGGGAAAAGAAAGACACACAGGCTGGAAGGGACAGAGGGTTGCCTCTGGGTGTGCAGGCTTTGCTATCCCCGAGTTTTAACATAAGCAGTGGACTTGACCTCTCACCAGCTCCCGACTCAAACCTTTCAAGGAATTTATTGATTTCCTACAAGCTCTTCACTATATAATTTTCCTTACTCTTGCCTTGTGTTTGCATTGTGCTGTTTGCACTGGTACTTCTTTAGCACACGCTACCTGATTTAGTGAAAAAAGATAACGGACGCAACTTCCCTTTAGCTTTAAATTCACTATGAAAAGCACAAGAAACCAGCACCTGCTGCCTTTATTACCCCCGACACCTGCAGATAGACAGAGGTCTACACACAAGTCAGCAATCGAAATGTTTCGGTCCTCTGTTAGCACAGCAGCATAAAAGAATTAACTGGGCATCTTGATGCACAGCTAGCCTTCATGTTCACAACCAATCCTCTCCAGGAGAGGAGAGAAAACTCCAAGAAAACAGGAGTTATTTCACATCGCGACCTTCAACGTACAGGAAATGGCAAAGTAAGAGTCAAGAAGGAATATTTACAGAGAGGAAACAGCTGGAAAGGGGCCAGATGAGTTTCTTCAATGTGTAGGAAGTTTTCTAGCTCCCAGTTTCGGTTTCTGGGACAGCTCAGAGCCACCACACAGATCGCTGCTGCCTTCAGCCACAAACATCAATCTAAAATGAGGCTCCCCCCGGACAATAAAAGGAAGGGTGTGAATCCCTCGATGAGCCTGCACAGGAGATGGAAACACGGCGTGTTCGGCCAAACCTTATTCCAAGGCATCCCTGGCCTTTCTCACCGTCACAGGGCTCGTCGGCGCGGAGCAGCCTCTCCCCCCGCCCCGCGCGCTCCTCCACCACACGGAGTAATTGCCTTTCCTATTAGCCCGCAGCGACAACGGCTGCCATGGCAACAGGCGAGATTTTCGTAAGTTTGGTCCGTTTTGGAGGGCGGCACGTGCGTGCTGGCACGGGAGTGCGCTGCGGACACGCGCCGAGGGGGACCGTGGGAGAGGTGAGCGAGCGTCCCCCTCCACTGCGGGGGGCAGCGAGGGGACGACAGCTCCTCCCGCAGCCACGCTGGTGCGAGGGACAGGTCGGCAGCGGCGTGTTGGTGCTAAACAAGCCCACGGCCCTCCCGGTGAGGGCGATGGCTTGCGCTGCAAAGATGATGGGAGTAAAACCTTCTTTAACAGCTTTTCTTTTCTGTTACACTATGAGAGACTCCTTCCAGGTTGCTTCCCGAGTCTGCTGGGCTCAAGAAACTCAACATGCAGTTACTGGTTAAAAAAAAAAAAAAAGTAAAAATTTAAGAAGCCAGTATTAAGGAGAAAAAAAGATTTGCCATTGCTGCTGCACAGACACAAAAAATCCTGCTGATTTATCGCTCCGCTGACATTTTGGGATGCTCATCACAGTCTCACCTGTGAGCATCTCCTCTCTCCAGCAGGCAGGAGGACCTTCCCGGCCACACGGCAGCCCCAGAGGACAAGGCAGCTCCCCAAGCCCGTGCTGTCACCCCGTGGCCACGTAGCACCCAGCCCTCCCGCACCCGGCACAGCACATCCCCAGCTAACAGCACTGGACCTGCTTGGACTGACCGACGCGGTCACTTCCAGCTCTCCCCTGCGGCATACGCTCCCTCTCCCAAGCCCTCACTGCTGATGTCTGGCTCCGCACTGAGCCCGCTTGGAGAATTAAGCCTGCGGAAACCTTGTCCTACCAAAAAAACAGCAATTCAGCCACCTGAGTCCACTCCCTGCGGTGTCAGGCCAAGTACACCATGGAGGAAGCAGCAGTGCTCAGCTGGAAGGCATTACGGCATCTCTGTTTAAGCTACTGAGGAAGATGCTGGGGGGAAAGCTTTGTGTTACAGATAAACTAGCCCAACAGCTAGCGGGATCCGGACAGCACAGTCCCATGCCCTTCCCCAAACAAACAGCAGGTTCATGAGCCATCCCCTCTTTTTAAAGGTGACCTAGCAAGCAGACAGCCACAAGATCCACCGCAGTGGAGTCAGCCGGATTCGAAGACAAATTCCTCTTCAGCATTATTCATTTTCTATGAGATCACAACAGAGTGGGAACTCAGAGCTGAACAGAGAGCAGAGGGAGAGGCCCACTTCTTTCAGCAGCTGTTTACAATCAGACCAGCCTAGCCCCCAGGCAAGGTTTCACGCCGTGCACCCCAGCACAGAGGGTCACTACGCTGTGGCTATTGTAGGCACCCCATAGACACAAGTCCTCGGTGGCACGGAGCTGAGAGGTTATCAGTCAGACCACCCTACACCAGTAGTACAGATATGAAATTCACAAAGCATGCATTTATTACTTTTTTTTTTCCAAAAGCCTTTTGAAGGTTTGACTTAAACAGCTGTTTGTCATCCACCCATCAGCTGCTACAAAGAGACACTTTCTGTGATGCAAACTGCACCAGCATTTGTAAGCTCATGCACAAACTTGAAAGAAACAGACAAAAAAGCCAGCATGGCATGGTGAAGCCCAGGTCTCCAAATCAGCACAGGGTATCATCCCAGTCTCACAAGCTACAGAGACTCATGGGAGAAGGCATTAAAAAAAACAGAAATCTCTACAACCTTTTCCACTGCACCACTTCTTTTACGCAAGTAAATATGAAACCACCCGTAACAACAGGATGCCGATCCATCCGCGTGTTTCAGTGAACGCTGGTGTTAGGGAAGGATGCTGCAGCTGGAATGCTGTGGAGCGCGCCTTCTGTTAACGCACCAGGCTGCTGCAGCACAAGATGGTGGCAGTCTGCAGCTCACCTGGCATTCCCAAAACAACCTCCGAGGACCATCCTCCTTGGCACGGCATGGGGCAATTAAGCAAGGAGGCCATCTAGTTTGAACCAGAGGAGGAAGGATGGCCCACTGAACCCAGCGCTCTGAGATCTCTGCTCCTCCACAAACGGCGCAGTGGAGTTGCTTTGTTCCTCTGTGCATGATCTCTCACCACAACTTTTCTTCCTAGCGCTGATGTTATGCGATTACATCCATAAGGACTTAAGAAGGGCTCAATTCTATGATAACGGAGGCTAGGCTAAAGAATACAGGGATATTTAACTGCTACAAACAAAGGATTAAATCTATGAACAGGAACCAAGAGATCTGCTTTGATTCCCATAAAGCTATCTGCCTTGAATAAACTCTGTGGATACATAAGTCTCTGTCTAGCCGACACACGACAAAAACAACTCAGGCCACCTAGTGACTGACCACCCTGGAGGTGGTGCAGGAAAAGAAGCTGTTGGAAATGTCCTCTGTTCCCTTTCCCCAGTATCCCAGCTGTGGCTGAACCTCTCCCCCAAGCAACAACACTACTTTGTTTTGCTGTACATCCTTCCCTTTCCGAGCAGCACGTGAAAATGATGCTGCATCCTTGCCAGATTCATTGCTGCCCAGGGGGTTAAATACAGCAACAATGAATTGACCAGTCTTGTTAATTTAATTCAGCTACACAGGAAATCTGTAAACAGAAGCAGAAGCCAGGGCAATACTATCAGAGGGCTCTGAACACAGCATTGTGTAATTTGCTTTTGGTTATTGCTGCCAACCTTGCAAGGAAAAGGAAATTTTCCTACCGGATGTTTTATATTTTTACTGCTTAAGCTCATCCAGGTAAGAGGAAAGTATCCCACTGGCACATTGGTTTCTCTACCCTGCCAATTATCTTCACAAATAACATGGCAAATTCGCATTCGACAAGGCGACTCCCAACGCAGGGATAATTCAACAGTGCCCTAAGGTGAAAGTCTCCGCTGGGTCACCTGGGAAAGCAGCACTTTATCTGCTGGGACAGAGACGAGAGGTGCCACGTCCCATCCTTGCTTCCCAGTGCAGTCTTATTTCCACAGAGCAGCCGTTCAAACACAGCCTGTACAAAATTCACTGAATTTTCTGGTAGTAACTTTGTGCAGATGGTTGCCTCCGCAATGAGCACTACGCAGCAACCATTTACATAGAAACAGGTCTTCCCAAGGGTGAGGCTGGTCACTGAACAGCCTCTGCACCCCAGGAGGATCCTTACAAGACAGAACAACACTTACCTAGGAATTAAAGTTGAGCACTGGCCTGTTAAGAAGTTCTCCACTACTTCGTGTGACCATATTCATCATCAAAATCCTGCCCAGGAAGTCAGAGCCAGAGAGCGCTTTACAATGGTAGGAATTCACCCATAGCAGGGGAACAATGCCACATGTTTACTCTTGCTTGAAGGGCCCAGAGATTTAGGGATGGTCTTTAAAATCCTGTTCTGGAAGCAAAAGCTGCTAATCCCAGAACGAACCAGACAGATCTACAACCCCTGAATCTTCACTGCAAAATCCAAGAATTGAGGAATCAAACTGGCAACCTGGAATAAGAAACTGCTCGGTAGAACGGCCATATAAACTGTATTTCAGACTAACCCTGATGATCAAGTAAAGCACACAAGCCAAATAAAACACTTGAGACCACCATGCCATCAAGGCTGGTCAATTTGTCCGCTGTACTACACCTTTTCCAGAGTATTTGCACCATCTGCTTATCAAGCATCAAATCCAAGAGAAGCAACGCCATATAGTATCTTACAACAGGAGCCCAAGCATATAGATTTTCTGTTTATTTAGAGACAAACAGACTACAGAGTTCACAGAGAGCTTGCTAAGACCTTGCCAGCGACAAGGATGAAGAGGTGGAGACCTGTCATCTTGAAAAACTGAGTGCACGCAGGAGCTGAAAACACGCGCCGCCTGCTAACGCCGGCTCGGGGACAGGCGCTGCTCTGGGCAGTGGGATGTCACCACGCTCACTTCGCAGCCAGGGGCTCCTCGTTCTGTGGGGACAGGACCCCCGCCTCCAGCTTGACTGCAGCACCCACACCAACAAATACTGACACCCAACAGAAACAAGAGCTTTTTTACCATAGGATGAACCGGACCTAGTGAAGCACTGCACATTCCCCACCCACACGCTAAAATACGGGCTGGCTAGTCTCTTCCTTATACGTAGATTTTCAGATGCCATTATAAGAAGGAAAGAGAACCAGATCACCAAAGGTGAAAAATAGCAGCTGGTACAGAAAGGATGAACAAATACTACATAGAAATCTGCACTGCAAAGCAAGCCAATCTCCTTATCAAACCCCGAGAAAGCTGCCAAACCCTGTCCCATGAAGCTACCAAGACTGGAAGCTGCTTCTTCTATGGTAAGCGCCTGCAGTAACCATGAGTTCCAAAAATGAAACAAACACCAAGCACACCAAAAAAAAAAGAAAAACTATCTTCCTGTTTTCACTGGAAGGGTCATGCCTATTTAAGGAAACCTTCCCAAGCAACATGGACATGCTCCATCAACATCCATCAACTAACATCCAGAGTTTACTGTAGTCACTCATCAAAAAAATCTTAGTCCTTAAAGCAGTTGTGGTCCAAGTTGCGAATCCAACCTGTGTTCCTCCTGGCACGCAAAGCAGTCAGGAGTAACTGATACCACTCAACATCAAAACGTCAATTCATTGACTAGTGGAGGAGAAATCCTTACTTACCCCCTTAAGCCCTGAATAACGGCGGGGGAGGAACACAGAAAAAGCCTCACAGTCTCACAGTGCCTCCTTCTATTCTAGTCAACACCTTCCCCACGGAAAACATCCATCCCTGAGAGAATCCGCACATCAGTCAAAAAGTCTGATTTAAAGAAAGCTCAGATATGTTCCCAAGCCCACAGACAGAGAGGTTTCAGGCCAGAACATGAACCACCAACAATTTTTAGTGATGCAAATCTGTGGTTTATCAACAGAGGAGAGTTATTCGGAATCTGTTTGCAATATTTGGCACTGATCACGTGACGCTCCTGTTATACTTGAAAGAAGACAGAAGAGATCAGGCAAGACGGTGAAAGGCAGTAAGTCCTTTCTGGACGGATGCAATCGGCAGACAGTGACACACAAAAACCAGACCTAATTATATGCATCATTTCAATTTCCTGGCATATTCCACACACGCACACAGACATACAGATACATGTCTGATAAATGGATAATTGGAACATACTCTCAAATGCCAGTCTCAGTCTCATTTACCACATACAAGTCCATCACAATAGTCCAGTTCTTGGACAAGACTAACTCGCAGGTCAGAAGTGGGCACTGGAAGGATGGATGGACAGACGGAAATGTTAGGAAGACTTAAGTCACACTGTAACCTCCTCCACTGAAAAAAAAAAAAATCAAAATCCACAGTTAGTTGACTTTATTTTTCCCCCCCCTCCTCTTCTGTGAAGCTTCCTCTGACCCATGGTTTATGTTTAACCACCACACAGACTGCACCATTCACAAATGCTGCTGTCACCTCCTGCTGAATCCATCCCACCCTGGCAAACGATGGTCTTGCCTCTGTGATTGGCGACTCCAACTTCTCAGCCCAGCTCTCAACAGCACGTACTTGGCATGAAGACCACCACTCCCTAGGGAATTCTAACTAGCCCAGGAAGTCAGAAGCTTCCAAGAAGTGCTTAGGTATAAAGGTGACAGGGAGAGAAAGCTGTCAGATCCCCCTGGTGACATTAGCAGATGCCAGGTCTGAACTGGCTACACCTGAGCACTGGGCGGCCTCCAGCCTCATCTTCTCCTCTCACTTCAAGGCAACAGGAGCTCCTGAAACACATGCTGATGCACAAAGAAGGCACTGCCAGGTCGGTCTTTACCTCCTCTTGGGAAAAGGCAGTGGGATAGGGTGTTTTTTCCTCCCTTACACCTTCATACTACTTTCAGTGCTGTAGTCTGACAATCCTGGCAACAAGATCAGGCATCCAGTCCAAAATCCTCGTCCTGTTCTTCACGGCTCTCTGCAGATGGCAGAGTCCCAGCGGTACAACACATTTCTATACCCCTTTTTCTCAGTACTGTACTTGGGTAACAAGAAGAAGAGAACAGAAAGAAACACTCATGCAGAGTGGCAAAAAGCAGGCACTGATGGGATGGATGCACCAGGAAAGGAGATATCAAGTCTGTGATCACTCAAGTATTTTTCTCCCAAAACATCCAAATCCCAAGTAGCAGAACTGTTCTGCTGCCCAAATGTGCTTTATATTGCTTCCCTCTCCCCCCACTAGCCCCACAAGCACCCATGCCAAGACCTGGGTCCCTGCAGAGGAAGCACCCACTGCTGGCAGCCATCACCGTCCGCTCAAACAGCAGTACCCTGCAGACCAGAGGTGCCCATCCTCCTCGCAGCCGGTCCCTGTCCTTCCTGTCCGCACAGCAGCTTGCTGCTTGTTAAAAGACCAAAAAACTTCTTTTTTTTTTTAATTTTTTTTTTTTTTTTTTTTTTTACTGAAAAGGCAAGGTAGCTACAATCTCTGCTAGAATAGCATTTCAATCGCAAAAGTCAAAAGCTCTGCATTAAAAAACACCAGTTACAGCTATCCATACAACTCCATTTGGTTTCCCATAACCCTACTGGCTTATATGCAATTTATTCCTGACTCGTGTCTCATTCAAGCCCAGGAAGGACTGTGTTCTGAGAAGAAAAAATGGCTGTGCTACACGCTTGTCCTGAGAGGTATGTGGGTTTGGAGTTAAAGACCAGCAACATCCCTTCTACTTAGAAAGTAAGATTTCAAACCTCACTCATCTAACAAGGAAAGTTCCTTTACGATGATGACCAAGTAACCCAGCTCTAGCTTGTCCACTTTTTTTCCCCCCCCAGATGAAGACTACATCACTTTATATTTGCCCAACATGATGCACTCAGAGATCAGGCTGTGGCAGTGGTGGAATCTGCAGAAAGCTGTAGATCAGGTGTTTAAAACATCATCAGAAACCCATCAGCTACAGCAATAAGAAATAAAAATAATAATGAAAAAAATCAGACTGCAGGTGTCAGTGGGATTTTTGCAAAACTGGCCATATTACCAGTACCTCAATTCCTCATTTCCCACAATAAAAGATAACATGCCTTCTCTACCTCAGAGGAAAACAGCAAAAATAAGATCATTAGTATCTGTGAAGCACCCGCACTATAGTGGTTAGTAGCGTAGAAAAGACCATTAAAAATTAATAGTTTTGTATTCAGTGCAGGGTTTAGATTATCTGCAGTAAACACGATTTCGGGTCACATGTTAGATGAAAAGAAGAAATGAAATATTGAACAGCTCTCAATGCAAAGCCTGAACTCACACCCATTTTAACCGACAACAAAACTCCCGCTAGATTTAACAGCGCCTCGGTGAGTGCTATCCATTTGATGCCCTCAGAGATGAAGTCATCTATAAAAACACATGCATGACCGCACAACTCAGACCCCACACGGTGCCTTCTGGTTGCGTCCCCCTGCGGGGTGCTTGTCGGTACAGGCTCTGACCCCACCACGCCGCCTGCTCCACGTTTTCCGTCTCCCTTAGTCGCTGTCAGCAGCAGCTCCGGTTCTCTTCCCAGCTTCCCGCTCTGACATTTCCTGTCTGCTCACCCCTTTACCCACAGCTCCAGGCCACCTCCTGCGGCACCACCCCGGCTAGCGTGCTGAGGGCAGTCTGTTTTCACGCACGTCCAGTCCTGGACAAAACAGGTGACAGGACCAGCGGGAGCCCCAGAAGTCAACTAGCTGCTCCTGCAGGCACCCAAGACACATTCAGATCATGGCAGAACAGCAGAAATGAGGTGCATGTTTCACTGCCTCAGTTTCCCCCATGATCCGGACCATTCCCGAGGCCAACATCACAAACTCCTGCTTCCTCTCGGACATCCCACAAGCCCCAGGACATCTGCCCATACCACGCAGCCACCTTCCACCTCCTTCAGGATGCCCCATGGTTGAATCAGACCCTGCTGTGACAACAGCACAGCCCAGTTTTCCGTCCCCAAGCAAGCCTTTTGGATCCCCACGCATTGCCTCAGGTTGCGCGCCGGGTCCCACTCACGGAACCAGGAGAAGCATCACTTAAAAGTCATCTTTAATCCCAGGAGTCACCACAGGTCACTCAAAAGCTGAGCTTCCAGAAGCGCCCGGTGCCCGCCTGCAAGGCGAAGCACATACAAATGTACTCCATCCCGATCCAGCTTCACTCCAAGGCTACGCAGGGCTTTTGACTGGAAGCAAACACAAGAAAGGGGCCTCTTGAAAAGAATTTTTCTCTGGGATAGGAGAGTAAGAAGGGAAACGGAGAAGTCCTTCGATGCACGCTCTTCACTTCATATCTTCTTCCCACGAGAAGGGCGCAAAGCCACAAAACAGAATGAAAATCAAAGCAGGGCAGGAACTGCTTAGAAGCACCATCTCCCATACACTGCCGTCCAAGAGTGTCCCACCTGCCTACACCACCTGCAAAACCCGGTACCCGAGAGAGAAGACGCCTGGCGGGCCCCGCAGAGCCCAGATCTCCCAGCGCCTCACCAGCCTGCGCTGGGCAAAACAGACTCTCAGAAAAGCGACGTTCCCACCCCGCTGCCAGTGCGGAAACAGCAACCGCCAGCAGCAAATTATAGGCCTGGGATCGCAGCCCCAGTCTCTTCTCAGCCCACGCGGTGCTAAATCAGGTCTTGTAAGCGAAGCCTTGGTGGGGTTTTATTCCTGGGCATCGCTCCCCGTGGCGACGGCCGCCCCGAGCGTCCGCAAGGATCTCCTCCAGCAACAGCAGGGGAAGAGCTCTGCGGGAAGCCCCCGGAGAAGGAGCGCACTCCAGGCCCTGAGCTGGATCCAGATCCCAGGGCCTCAAAGCCTCTAGGGAGAACATTTTGATATTTGCAACACACAAACGCCACATAAGGCTGCTTCTTTAGCCTCTCTATTAATGGAAATTTAGCTACGTTACCACAGGGTAAAAAGTGCTCTTGCTTTTTTTTTTTTTCCCCCTCCTCTTAAATGGTGCATGTTTTTCCCCATTTCTATGCTAAGTAATACTTGCATTATTGTTGAGGCAATTATGAGCAGATAAAACCCAAGAAAGTCATAAAGAAAAAGCAACAATTGCTTCTAGCCCACACCCTTTGAAGAAAGCATCCAATTTTCCTGCACAGCGAACTCTCCTAGACAAAGGCAGAACCAAGCAATGGCAACGCGCAGCCACTTGAACAACATCCCACTGTCCCACACAAGAGATGCAAGTAAAAGATCTCATGCCCTGTTTTCTAATTGGTATGAATCACAAGCACGCCTTGCCTACGCTCCGAAGGTTAGTAGGTGGCAACGGTACAGATGATTGAACATCAATGTCTCGCCAAGAGAGCTAGCGGAAACTGCACTGCTCTACCCAAACAGACGATGGATCAAGCTCAAATTCAGCTGCTGTCCTTCATTAAACAACGGGACTTTTGTGTACAACCTTTCCTACTTTGCAGCTACTTAAATACATCATATCATCGCTAAGGAGTTAGAGTCCCATTTCCCTCAGTCCAGCAACAGATGCCGTATGTACGCACGACGAGCCAAATGGGAAAAGGACTGGAATGGTTCACAAGTGCCTTCCTAAACACCCTGGGCATCATCCAGAAGTGAGAACTCGCATGAGAAATGTCAGCACGTGATGGATCCTTCTCAGAGAAACCCGGGTCACGGTCCCGGAGGCAGGCCGGCAGGGCTTCGCGGGACTGCGCAGCGAAGGTGCGACAAGGAGCGCGGCAGGTCAGGACAGTGGCACGGTCCCAATCCAGCAAGGAACCATGCCAGGCTCTTCGCAACGTTTCAAAGTCAGCCTGGAGAAACGGAGGCATGCTCACGAAAGAGCAACAGAGGGAGGGGGGGAGCATCCTGGGGAAAAATACATACATATCTTTCAAAACAGCATTTTCCTGAGTTTAGAAAAGATTGCAGGCAAAATTAAATTTATTGGAGAGCAAAGGCAGCTAAGGCCCAAAACGCAGTCAAGCAGCTCTAATCCCTAAACATTGGGATTATCTCATGACAGCTACACTCCAGCCTCCATTCAATACCACTGTAAAACGTAGATCAACAGGATGCTTCAATGAACTGGAACTCGTTACCTCTAATTGCTTCTCTCACTTCACTTCTGGATGTCCCTCTGATCCCTTAGCCACAGCGTTTCAAAAGCACACACACAGAGAAGGTCAAGTAATATCCAAGACGGGCAAATTAAATAACAGGTTTCCAGTTGGCCAAAACACCGGCCCTTCCCTCTCTCTTCGTATGAAAACTTGAGTTTGCCCCATGTCACGAGACAATCCGGCAGCACAGACCGATAGGTTTTAAAACATTTTCAACCGGTGCGACCCCAAACATTCTCCTGTGGGGCAGAGGTTCCTGCACAGCAGCCCAAAGGCTGCTAGCAAAAGGCTTATTTTTGTGAGCTACCGGCGATCCGTCCTTCAGCAGCGGTCTCCAGAGGGCCCTGGACCACCCGTGGAGCCCAGCTCAGGACCATCGCTTCCACGCACTTCTCCCACCACTGGCCCAACTTCGGTTTGGCTTCCCTACCACTAGTGCAAACGAAGCAGCTAATTTTTTATTTTGCATTTTTTAGGACCTCTGCCTCCTTTGCCTCTCCTGCGCCCTGGTATTCCCGCTGCCACCAGGCTCCCTGCAGGAGAGCGGCTGGAAGCCCTCGGCGCAGCCACCACGAAGCACCCAGCCAGCCCCGTGACAGGGCTGCGAAGCCTGCAGCGAGCAGCACCGCTTTGCCACGCTCTTGAAAGCAGAGGCGTGAACCCCAAACGACAAAGGGCAAGGCGGGAGCCCCGCTGGTAGGGTCACTGGGTGGAAAAGCCGACGGAGCGCGTTTCACAGGACGTGCCCGGGAGAGAGGCACGGTGGCCTGAGCTCAGCTGTGACAGCAAGGTGGGCAGCCCTTGCAAAAAGGCCAGGGAGAGCCCAGGCTTTCTGCAAAACGCCAGCACGCTCGTCTTTCTAAATGGGAATTCTGAAAAGATAAAATTAACGAGCATATGTGTACAGCTGGCACATATGCACAGAAGGAAACCATCTCCTGTAGAGCCAGACCTCTGTTCAGCTTCCAGCCTCTCAACTCTGGCCATCAACTTTGAACACAAACCTCTGAAATCCAAAGAGAAATACTGACAGAGCCTGTAGGGATACTAAAGTATCCAGAATACTTTACTCGAGCTTTCCATTTTCCTGAATACGGCAGGAAAAGAGCCAACTTTAAAGTGCTCTCAGCACCTCTAAAATCCCAACTTTAAGTCTGTGAGCCAAAAGTTTTCTTTGAAATGGAGATTTTCTAAGTCTTCCCAGACTCTGTCAGGTAACTTCTAACACACAAATATTAAAAAAAAAAAAAAAACCCACACACACAACCATAAGACAAAAGCAAACAGAGAAGTAACAACTAACTAAAAGGTGATTCATTATGCCTCAGCACACTGGCAACAGTCTGTCCAGCCAGCATCCCAGGAAACCGCATCCTGGACCCAACGCAGGGGTCAGCTTTTAAAAACTAGACCTTCTTTTCTTTTCTGGAATATCTTGGACCCCTTGCATTGCTCTGCATCTCTTTATGAAAATGACCACACCGTGAATAATAAGAGGGAGGAAAAGCTAACCTGATTACACAGTTTTTCCGTGATTTACTGGAACTAGATGTTCCCCTCCGTAAGGTTTAAAAATACAGATTTCCACAGGGTCACTCACAGTGCAAATGCTGTTATGCACAGGCCCCTTCTGCTTTATGGTCCCAGTCAGCCCTCTTACTTGTAAAACCCAAACCCGTCTTTGGAAATTATTAGCAGATTCACTTCTCGCCCTCCTCTGAAGCACCATTAAAAGGGCCGTAGCTTGAACTGGGACACCGAGTGGAGCATGCTGGTGCTCTTGCTTGTGTTGAGATCCCTCTTGGGGTATGCAGCCAGCGTGCTCCACTCGAGGTTAAGCAGACAGCTACATTTCAGACCAAGGAGGAATTTTCTCCCCAGTTGAACTGGCAATAGCTGTTGGATCCCTGCCCTCTCCTGCTGCAGGAACCATCACTCTCATCCTGGGATCATCCAGGAATCTCCACCTCACAAACCTCCCGCCACAGCACCAGCAGTGCTCCTGCTCCTCCTTTCAGTCCAAGGCTTCCCATCTTCATCCTAGAAGGACTAGAGCTACTAGAGGGTGTTACAGAGCATCTTCTGGCTCACAGCAGGAGGAGAAACAGCATGGATTTTCTTGCAGAGTGAAGACTGTTGGTCCATTACATCATTATTTACAGTCGTGGGGGACTGATCTCAGCAATACTAGTCATCTTTACGAACCCTACACAGACATGCCTGAATGGCAACACAGAGCCACTCATCACTGCCTTTAAAAGTTTACGTGGACTAGATAAGGCATAGACCTGAAGATGCACCGGCCGTCTTCCCTGACCAGTCACATTTACCGCTGCAGAAGAACAACTCTCCCCAGGTACTCGGGATACTGAATACAAGTCATTCTTGTAAGAGGAACAAGGATCAGCTCTACTCACACTTTGCATCTAATTCCTACCACGTTGCTCTCAGACACAACTTTAATTCACTAACCAGACTAGACCCCATCAAAAAAGTCAAATCAAAATTCACCTTGGGGATTGAATGGTCAGTCGATCAACACGATCAACTCCACGCACTGCAACCAGAAGATAATTTAATAACTTCCTTCAGCAGCGTAAGCCAGCTGGTGCACTTCTAGCACCCCGACGGGGAAGGTGAACGCAGCACCGTGGCATGACACCCTCGTCTGCAGCTCCAGAGAGAAAGAAGCGACTCTTCCCAGCTAACCACAACATTTTTCTCCTCCATTCCTCGCATGATGAAAGACAAGATCATTGCAAGGGTACTTCCTATTCCATCTGTGCAGCAGTCAACCTCTTCTGAAAAGCAGCAAATACAGCTGCATCAACAACTGCATTTGGGTGCAGTTGCACAAGTGACTTAAGCCAATATAACTTTTTTCCCCCCACTGTTAGGGACTATTTTTAACCAGATCAGCAAGCTGATCCAAATGATTCAACTCATCCAAGCCAGCAAACAGAGAGCAAGCCAGTTCCTAGCTAGTATCTAAACAGTTAAAAAGCAGCAGTACCATTGGGGCCCTTCTTTCCCAAAGCTTACAAATATATCCAAATACTTCCAGGAGACATTCCTGGCTGGTGGTATTTGATTTTTGCCACTTACGGACCTTAGGGATCTAAAAAGCAGCAGCTTGTGCTGGACCTGTTCCTCCCACGCCACGATTAACTGAAGTAGGTCCCAGAAGCAGATAGCAGCCATGATCCGATTTGTCCCAATCCCAATGCAAGCAGCTTTACACCACCCTCCTAACAAGATCAGTGCTGGCCAAACACCATTTATCCAGCCTGATCAGAGATGGATTAGATAATGAAACCCTAACTGCATAAGCTGTCTGAGCATGCTGGCCTGAGACAGCAGAAAACAAGAAGCCCAATAAATTTAAGGGCTACTTTAGGCTTTAAGGCACACTCTGCCCAAGTTCTTAGTAACCAGCTACTATCTTATCTTCCTGTAGACTAGGTTTGATAATTCATGTTAACAGACCAAAAAAAAAAAACAAGTTTTACAGTTGCATTACTAATTGCTATAGCTAAATGATTTCTTTCAGCATTAGAAGCCGTATTCATATCCTGAGCCATCAGTATGTACGGGTTATGCGCAGAGGAAAACCGTAGCAAGCATGGCACCCCGGGATTCCTCCCAATCAGCCTCGAAACACGAGGTCACAGAGTTTACACAGCAGCAGCCTGTGGCTCTGGAGCAGGAAGTAGAAAATTGACAGGATCTGCAGGAAAAACAAGGTACAACAGTTGCTGGTGTTATTTCCAGCTTCCAGAAAGCCTCCAGTACATTAAAAAAAAAAAAAAAAAATCAAAGAATAGGCTCTTTATTCCTCTTGTAAGCATTACGTATGGCTAAACGTAGAGAATTTGCTAAAAAGAACCCGTTATTTTAAAATCAAGTACACTATCTGAACAGAAACCCTCATGAAAGGCCACCTTACGTTATGCTTTAACTTTTAGGTACAAAGATACAGAATTTCAAAACATCAAAGAACACATTTTCCTAGTGCAGAAACTATTTGTAAGACCAGCTTCAACTTTGGTATTTTGTGCTTACAACCATGACAAGATTCTCCAAACAAATAAAGCACTCTCTTTAGTCCTAAAAAACATCAAGTGAAACTTCTGGCCAAAACAGAGTGCATGTGTACACATAAGTATTATATATTTTTTTTCATCCTTTATATTGGAAAAGCTGGAAAATCTTTTCATATGCCTATACAGAGAAAGATTAAAATCACACTAAGAATACCAAATAACTACAATACGTGGGTCCTGGTCTGAAGAACAGCTATATTGACCATCAGCACATTTAATTTTAAAACTTGATTCTATTAATTGCTGTTCTCTGCATAATTTCTCAGCTGTCTGCCAGCATTTGACAAGGAAACCCAGCCCGATACTCTGCTCAGAGCCACAATTAATCCCTACTACTGCTAACACTATTGCACGCCGCTGTGTGCGTCCCATGATCAAATGCTGCAATCTTACTATCTCGTAGTATTCACGGAACAGATAACAACAGGCTTTTCTTCATTTAAATATAGAGCAGAGCCTTTCATGGATACAGAAATTGTACTGGTTTATGTGGAAAAAAAAAAAACTGATTTTAAGACTGTTAAACCAGTTCAAGTCCCTTCATGGGGAATTTTCAGTCGATGCACTGGCTTGCATCAACGCCAACCAGTTTAACATCAGTCGCAGCTAAACTGGTGCACCTCCTGCAGCTACACAGGACCCGTGCCTCCACCCGCCTCCCGAGAGCTGGCAGAATCTCACGTCACCGTGCTCACACGCTCACTCACAACTCCTAATCGCACAACGTACAGGCGCTCCTTCAGTACCCAGCATCTGCACGCGTCGCCCCACTCGCGCCTGACACCCGCGTGTCGCCCGAGACGCCGCTTCGAGCGGCGGAAGAGCTCAGCGGGGTTTCCACCGGCCCTTGCGGGAGCACGCGGGGCAGCGCTCAGGTGCGAGGCTCCAGCCCACCTTCCCAGCTCTCGGCCCGCGTGCGGGGGCCAAGAAGGGCCGGGGCGAGGCGGAGGGGCCACCGTGCAAGGCCGCCCACCCGGCGGCCCCACGAACACGGCAGGCAGAGGAAGCCGCACGCTCGTACACCAAGTCCGGAGCGTGCGGCGTAGAAAACACGGAGGGAGAGTCCTTGGCCAGCATCTAGCGCTGAGACGAGAAGAGAAAGGCGTTACAGCGGGCCGGAGCGACCACCAGCACTCAGCAACCCGAGCCACGGCGAGAAGCCGGGACGCGTACACGGCGCTGCTCCCACGGGCTCGCACGAGGACCGGCAGCGAAACGGAGGGCAGGCCGGCGGGACCGCCGCACCAGACACCCCGAACGCCAGGCAGACAAAGGAAAGCAGAAGGCTCCGGGCACCGCCGCCCCGCAGCCCCAGCAGCCGGGGCACCGGCGCGGCGCGGCCCGCAGCCCGCGAGCGGACGAC
>VXAL01013555.1:115092-147111 GCA_013399475.1 Chauna torquata | reverse complement strand
TGAGCCCGCAGGCGAGGCGCGCGGGCGGGAGCCCCGGCTCCGGGAGTTTCTGGGGGGGACGCCCCGCGGGCAGCTCCGGCCGCTTCCTGAGCAAGCGGCTGATCCGCTCTGCCGTTATCCCTGCCTCAGCGGGCTCCTCCTGCGTTTCTCTGCGCAACTTCTCGTTTGTGCCGCCGCCGGTCTTCAGAGCCTGAAGCCCGTTCCTCAGGCCTTTTGTATGTCTCCGTGCTTGTAACCCGGAGAAATAAATTTGGGAACCCTGACGTGCACGCGAGGTCCGTTCTGTTACGCAGCCGCTGCCTGGCAGCCCCGAGGACAATGCCTGCTCTAGGACGAGAGCGCGGGCAGCTTTTACTGGCCCGACAGTAGCCGGAGCTGGATGGAGAGCTGGTCTGCGGAGCGCAGCGCGAAGCTGGATGGGAATGGCACTCCTCCGGCTGCCGGCACGTCAGAGGAAAGGGAGAAAAGCGGCAACAGAGGTGGTCACAGCGCGCACGGGGGGATCCCTTGGTGACTTCTGCGGTGCCACCGAGCGTACTGAAGCCTGTGGACCAGCTGGGTTATCTTGGTGGGTGTTTACGCACCCGCTGGCCTTCAGGAAGCGGCACAGCCTTTGGTTGTGAATGACAGTTACAATGCTCGACTCCAGTCTTCCCATACACCACGTTTTTCTTCGTCCAAAAATAGTTTTCAAGGCCATGTTAAAAGCTATTTTAAGTGGTATGTTTTTGCGATGAGGTGCCAGTTTGTCTCCTCCGGTGACAGGGAAATCTCTTCTTGCAAAATGATTACAAATCCCCACAGAGTGGCAGGCACCCAGAGGACAATTACACGCAGCTTTTGTCTGCTCGCCCACCAAGGGTAAACACATGTCTCATTCATCCTGACTGGGTTTGATAAAGTGAGCCAGATGTCAAACAACGTTGAAGGAACGTGTTCAGTCCACCCTTGGCTTAAAAAGAAGCAGGGTGTCTCGCGGCTGGGAAGCTGCTCATTCAGAGAAAAGCATTTCCATCTTTATCTTCGTCCTAATTTTAATGGGGGGGCTCTAGATGAAGATTACAGGTGAAGACACTGCCTGTGAGACCCTGCAGGATGCTTCAACTGCTTTCTTACAGGAGCCAGCCTGGATTAAAGCTGGGAGTAAACAGTTGGGAGACAGAACTACGTGTGCACATGGGCCGCCTCCTCTCTCCCTGTGATGTCTGATATTCTCCTTGAGGAACACTGGAAGAAGGAGTTGTGCTGTGGTGCCCAGCCTCCATTTCTCTGTATCTTCCCCTACTCCCGTCTCCACCAGCTCTGCCACACTGGTGCCCAGGAGAGCTGGCAGTGCTGCAGGCAGGTCCCTTGGCGAGGCATTCTCGGCTGGTGGTTTCAGCAGAGAGCCCTCAGCGATGGGCTGCGCAGAAAGAGCCAAGGAGCGTTACTGTGCCCTCGCTACCAAACCAACCTGTGGTTGCCACTGGTGCGCTGAGCGCTGTCACTTGCTTTCTGTCATTACTGCCGTGATATTTCATCTTACTATTTTCTCTGGCTCTTTCCATTTCCACTTAAAAAAAAAGACTAATGAATTAATCTTCACAGTATGCGTGTGGGATAGGTATTATCTCCATTTAACAGAAGGGATATGAAGCATTCCTGAAGCCACAAAAAAGCTTTTGAGCTGGGACTACAATCTTAATCTGTTGATTGCCTTTCACACAACCCAGCTGCCTTTAGGTATTTGTGTGGGACATCTGAGACATACTAAACAGACAGCTGACTCTTCTGTTAACCCTTTCTCTCTGCTGCACAGCAACCCTGCCTAAGACTCCTACTTGCCATTATTTTATGCACAAGTTTGCAGAGTGCTCGTCAACACCTGGTCTTTGACAGATCAATGAGAGGCAACTATAAGAAATGTTACCTTTCCAGAACGCTCTCAGAAGTTGATGTGAAGAGTATCTTTCTGAACAAATTCATGTAATTTTTGAGTAAAGTTGATTTGTTTTGTTTTGTTTCCCCAGAAAGACACCCTGTGAAGGGGTTCCTTGAAGGAGCATGTGCTGGTGCTCCCACTGGGCTGGAGATCAGGTGCCATTCAGATGCCGGGTGTGAAAGGTCTATGGAAGTACAAAGAGCTGGGTCCACTGCATGCTCTGCTGGAGCAGAGGCAATGACTCATGCAAGCTGTAAGGCACAGGCATGAAATGAGGCACAAACGCAGCTATTAGTCTTTGACCCAAAGGCATAAAAATCATTAGGAGACAGTTCAAAGCAAATCTCTCCTCCCCACCACCACAACTGAGGAAGGTTTCTTGCTGCTGCCATCATCTACACATCATGTCTCATCCTGCTGACCGCACCAGCTCCCTCTTGCCCTCGCAGCCTCCTGCAGCTTCGCCCCTCTCCTTCCTGCTGGATTCTGCCTCTCTGCTGAGCAGGTCAGGGCGATTTAATGGCTTGCCCAGCCCTGCTCATTTCTTCTGTTTCTCTCCTGCCAGCCAAGCTCCTGGAGCCAAACACTCTTCCTCCCAACAGCCGCACTCCCACAGGTAATGAAGTGCCGCCAAGGTAAAGCTCCAGCGTGCACTTTGGTCCTGGTTTCGCAGGAAGCGGTGATAGAGCTTTCCCTAGCAGCGACGGTGGGTAAATGTTTCTCCTCGTTTATCTCTGGGCTGGCTCTT
Source organism: Chauna torquata (assembly GCA_013399475.1). Classification (NCBI taxonomy): domain Eukaryota; kingdom Metazoa; phylum Chordata; class Aves; order Anseriformes; family Anhimidae; genus Chauna; species Chauna torquata. The sequence continues at coordinate 144,442 of VXAL01013555.1, read as the reverse complement.
CGGCGCAGAATTTTATTAACGCGAGTTGCCTTTTCTTGTCCACATGCAGCCAAAAATACGTAACATAAGTCAATAGAAAGCAAAGATTTTGTCACCTGACTTAAACCGTCTGTCTGAAGAATGCCAGTCCTCAAGCGGTGGCAGGAGGCCAGTATCAATACCTTGCTCTGACGCAGCGGTGCTGGCAGCCGTCAGCCAGTAGGTCGGCACCCGTGGGGCACCCGGTCTTTTGCTGGTGCCGCCGCTTGCAGTGAGAACACCCGGCTTCAGCAAGTACCCAGCACCTCGGCGCTGCGGCCAGGCAGCAACCTCCACCGCTGGGGGTCAGCCAGAGAGTTCAGAGCAAAACTTCCCTGCCTCGCCGTGCGTTGTTATTTTCCTGCCTGCTTCAAACACCGCTGCAGTGCCCTAATCATCGCTGCTAATTGCAGACTGGCCCGTGCTTCTGTGGGGCGTCATCGTGTACTAAGGGTGCGTCGTTCTGAGTACGCCGATGCTGCTAAGGCGATACACCTGCAGTGCAGATGCAGTTATCTGCATCTATGCAGTTAACATAAAAATGCCTTCTGCCTGCCGTGCCTGTAATGACGGGGAAAAAAAGCAGGTGCTTCAGCACCTCTAATACAAAGCGGCCTTATAAGTCCTTCTGCAAAAGAATCACGGTCTCCCCAAACTTAGAATAATAGGGAACTGTGTGGGGACCATGTTTGTAAAACCAAAAGTCTTTTGCTTTTCTGTTGAGGCGGCGGGGCTGGCCAGCTCAAAATAAATACTGTGACCCACAGAGGTGCTGCAGGGAGTGCACGGGGACACAGACCGGCACAACAACATTGGCTCTCTCCCACCTTGTGGGTGCCAGCGATCACGCAGCAGGGAAACACACGGCGTTTATTCCCTTCGGCTGCCTGTCAGAAGTGCAGCGGAGCTTGTTGGAGGCTCGAGCCCACGTCAAAAGGCAGGCGGTGACGGCTGGCGGTGCAGCGCCTGGTGCCGCGGGAGTACAGCTCAGCTGGGTCCCCGCAGCACCTCGGGGCCGCACCACCATCTCCTCTCCCGGTCTGCAGCATCGCAGCGGCTCCTGCGGCGTTGCTCAGGGGGCCAGGCGACACGGGCAAACAAGCAGACAGTGCTAATCATTATTTGCAACTGCTTGTTTCTAAATATGCCGGAGGCTGTGCTGCTGAAGAAGGGCAAATGCCCAGGCGGAGACAGCTTTCATTCGCAGCGGAGCAGGCAGACAAAGCAAAGGACAAAGCAAAACACCCATCACGAGAAGAATGCTTTTTATCGTGTAACTCTTGCTTGTTTTCAGTGAAGCACCCTGTCTGTTAGGGCCCCTTAGCTGCAACTCAATTTGCTACATGGCTGATCTCTGGAGTCAAGGCTGATTCTTTCTCACTAACCGGTTTCTTGAAAAGCCCCTCGACGTGCCTTGTTATACACAAAATGCCAGGCTAAGCTGGTCCTTAACACGGCTGAAGCAGCAAGAGGAGCGATGCCCTGGCACAGAGACGAGCTCGCGGATGTGTCCTCCAGCAGTCCCTGTATCACCTTCCACTCCTGCGCCTGAGGCGGGATAAAGAGAGGGTGCGCGGCAGGGCAGGCCTGCACGCTGATGTTTCCCAGCTGCCGGAGCCTTCCCTTGAGACTGCAGCCGTCTGTGCAAATCGCAACAGCACGAATTACGCCTCGGGATCCAAGCCATGGCAGTGTTTCCAGGATTGCTCCAGCTTTTTGCTATTCCAAACATTTTCCAGGCCCCTCCTCTTCTGCTGCTGAAGTTTTAGCCCTTTGTGTACTCTGCGCTCGCAGACTTTTCCAGTTCCATTCCTCAGATTTTCCTTGGTCTCAGCTTTCAACTGAAATTTCCACGTGTCCAGGCGGGCTTGCTCAACTTTCCAGCCCACGACCCACACGTTATGGATGACTCCACCTGCTGGCTATTCAGCAGTCCGGCATTCCTGTCAGAGGGACTAGGAGATGTGTACCACACACTACATAAATATGATCGCAAACCCGTACCCTCAGATTGCATGTTTCCTGCAGAAGATTATCAGTTTTCTTCTGAACAGAAAAGTGCCATGTGAATTTATCATAGCACCACATCAGTATTTAACTGACACACCAATAAGCACTTGTAGTCTGGTTTTACCCTTTCACGAGGCTATTTGTTGCTGGTACAACACACATTTCAAATAAGATTTGAAAACATACTTTTTTTTTTTTTTTTAATGTGGTTTCTCTGCTCTAGAAATAGTTACCGCCTCTCTGGCTTCATACCCAAATTACAAAGCAGTGATAAAACACAATAAATACTCTGCATACAAGCCAAGAGGATATTTTTAAAGTTAGGCAAACCCCACTTTATAAGGAAAATCCCCCATACATGCTACATCTGCACAAGTCCTGAGTTCACGTAAAAACCTGACGCGTGCATGAGCACGGAGCCAGCCAGGTCAAGAGGACCGACTCTGTCGGAGCGCAGAGATTCTTGTGATTCAGCGTGACATTTATGCGCTTGCCTAACTTGAAGCCCGAGAAACATCACTGCAATCAGTGAGGTTATTGACAGGCTTCTGGACCCGGTGAGAGCTTCGGCGCTGGGCTGAATCCGGGCCGTGCCTCGCGTGCAGCGCCGGGGCGGGTTGCAGGCTGCCTCCGCCTGCCTCGGAGCGTGCCAGCCTGCTCTGCCCATTGCCAGCGCTCTCTTATCTCCGGGAAAATGCAATTATTTCAAATGCAATTTGGAGCCCCCACTGAAAAAGCCTAACCCTCTCTCCCTGAATTACAGAAAATCCAGACGACGCATAATCCACTGCAGGAAACATAAACGCCTAATGCAATTTTATAGGCGGCCAAAGGGTGCCAAGTTTTCTAGCCCAGACAATAGGTTGCAGATTTCTGCATGGAAAACAACAACAAAAAAGGGACGGGGGGGGCTGGCCTGCAGCTCCTCTTGGTGCTCCTCAAGCCTTGGGAACCTCAGCTGTGGCTGCTGGCGGCGGGGCCGCTGCTCCTGCAGCCTGCAGAAACCCAGCCATATTTAGGCATGTTTCCCAGCCCCTTCTCCTATTCCTGCCTGCTGAGCAGCCACTGGGAAGCCGAGCGGGGCTACACATTCAAACCCAAATAAAACCTTATCGCCCCAGGCGAAATGCAGAAGGGGATGTCCACGGCCCTGGTGACAAAACTGCCGTGGAATCCCCAAACGCGAGGGATGCCTGAAACCCGCTGCGTGGCTCCGGGCTGCCCCTGCTGCGCTGCCTGCTCCTTCCGCGGCCTTGCTTCAGACTTTATTAACACCTTATTAATACACCTACCTTCGCGCAAGTTACGCTCCGATTGGAGCTAAGGTGGGTTGGGTAATGGGCAAAAACATGGAACGGGAAAATACAACAGTCTCCCATGTCTGTGCCGTATATTCAGGCCATTTAGGGCGGAGGGGAGAGCTGGAAGCAATCTGAGCACGTTCTCCAGCAGTGGGAACGTGCAGGTAGGGCACCTAAATAAAGGTAATTGCAGCACCAGGCATCACCGTGTCACTCTGAAGGAGTCACTGCAGTTTTATCACCCAGACTCGCTGTCACGGATTTTTTAAAGAGACAGGATTTTTTTCTCCCCCTGGTTTCCATTCTCCAGCCGCTGGCTTGTTTGGGCGTCTCAGCTGCGCACTTGCCTTTCCTTCGTGTTTGACTTCAAGGCTCAGTTTGCAGTGTTTGCTCAGAGGTTAATTACGATACCCGTGCAATGGACTTTACCCTGGGTAACGGCCACATAATGCAAACCTACGTGCACGCACCTGTACGCACGTATATATAACCGTATATGTTCCAGCTGGGGGCCAGCCGGCAGGAAAGCCGCTTGGCAGAAAAGGAGCTGGGGGTCCTGGCGGACACCAGGCTGAGCATGAGCCAGCAGTGTGGCCCTGCCACCAAGAAGGCTCGTGGTATCCTGGGCTGCGAGAGGCAAGGCGTCGCCAGCAGGAGGAGGGCGGTGATCCTTCCCCGCTGCTCAGCGCTGGTGAGGCCGCTCCTGCAGTGCCGGGCCCACTTCTGGGCTCCCAGCACAAGAGAGACGTGGACACGCTGGGCAGAGTCCAGCAAAGGGCCAGGAAGGTGACGAAGGGACGGGAGCACCTCTCCTGTGAGGAGAGGCCGAGAGAGCTGGGACTGTTCGGCCTGGAGAAGGGGAGGCTCGGGGGATCTCATCAGTGTGTGCGAACGCCTGAAGGGAGGGTGCAGAGGGCACGCAGCCAGGCTCTTCTGGTGGTGCCCAGTGCCAGGACAAGAGGCAACGGGTGCAAACTGGGACACAGGAGGGTCCATCTGAACGTCAGGAAGCACGGTGATAGTGACTGAGCACTGGCACAGGCTGCCCAGAGAGGTTGTGGAGTCTCCTTCCTGGAGGTCTCCAAAAGCCACCTGGATGTGGTCCTGGGCAACCTGCTTGAGGTGGCCCTGCGTGAGCAGGGGGTTGGAGCAGACGGCCTCCAGAGGTCCCTTCCAACCTCAGCCACTCTGGGATTCCATGATGCTTACACGTACGCACACACCAACACCCACGTGCACACGCACACCTGTAAGGGTATAAAAGCCTCGGGACCCGCCTTCCTCTCTCATCAATGCTCTCTTCTACTCCCTGCAGAGCAGAACAAAAACTTCCCCAAAAACTTTCCGAACGATAAGCTACCAGGAGCAGGAGCTGTGAGGCGAGGGCGGGTGCCCTGCCTCCCGCTCTGCCCTCCTCGGGGGGAGACCCCGGGGGCCTCCGCAGCACCCGTGCGGAGAAGCCCCCCGCGCCTCCCCGCAGCACGTCGGGCTCTGCGGAAGCACCCGCTGCTTCTCGGCCCTTCCGAGGCTCTTCCCACAGCTGCGCCTGCTCCAGGCGGTTTCCTTCCCTTGCCCCGCGGGCAGGAAAGGCGTTGCTGGAAGGGGGAACCTGAGTCAGCCTCCCCGCCAGCTGCCGGCGATGCGGCCCCGGGGAGGCTCCCACTGGCGCTGCCCGCCCTCGAGGCATCGTCCGCCTGGGCAGGCGTAGGTCGCCTTCCCTAGCAGACGAAGAAGCTGATGCTTTTTGTTCGCTATGAACATCCCGGGACAGTTTATTTTAAGACTCTTGCTGCTTTTAATAGCCTACGGTGGTGTTGCGAGGCAGCCCCTCCTGCTGGGAGAGCTGCAGCTTCTGCAACCCTTCAGAGACCCAGCATCCCATAATATTGTCCCAAGAAGCGCAGGGGCATGCTGGGGCTTAAAAGCCATTTTTCTGGGATATTTCCCAGTGACCTGCCCTGTGTACCAGCAGGGACCCCAGCAAGGAGGACCGTGATATCTCCAGCCAGCTCTACCTGCTTCTTCTGGATGCGCCCCACCAAGGGCACGCGTAGTCGGGGTCACCGAGTGCCCAGAAAACCCCTCCAGAAGCTCACCCACGCTGCTCCCGGCCCCATCGGTTCCCAAATGCCACAGCGTGATCCCACTCCCGCCGTGCCCGCACGCGAGGGATGCTGGCGGCAGGGCCAGTGCTGCCCTGCGCGGGGACCCGCTGCAGCTTCTTCACCGCCGTGTCCTTCCAGTTGCCTCCTGGGTGACAGGAACGGCGAGCCGCGCTTTGTGCCAAAGTGTGTGTCCATGCCTGACCCACAAGGGCACAGCAGAGTGAGACAGTCGGGCGCATCATGCTGCCGAAAAAGATGAGCCGGCCGGCTGCGAGCTGCGCGGCTTGCAACTGCATCGACAGCAGAGAAGATCAAAAGCCTGCACAGCAAACTGGGCTGCCCGCTACCTCGTTAAAACCTTTTTTGGCTGTGCCAGTGCCTCTGCTTCAAAGCCCGCTGCAGTTCCCAATTACAACTTCAGCGCTTCTTACGTGAGCCAAGCGCCTCGCCTGGCGTGGGGCTGGTCTGTCCTCCCGAGCCAAGCTCCTCACACGTGCACCAGCTGCAGAGGAGCCTTCAGGAAGGAGAACCCGGCTCTGAAAGATCCGGCTCCAACCTCGGCTGGGTTTAGCAGCAGGGGCACAGCCCCCTGGGCTGCATGGGGAAGCGCTGAGAATGAAACGAAAGAAGCTTTTGACACTGCTGCATGCATCCCCCAGGGCTGGGCGGCTTTGCTCCAGCTCCAGGGACAGCCCAGGGTTGGGAAAAGGGGCCCCGGAGGGAAGGGGCAGCCAACGCTCCCGCAGCGCCTTCGTGCCTGTTCCAGGAGGAAGGATGCTTCCCCTGCCGCAGCACCAGGAGCACTCGGTGCCAGGAGTTTGGGGGAGGAAAAGTGGAAGGTGGGCTCCGCTCTGTGCGATGCTGCTTTATAAGGCAACGCACAGGGATGTTTCCCTGGATACAGCAGGAACGAGGAGCAGGAAGCAAGTTTCTTCAATCACAGCTCCAAGGGCTGCTTCTTCCCCCGCCCTCCCCATCCAGCCATCTCTTCACCCAAAAAGCCAGCGTAGGCTTGCCTCAAGTCCAGCTGGGCAGCGCATCTTCTGGCCATCTCGTTGAGCATCTTGCTGCTTCTAGGCAAATCTCCCCTCTGAGCACCTGCAGCCCCTTCACCAGTGTTTCAGCCCCACTGAGACTTTTTCTGTCCGCAGAGCCCCACCTCAGCCTGGCCTTTCGCGAGGTCAGGGGCTGCAGCGATGGCTCCCTTCCCAAAAAAGGAGTTTGAGAGAGAGCGATCCACTTACCCCGAGTGATACACCCGGCCTTAACACCCTCTTCCAGCAGGTTTCACACAACTTCCACCAAAAGTCAATTAAGGCTGTGCTGAATGAAGCCACCCACAGTATAACTCCAGATTAATTAGCATCACAAAATTAAATTATGTGTAACGCAGAATTGCGAGGCCAGCCACTCCATCGTCATCACTCCTCCGTTTTTCCTCTCTCATTCTTCCTTAGGACCGGGGTGCTGAGCAACAGTGAAACCACCAGCGCAGACCTCTGCCCTGGGCAGGCGCACGCACCAGGGCAGCGGCTCCCACGCTGCCCAGGAGCCGCAGGCGAGCAGCGCAGGGGGCTGGCCTGAAGCACGCCTTGTGCAGAAACAAGCCATTGCCCAGCCCAGAGGGCAGCCCTGCTTTCACCTAGCCCATTTCTGTCTCTCTCTGCACATTTTAGTGCTCGAGACTTGAAAGCACCCCATCCCAGGGAGGGAGAAGGGGCTCCGGCATCTCTCCTCTGATGTACCAGGCCCTCAGCACTCGAGATGCTCCGCAGTTTTCTTCTCAGTTTGTTGCACAACTCTTTGCTCTGCTCTGCCACACTGGCTCAAAATGGTAACAAGGTCCGGAGAGTTACAAATTTAGGAGTGAAGGGTTTTTGTTTTTTTCTCCTTTTCCTTCTGCTTTTGCTCCCATTGTTGGCATCAAGGGAAGGAAAAAATGGTCCAGACAGATAGCAAGCAGTTATCTACTAGTATCAGCTGTCTGTCCTGGAGCTGGGAATACTGCCTCCAGCTGTGCGTGGGGACAAGACTCAACAGAACACGCCCCGGGAAAGCTTTGCACCCAGGGCTCTTCAGGGAGCCAACACAGCTTGGCTCTTGCCACCAGGGCTGGGAGGAAGCATTTCCAGAGCAGGTACCTGAAAGAGTTTGGGGAGGAAATGGAAAGGGGCAAAATCCCCATCCTAAATATGGCAGGAAAGCGCGGCCGTGGCTCAGGGAGCCCAGCTGGAACCAGCGCTGCTGGAGGCTGTCCTCCCTCTGCCCCAGGGGCAGCTGCAGCCCAAGCAAGGCGACATTCAGCTCCTCTTGGTGCAGAAAGGCTCTCTGCAGCAGGACGAGATGCAGCAGGTCAGCAGCTTGCCCCACGTCCCTGAGGCCGATTGTCCTGCCCCCTCCGCCACCCCTGCGTTCTGCTGTTACAACGGGCACGTGCTGTAACCCGCGCCACCACGGTTACCATTTTTAGCCAGGGTTATTATATTTAATCATCTGGTTTACAGCACAGGCCCCTGAACCTTTGTGCCAGCACAGCAGTCTGGGGCAGGGACAGGAATGCTCGAAACTAACTTTACCACCAGCCCCTCCATCTTCTGAAACTACATCCACATGCCCCCTCTCATTCAGACCCTTCCAACGCCTTCTGTGGTCAGCCCCAAGGTGGGATCACGCAGGCAACAGCCAGAGCTCCAGCACCAACTTCCAGGAACAACTCTTTTGCAGGGCCAACTTAAATCTCTCGGCCACTCTTGCTTATTGCAGCAGTTGTAACCACCGACCTGCTCAGGCCATCCTCTAAATCGCAGGAAAACCTGTGCAAGGCAGTTAGCAGCTTTGGAGATCCACAGAAGAGCAACTAACCTGGAGCCAAGAGGACTTATTAGCCCAAGGCTGCGTTCTGCAAAGCAGAAGATGTTGTGGGAGACTGATTTCTGCCCTTCCAGGGGGGACGCACAAAGAGGTGGAAAGTTGGAGGAAAGTACTGTGCCAGTGGAAAAAACCCACGCAGCTCTTTTCGCCCCGCACAGGACGGAGCAGCATCCAAGCAGCACACCGACTCACGCACAGCAACGCAAAGGACACGCGAAGCAGCCTGAGCTTGAAAGGGTCAGCACGCTGCCAGCACACAGGTGTTCAGGCAGCCCTGGTCTGTATCACAGCACTGCCTGGCCGCCTGGCGTTATTTCAAGAGGATCCTGTGATGCGAAAGCAATTGCAATGGGATTTAAAGGACATGCTGTTCACAAAGCTGTGTGTTTCTGCAAAATACTTTGGAAAAACACCAGAGAAAAGTATCTGAACCAGTAAACTCCCAGATGAGAATAAGTCACTCAAGTCCTGTTTTTAAGCGTCTGCGTGAAACATCAGCGCGGCAGCACCTGTGTTCCACGCACTATGACCACCTCTGCCCCTTTACGCCGTGCCCCAAGAACCCCACCTCACAGGCCGCTGTTCAAAGGTTTGGTTCACACTGTAACAGCACACAGGTTGCTCAGAAGGGAGCGGGTCAAGTGGCCTCCTCACTGCTCGAGTTCAGCTGCACAGACCTCCGGTGGCACGAGCTTGCAACCTGCTTTCACATGCAGGAAGAACCCCGCCTCATCCTCAGAGCATTAATCCCTATGCAGGCTTGTAAAAGCTGTAGCCTGTGTAACATAACGCCAGAAGTTGTTCACAAACACGCTGACCCCAACATGTAACTATACCCATCGGGTATGATTCATCTTCATGCCTCGCTTCTGCATGGCCCCCATTTCTTTGCCCTCCTAAGTTTCTTAGTGAGAAGACTCCCCCCCCCAGCATTTGCTTAGACTAATGCCACCCTCTGGGGGCAGCAGACTTCCGTGCCCGCCTGAGGATCAGCGGAGGCGTTTTCTGTAAGCTGCATCCCCGCTGCTCCTCATTTTCCCGCAGCAGCACTTGCCATACCCCCTGGTGGCGAACACCAGCCTTCCCAAGTCGCTGCCACTCAGGCTCTGACCTTCTCACCAAGGCTTCCACCTCTGCCAGCTGGGGACAATTTCAGGCCCGTGGATGAGCTGTAAGATCAGCTCTTAGCCCAGCTACAGGTGTGATGCTGCAGAGGCAGTGGTCAGGGCCCAGAAGCTGCTCCAGCAGACTCAAGCTTCAGTGCAGCCCTGAACGAGGAGGTAAGAGGGGCAGGTGCTGGTGTCACGCTTCAGCTTTTTACACCAAAATACAGGAGTGCCTGGGGCAGTTTAAGGGGCCTTGAATCAGAAGATGAATGCAGCCACAAGTTCCTTATTCAATTCTAGCCAAAATGTTACAAAAGTAGATTTTCTACTGGAAACAAGCTGGAAGATGAGTGAAAGGCAATTTTGCCAATCCGTCGATAAAACAGACTTCTAGGCATCCATCACCTCCTCCGCTAACTTTACCTTCCAGTTACTCTAGAGATTGGAAATAAAAGCAAAGAACTTATTTGTAGGTATTAGCTACAGACTCAGAAATACCGTCTTCAGCCTAAGAACAGAACTAGCTCAGCCCAAGTTTACAGCCTCACGTTTTGAATAGTTAACCCTCTGAAAGCACACACACAAGGCACGTTATCTTCCTCTGAAATCCCCGGTGCTGGTCACCGCCCGCTGCCACGGCACACCGAGGGTACTGCAACATCCGATTTCAGCATCGGAGAATTCCGCAGCTCTGCTGCCAGGACAGGCCGATGCTCTGATGCCACAACCGCTACTTTGGGAAGCTGTGCGTATGGTCTTCGCTGCACCTAGGGAAGGAGGGAATGGCGACACAGGCACACAGACTGCAGCACATGGATAATCTTTATTGGTAACATCAGTGGAGCACCAGTAATCCATTACTGACTGTAGTGGTGACACACAGCTGAGGCACATGCTAAGGCACTTTTATTATATAAAAAAATTTAATTTTTTTTTTGTGACAGCAATTGGGACACGAGGCTCCTCCATTTAGAGCGCTTCAGGCATACAGTATGGCGCTTCATATTTAATTATTTTTACTTTGCTCATAAGTAGGTCTAAATGCAGCATATACAATATGGTTAAGAATACACGTAAATCCAGCAACCAGTGTACAGTGTAGAAAAGTAAAGACTATCTATATATAACCATGGTCCCAATAGAAAGGCAGTGATAAAGACCTTTATTTTTTTCTTAATTACTTATTACGAGATACAAAGGCCTTACATATATCTGTGCAGATTAAAGGGTTTTTAATATACTCTTAGTCAATGGTGCACAATAACTAATCCCAACCCCTGGTTATAGAGCAGGTGCAAGAGGCTTGGACATGTCAATAAAAGAGGGATTTCCCTCCCCTTATCCCCACCCTCCGCCCGCTACCCTATTAAATTCCTCTAGATTCCATTACTATTAAATATATTTGGTCCCCCAGAGATTCTCAGACAAGCACAAGGACATTGTTCTGCTTCCCCAGCCTGTCATTAACTACTGGTCCACACTACCTTAGATGAAACCGCTCAGAGGCAGAGACACTAACAGGACATCATTGCACTTCAGAGATCTGTCCAGACAGTAAAAATGAAGAGAAAAGAAGGGGGGGAAAAAAAAAAAAGACAACTTTGGCAAGTCCTCCAGGTAGCTGGTCCCAAGAGGAGCTTCCCTCTTCACCCCTCCCTGGAATCATGTGAAAGAAGAAAGGGTGAATTGCCATGGCCAAAGCACACCGTTTTTCCTGAAACTGCTCCCAAACCATGTGGGTGGGCAGATTAAAAGAGGCAGAAGTCTGAGGTCACTGAACATGATTGCCGAAAGCAAACAAAGGAGGAGGGGAAAGAATACAGGAAGGAGCTTCCCTGCAGCTAAGATCTGAAGACAAAAAGGAGATTTACAGCAAAAATAATCTTTCCTTAACCCCACTCCCTCCAAATTGTGTAAGGAGTCACCAGCAGACATGGCACAGACAGTTCTACAGGACTTTGTGGTTGCCAAACTGCTGGTCAGACTTCAGAGCCCTGACTCTTTGGCATTAAATACAAAGAGGATTAGGAAACTGGAAAGAGGAGGAAACTAGGAACACAGATGCCCGATGGCTCCAGATACACAGAGCTGGGCTTGCTCTGCAGATCCCTGGCCAATTTAAGAGGAGAGGGTTTGCAGATAGTCCAATGGAAGAGGGGAGGGTGGATGGGTCACTCCATCATGTGTAACCTGGGTAAAATGAGAGGACTTATTCAGTAGCTTTGGCATCACCAGCATCTGCCTTGCCGTCCACTTCCTCATCGGAGCACTCTCCTGTACCCTTCCTGACAATTCGACGCGTCACGACAAATGGCAGGTCCCCACGCCTAGGGAAGGACAGACATTACGTCAGTAACAAAAGATTTCACTGAACTCACCAGGCATGGCAGGCTTTGGGAAAACAAGAGGAAGTACCTGGCCATGCTGCTTGCTGTGGGCAGTTACTGCAAGAGTATGCTGCTCTGGCTGCCAACGTATTGCACAAAATGCTCTGCCTTACCTGAGTTTGCTCTTGAGGGAGCTGACCTCTCTATTCATTGCATCAGCTGTTTCAGTGGCATCCTCCAGTTCACGCTGGAGCTTCCTGCGGGATGCATTGGCTCGCTGGGCCTCCTCTTCTGCTTCCTCAAGCTGGCGTTTCAGCTGCTTCAAGCGCGCATTTGCCTTGTCCGCCTGAGTACATATAGGAAAAGGGATCAGTGTTTCCCCAGCGTTACAGCGTAGTAGTTACGGCAGGAAAAAGCAGAGTTTCCAAAGCCCCCTCTTCCTGAAGGAAGCTGCCTTGGACTTGACAGCTCCAAGCTTTTCCTTAGAAGTGTTACATTTTCATCTGTGTCATCTTGTAATTATTACAGTGAGGGAGAAAGAAGAGAAACCCATAAGAAGATTAATGCTACAACCCTCTTAAACACAGATGATGCCTTGATCATAGAAGGGAAATCCTCTCACCAAAAGACTCGACAATGCTGCAGGTAACTATACACACCTGATCTTTGAATTGCTCAGCGTTACGCCTCTCATCATCCACCTGCAGCAATATATCTTTCAGCTTTTTCTCAGCACGCCGCACCTGCTTGCTGGCAGCCTGGCGCTCCCTACACAGAAATACAGTGACAGCTCAGACAAGAACTTATTCCTGTTGTCCCCAGCCAGAAGATCTGATTTGGGTAAGTTAGAAACAAAGAAGACAGCAGAAGTCATACTAACTTGAAAAAAAGGGGGAAAAAAACAGGATGGGAGGCAATGTTTCCTAGAGAGGACCAAAAAGGTACTGATGGCACAGACACAACTTTTCCTGAAGCTACAGAGGGACAGCAACAGTGCATCATCACAGCTGCAGCTTTAGGGGTGGTTAAGTTTGGTCAAAGCTAAAAGTCTCTCCAGTGAGAAACAAGGAAGGTTTGTCAAGATCTTACTTCTGCACTACCCAGCACCTATGACAAAACCCTCATTCACACAAATCAGAGTTTGTTCAGAAGGGCTTAAATCCCAGAGAGGGCGGAGGCTTGTGAAACAGCCAGAGTTTCTGCTAGGACATACTTTGTCTCCATGTCCAACTGCTCTTCCAGCTGTACTATCTTTGCTTCCAAGGCCGTGATGGTAGCCTTGTACTTGGACTTTACTGCACTCTCCATCTCCTGCAGTTTAAGCTTAAGCTCCTTGTTCTGGCGCTCCATCTGCTGGCGAGCATTCTCATTCTTCTGTGCATTGCTGCGCTCAGCATTCAGGTCGGCATTCATTTGATCAATCTGTGGAGAGAAGAAGTACTTAGCATATCAAGTGCTCCAGCCTGAAAGGAGGATTTATTTCTCAGACACAGGCTGACATGCAAAGAAAAAGGACCCTCAGGGTGAGCTGAATACCTGGAATAACTCTGCTGCAGAAGGAGCTGTCTGTAGACAGAGATACAGACTACTTCTCAAAATATCTAAGTTTACTCAGATTTACAAAGTAATTCCTTGACAAATAGCTTATCAACCTCCTCTTAGGACTAAATTTGCCAATCATGTATGATGCCCTCTTCAGTGAAGACCATGGTTTGGCACTTAACACAGTAATAACCAGTCTCAGTGAACTGCATACATCCTGGAGGCAAGTAGATTCAATACAGGTGCTTTACTAATTTACCACTTATTTGCTGTCTGTCTACTTTGACTACAAAGAAGCAGCCTAGAACTACTGACTTTCAAAGTTAAAAGGGCAAGAATTCAATCTACTTCCAATCCAGGGCTCTGGCTGATAGTCAGTCAAGTATAGAACTATGCTCTCTGGAGCAAAGAAGCCATTTGGAAAACCATCAGCCTAGCTCCTTGGCTTTAGAAAGCTCACAAAACAACATGCCTGACTCTCAAAGTCGGACAGATAAAATACAGCAGAAAACAGGCAGATTAAGATCACGGTTTCTATAGCAGCCTAACAAATTCCATATGGTTAGTCCATTTGAAGAAGCATAGAACTGGCAGAAAAGTCACTTTCCAAACACATTGTGGCACTGTTCAGCACACCAAGTTGGAAAAGTGTACTACAGATCATATTTCTCATAATCCTTTAAAAAAAAAAAAAAAAAAAAAGGGACTGGGAATTCCTGATAAACTTGGCTACCAAAATCATTTAATACTCCATGATCAAAACCGGTGAGTTAACATTACTCTGACTGCCCACTCTATCTTCTCTGTTGTGGTACTCAGGTGTCTCACCTTGTCTATGGACTTTTGAAGGCCTGTAATATACACAAAGCAGCAGCTGACATTTTTCAGAGCACGGTTTGGAAATCTACACAGATTAGAGAGCCTCTGCTCACGCACCCAGCCCGAACAGGTACCTGAAGATTTGCCTTCTTGAGCCGGTCATTGATTATCTCAGTGTTGCCCTGTTCCTCTTCTAACTCCTCCTCCAGCTGCGCTATCCGGGCCTCTAGGCGTCTCTTTTCCTCCATGGCCAGCGCTCTATAGGACACACAAACATTAAAATGATGTTGGCAGCATTAATGCCTTAGGGAAAACTTGCCACTTAATTTTATAAAATAAGCTCTGTCTTTCAAAAGCGCAGAGGATATGGCACATGCTGCAGTCTATGTAAAAATAACAGCCTGCGAAGTATTTTCTCAAACCAGCTCCTCCACCCTTGAGCAGGGAACATTACTCACCCTTTACCACTGTTGTTGGCAATCTCATCAGCCAGCTCATCCCTTTCTTGCTGGGCCTGGCGCTTGGCACGCTCAGCAGCTGCAAGTTCCTGGAATGAAAACGAGACGGTCAGTGATGCAATGGGAAGCTACCAACTAATGCAGCACAGGAAAAAGTAGTTACTGGTAACGGGTGGTACAGTCTCTAGCTAGATCCAGACAATTATAAGACATGGTTTGTTTCCCTCCCACCCCACAACTTCCTTTATTTTGCATCACTCCTATCGCAGCTGTCAAGAAAGCACTAAATTCTGCAACTGGAAGGGGACCTTGTATTTGAGCAGAGCAAAAAATACAAGAAAAAGGAAAAGAAAGGAAATCACCACTTGAGTTTAGACTGCCACACTTAGTTCTTGGCCAAAGAAAACGAACAAACCCTTGACTCGCATGCATATTCCATTACCTCCTGCAGTTGGATCATTTCTGCCTCCATGCTCTTCAACTTCTTCTCATTTTCTTTGGCCTGTGCCAAGATCTCTTCTCTGGAGGTACGTGTGTCCTCCAGTTCCCGCATGTAATCCTTCATTTGTGCCTGAAAAGGGAGAACAAAAAAGGATGGATCTCAGAGCATCCGCATGGATGAACTGGATTTATCTTACAGGAAACATGGGGAGGAAAAGTGGAAACAGGGACTTCATTAGTCTTCAGTTGCCTAAAAGGTTGCTGTAAAAAGAAGAGGAATCATCTATTTTCCATTTCACAAGAAACAAGGAGAAGTTGTAACGGAAGCAAGTAGGGCTGCTTAAATTGTAAGTGGGGAAAAAAAAAATCTTGTCAGATATGGGGAGGGAGGAAGGGGTACAAGAAGCTTTCTAGTGAAGCAGTGGAATGGATAGCCTAAGGGAGGATTTGGTGTTTTTCCTAAGATCAGACCAGACACATGCCTGTAGGAATTAGAAAGGTATGACAGAACTGTCTTGGAGAAGGAAAAGGCCTACATCACCTTTTTAAGTCCCTCTAGCTTTGCAACTCCATAATCCTTTCCATAAACGCTGATATGAGGCAAGCACTAGAGAGGACTTTCTCTACAGCTTGTATCCCAGCGAGTTAAAAAGGCAGATGGGGGTTAGAACGATATTTGAAATGCCAATAAATCTTTCCTGGTAAATTGCTACAAGGCTGCAGCTCTTGTGACACTGATGCATGGTTCTCATGAGGTGAGATCTTGTATCTCATTTCCCTGGGTAAATTCTTTACACAGATAGCTAAAACAACCGCAGCTCCTCACCTGCAGTTTGCGGAGCTGCTTGATGGCTTCATCACGATTCTTGTTAGCAGTGTCTATATGGCTTTCCAAATCCTTCAGGTCTAGCTCTAGTTTCTTCCTGGCAGCCACAGCAATGGAACGCTGTTTTCGTTCATCTTCCAATTCCACCTCCATCTCCCGCACCTGTACAGAGAAATTCAGGCATCAGCATATCAGCTCCCTGATTTCCAAAAAGCCACTTTCCACATCCCCCTTACAAATTGTACGCAAGTGCAAGCACATGACTTGTTTTCATTCCTCCTGGCAGGGGGATGTGGCTAACATTCCTCACTAATAAAGCAACGTGTGCTCCTTAAATAGGCAAAGGCTGTTTGAACAATCATGCAAACAAGGGAAAGTCTCTCGCAGCTTTGCAGCACTGCCTGGAGACTTAGCATTAACGATGATCGTGGATTGGCGCTAACTAACCATCTTTGGACAAGAGTGCCTTTGCAGAACACTTTTAGGATTTACAAAGCAATTCTTACTTGTCTAATCAGCTGTTTCCTCTTCTCTTCATTCTGTTCATCACGTCCCTGAAGGTCCCGGTCAAACTGTGCCTTCATGGCCTGTTGGTTCACTTCTAGCCGCAGCTTGGCATCCTCTGTAGCCTGCAGTTCATCCTCCAGCTCTTCCAGCTGTGTCTTCATCTCCTCCACCTGCTGCTCCAGGGCTCGCTTAGCCTTCTCCAGCTCATGGACCTACAGCACAGTACCACACATGAGGTTTCCTCAAAGAGTACAATTTCACCTATCCTAAGAGCAAAAAAGTCTGAGAACAGCCACTCACGGCAGGATACAAGGACACTGTGTCTGTCCCTTATTAACGCAGGGATACCCCTCAATGCCAGCTGCTCAAATAGCTGCAAGCTGCCAACATGAATCATGATTACCTATGAGCTCTGGTCACGTATGTTTGGTGATGGGGAGAAGGAGAAAAATATTTGTTAGCACAGTCCTGACCAACTTAGCTGAGACTTACCAGAGTTGGACACCTCTGGTTCTGATAGACTTCGAGAAAGTACTTTTTAGCCTCTGAATTTTTTCTTTTCTTTCCTGCTTATCACAGCCTCTCTTGTCTTGAAATATTTGGGTTACCATGTTCCATTGTCTAGCTACTCCCTGCATTTTCCACACCAGGCTCACATCATAATTTCTCTGCCACAACAATACTAGGTAAGTCTCTGTTTACCTCTACCTCATTTGGGTCATTTCCAGGCTCTTCCAATCCATCTTCCCTGCGTATTAGCATAATACAAATGTAACATTTACAAACCCACAATGTGTTCAGTTTTCTCTACTACACTCATCTGTGTTCACACTAGCATAAGCTTTTAGCAGTATTAAACTAACAGTATCACCTGTGTGCCATTTCCTGCCCAGATATTTTAACTTCGTACTTACACTTTTCCCAACATCATCCTTCGAACTCATCAGGTCTTCCATCTCTGTGCGGAACTGCTTATTGATTCGTTCCAGCTCAGCTTTCTGTTCTATGGCTTCTTCAAGGGCTCTGGCCAGGGAGAGGGCCTTAGTCTCCTTCTCGCGGGCTTCAGCCTCAGCACGATCCCGTTCTTCTGCATATTTGGCAGAGATGTTCTTCTCCTCTGCCAATAGCTAAAAGAGCACAGTATTAGCATTTTGCGAAATTACTGACCACTTTTTAACAAGGTAAACATGCATCTTTTCTTTTAGTGCCTTCTAAGTAGCATTCTGCCATGGACAGAAAGAATCAATAAAACGTAGCTTCAATGAACGAAGCATGCCGTTGCACCTTTAATAACTGTGCTGACCCCAAGCAAACAAACTTCTGATTCCCTAGGCCTCCAACCCATCATTTCCAATTGCCCCTCAAAGATGAGCTGCAAGTAGAACTTACAACTTGATCTTGCTGTCGATATAAATGTTAGCCCTTTGGGAAAAGGAGCATTACTAAACTTCTTCTGCATGGAACTGAATTTTACCTCTACAAAAACTTATTTCTCCACTCTATACGCTATGCCTTGGTTCAGAAAGAAATATGCATTCTCCGAGCAACATCGCTTAGATATTCTTAGAGGCAGACCTGGCAAGTCAGATGTACCTACTGAATGGCCTGAGACAGAAGTCATACCTGATCAAACTTCTTCTGCTTCTTTTCTAGGTTGGAAACTGTCTGCCGCTGATGATCCAGATCCACAGCGATGTCATCCAGCTCTTGCTGCAGACGGGTCTTTGTTTTTTCCAGCTTGTCATATGCAGCTGTCTTCTCCTCATAACGCTGGGTTAAGCCCTCCAAGTCCTTTTGCAGCTTCTTCCTGGCTTCTTCTGCTGACTCAAGGCAGCCCAGACCATCATCCATCTTCTTCCTTGCATCTATTGCCTGACGGACAGAAAAGATTGTATGTGAAGCCTCACCACAGATAACATTGTACGTGGTTTACCGGCACCAGAGGAGTTGAGGAAATAAGTCTGCTCATTTCTGAAGGAAACATCTACACCCAGTAATACTCTATCAATGAGTTCCAAAGGAATTCCTGGATAGAAATCTACGAGCAGTTCGTATGATCATTATCAGAGGCCTCATAATTTCCTCTCACTCAAGTCAGCAGGATCACCCTTGGCCATGAAAGGTTGTGTTTACATGTCATTCTGCAATTAGATTTTACCTCCTTCAAGTCAGACTTACACTTCGTATTGGGTTTACTTAGTAAAGCTTTGGTAGCAGGGGGGCCACAGGGGTGGCTTCTGTGAGAAGATTCCAGAAGCTGCCCCATGTCAGATAAGAGCCAGCTCCAGCCGGCTCCAAAAGGGACCCGCTGCTGGCCAGAGCTGAGCCAGTGAGCGATGTTGTTTGCGCCTCTGTGAGAGCAGATTTAAGAAAGGGAAAATAAAAAACTGCTGGGCAACAGCAGCTGGGAGAGAGAGGAGTGAGGAACAGCCCTGCAGACACCAAGGTCAGTGAAGAAGGAGGGCAGGAGGTGCTCCAGGCACCGGAGCAGAAGTTCCCCTGTGGCCCATGGTGAGGCCCATGGTGGAGCAGGCTGTCCCCCTGCAGCCCATGGGGTACCACATGGAGCAGATCTCCACGCTGCAGCCCGTGGAGGAGCCCACGGTGGAGCAGGTGGATGTGGCCTGAAGGAGGCTGCAGCCCATGGAGAGCCCCCGCAGGAGCAGGCTCCGGGCCGGACCTGTAGCCCGTGGAGAGGAGCCCACGCAGGAGCAGGTGATCCGGTGGGAGCTGCCACCCGTGGGGGACCCAAGCTGGAGCAGTTTGCTCCTGAAGGACGGACCCCGTGGTACAGACCCATATTGGAGCAGCTCTTGAAGAGCTGCAGCCTGTGGGAAGCCCACGCAGGATCCGTTCGGGAAGGACGGCATCCCGTGGGAGGGACCCCACGCTGAGGCAGGGGCAGAGAGTGACCATGAAGGAGCGGCAGAGACGAAGCGATATGGACTGACCGCAGCCCCCATTCCCCGTTCCCCTGCACTGCTCGGGGGGAGGAGGTAGAAGAGGGTGGATGGGGGGAAGGTGGTTTTAGTTTGCTTTTAGTTTCTCACGGCTCAGCCTGCTAGTGACAGTAATAAATTATATTAATCTCCCTACGTTTAGTGTTTCGCTTGTGACAGTAATTAGTGAGCAACCTTCTTGTCCTTATCTCAACCCTTGAGACCTTGTCCATCGTATTTTCTCCCCATTCCTTTGAGGAGGGGGAGTGAGAGAGCGGTTGTGGTGGAGTTCCACTGGTCAGCTGGGTAAAACCACCACACACTTACACTTCCTCTCTTCTCAAATGTGTCTGGTTTATGGGATGCAGACTGTACCTGTTGCTGAAGAATAGATATTTGTTTCTCCAGGTTTCTCTTTGCTTCCTCTTCTTCTTCCAGTTGCTCTCTCAAAGCATTCTTCTCATCCTCCGTTTGCTTCAGCCTAGTGCTGAGGCTCAGTTTCAGGCGGGTCTCCTCCTGCAGCAGCTCCTACAAAGCAAGCACCCCAATGGAACTCAGCACCTCTCCTTGCATTTAAAGGCTCACCATCCTTACCCACTCTCTCCAGGATGAGTACTTTTGAAATTAAGTATGCAACTTATTTCACAGATAAGACAACTGAAGACAGAGTTTAAATAACTGTCTTCCAGTGAGTCAGTATAGAAACAAAATATCGAGAAGAGTCCTATTTTCTCATACACTCTTATGATTAAAATACACTACTTTGCCATAAAAGTACTTTCTCCTGCTTTCCTGCGCAGCCAACCAGTCCCTTCTGGAGTCCTCCGAGTAGCACATAAAGCATTAAAAAGCTTCCCCAACAATAGTGTGACTGTATTCTTTTACATGACTCTCTCATACTCAAATACCAACGAAATGGACAACAGGTTGAAGTGACTTAACATGGTTAAAAACAACTTTGCTCTTAGCAGAATTCTAAGACAGTGGTCATTTACCAGCTTAAGGCACCAACAATATTTACTAACTTTTGCTACCAGTACTTGAGTCGAATGACCCGTAGAGACAAATCTTCAAACCTTTTGTACTGTGCATCTCTTTTTTTTTCTTTTTTAAAAGAATCCTAAGTAGACAGAACATCATTGGCAGTTCATGGTCACTTAATATCTGAGGTTTGGCACACTCCTCCTTTCTCTCCCAACCTTCTGCTTGGTAATCCATGCTTTGCCAAAAGACTCGTATTCTAGTAAATATTTTATTTTATTTTTATTTTATTCAAAAGTGTAAGACCACACATTATTTTTTCTGGGAAAAAAAAAAAAAACTAAAGTATTTGAATCTCACTTTCCCATTATCCATTGGGAAATAAAATTCTTCTATTTAACTTTATGGATTTACCAGAAATCACACACAGGAAAAAAACTGTCAAATGCTATGAAGATCTAAGACAAGAATCTAGCATTGCAGTTCAGTTCAGTTCTAGCAAAGAAGTCTCAAGCAGAAAGATGATGGAGGAGGACTGAATGGAAGAGACATGGAATGTTACATGTGTTCCACATACTGAGGAAGCAGAGGGAAGATAAACAGCTTGTTTCTGTAGAAATGCTCTTAATACCATGTAATACAGCCCCTTAGCAAAAAAAACACAAAGACAAAAAAACGAAAAACAGGCCCAATCTCAATCCTTTGAAGTGCTGTATATCCAGTATTTAACTGTGTACAGAGTGCTTTCTCACTTTGTGTGTTTGTAACAGACAGTGGATGCAACACATACAGATGCCTTGGCTTCCAAAGCTCTCACCTGCGTATCCTGAAGCTGTGATTCCAGGGCAGAGAAGTCCTTTGCTAATTTGATTGATTTGCTGTCAGACTGGTTTAAAAGGCCTGTGACATTGTCCAGTTCAACCTGAAGGAGAGATCAGAGTATCATTTATTAAATGTATCAGCAAGAACAAAGCCAGGACTGGCTAGAAGACCTGAAAGCAAAAACCGAGGCACTTCTTAACAGTAAGGTATGTGTATCATCTCTCAAGAGAACAAATATGTCATATCCAAAGTCCCAGGGATGAAATATGAAGAGTCCAAAAGAGACTTTTACTTGGCATCACCTCTGTTGCAACAGCCTTCTGTCTTTAAATCTCTCTATATGATTTGCTTCAGGACTGTACACAGATACTTCGAGTTACATTGTTACACTCCAGAAGAGTCTGCATACAACAGCAATGCTAATCGTCTAATGACAACCTTCCAAAAAAGAAGACGGCAGAAGACAATGCTTGATGTGAATCAAAGGGATTTTCTGTTTCTCTTGAAGAGAGTAGGAGAAAACCCTAAATTTCAACATCACCTTTCAGTCGCCCTCTTCACCATCAACCACGTTATAAAGCATGAAGATACGTTCTTCCAACTTACTTACACAATCATCAGACCGTTTGTGCCACACTAGGTTCACAAGCAGCTGAAAGGCTACAGAACTGTACAGTACAAACTGCTGCATACTGAAGGGGAGCAGACATGCTGATACTCCAAGGCTTACAAAACTCTAATGGCAGCTGGTTACTACACCTTTTCAGGGCTGCTCATAAGCGTCATCAATCCTAATGGCCTGCCCTGGTAATGAGTTAAGGAGTTTGCTTAGTCCTTGGGAAGCAAATTGCAGATGTGCTTTTTGTAGAAACTCTATCCCCTGGAGGAACAAGAGATTTTTGAACTAGCCATAGGGAGGTACCACCCTAAAATCTTCTTTTCTCTCTAGCCCTGGGCTGCAACAGAAGCTAAGGAAAACCCATGCCACTCACCTGCAACTTGTTAACCTTCTCCGCCAGTTCTGTCTTCACTCTTTCACCGTCTGTAAATTTCACCTGCAGTTCTTGGAGCTGAGCATCTACTTTTTTCCGCTTGTGCTCAGCATCCCCTTTGCCCTGCAGAAGCACCTTCACCTCGTTGGACAGTTCAGCCCTTTCACTTTCCAGAGCTTGTTTTGCTTTTTCAAGATTTGCTTTCACCTGGAGGAGAGGAAAAAAAAATAGCCAAACACCTCAGACTGAAGATACAGCAGAACCCTTCCACAGGGTACTTACTCTTCCTTTTTTTCCCCTCCAAATTATTCCAACAAGCAAGCCAATGTTGCATGTTTAACAGCTAAGTCTTAGACTGCTTACTCAGAAAAAACAATTTGAACACCTTGTCACTGATAAGGAGGAGATAATTTAACAATCACAGCAGACAACAATAAAGGAGATAGTCTTGCACCAACAGATTTCGAAATTAAACGTTGTACAGCTCAACAAACGCTAGCAGCGAGAAGATCTAGACAACTTACTGGCTATTCAGTATAACATGCCTGACGGGGAAAAAAATAATGAAAACAATTATTTAAAAACAACTGCACATATGCTTCATAGTGCAAATGATCTACCAACGGAAGAAGAGTATGTGCATCAGAAACCTAGCACCATGAACACAATGTTCTTCTGCAGCATTAAGACATTGTCACCGAGCAGCTATCACTTCAGTCACTTCAGAGAGGTTGACTGCTTTGGTCTTGTGTTTCCTGTTCCACATACCCGTTTGGTTTGTTCTAACTGCTCTGCCAGCTCTTCAATGGCTTGTGAATGTTTCTGCCTTATCTCCTGGATTTGAGCCTCATGAGTCCTTGCCTCGTCCTCAAGGGTCTTCTTCAAAACCGTTACTTCTTGTTCTCTCTTTGACCTGCAAAATTCACAGCTTCCATTTAGACGCCAAGGACAGAATCAAACAGATGTGCACATCCATTAACAGTATCTCTAATGCAGAAAAACACCAAGGTTTGGTTAGCCCTACAAGCTATAAAGACACTTTTCAAAGTTAGCTTTGCACTCTTCTTAAACACAAGCTCACATTATTTTCAGCCTAAGAAGTAACACCCTGAAACATTCATGCTTTCAGACTATCAGTAGCACTATGGTTAGGGATCAAATTAACTTTCTTACATCAGCTGAGAGAAAGCAGTCTTGACTATAGCTTGCACACTATCTCCCTTCTATAGTCACTGAGGCTGCTAACCAGCCTGCTCTGCTAAAGACTTGCTTTGGATGCATGAACTTTCATTCAAAAAGTCAAAAACCAAAACCCAAGACAACGCAGCGACATGGAGTTACCTGAGCTCCTGCTGAGCAGCTGTAGAATCTAAAGTGTCTTCTAGCTCTGTTTTCAATGCCTCCAGCTCCTCTCCCAGATCCCGCTTCTGTTTTTCAGCTTTATTCCTGAATGCTCTCTCTGACTCCAGGTCTTCCTGCAGCTCAGTGATCTGGGATTCAAGTTCCCTGATCTTTTTCAGGGCCATATTCTTCTGAGCTGCCTCCTCTTCCACCCTGTGTTCAACATAGGGTTCTGGTCAGACTCAGATTTAAACCATACATAAATGAAAACCACCTGTCCTACCGAGAATAATCAAGAAAAAAGCTGGTATCAGTCAGCTCTACATGATTATGTTCAAACTTTGATCCATACATCTACAAATTCTAAGTTCTAACTCCCAATACTTGAGAGAGCACAATTACCTACCTTATAGAAGGGGACAAAGAGAGACTGACAACAGGAGAAAACAGAAGAGAAAAGCACCATTTTACATTGGAAATTGGACACTTTATGGAATAAGATGAATATAGCAACTACCACAGAGAGACAGTGTGTTGCCACTACTTTTTAACCCCTCTGAAATCTTACTACTCCAATGAAACAAGCACAGCACACGTTGCATTCATAGACTAGCACTGTACAGAGAATGTGGCAGTGAACAGCAGCCAAAGAACTCTGATGCCAACAACATGGATCTTAACGGTCCACAGACTGAAATACACAGATTTCATTTAGTCCCAGTTCCCAAGTGACACAAGACAAGAAGAAATACTTCGTAATCTGGCAGTCCCACAGGTCAGGTTCTCACCTAGCTAAGGCTGCCTGCAGCTCCTCTTCCTTCTTGGCCAGCTGCATTTTGAGTTCTGCAATCTGAGCCTGCAGCTCAGCAATCTGGTCATGCAGATCACTGGAGTCTCCTTCAAGCTTTCGACGAGTCTTTTCCAACTCTTGCCTCTGCTTTTCCTCACGTCGCAGACGTTCTGATGGAAATGCGGACACAGTAAGTTGTACAGATCACACATGGTCAAAGAACATTGTACAAGGCAGAGAAAATAAAGCTATTTAAGCAAGTATCTTTCCTAGTAATACAACTGTATAAACTAGCTGGAGTGCATTATTCTGTCAGGATCTAAACATGCAGATAGCTCCCATATTTTGCATTTAAAACACACCTGCACAGTTTTCCTCTCCCTCATCTTACATTCAAACCTCCTTCTCCACTTCATTGTAATAAACAATACACAATAAACAACTAGCACGATGCCAGTCTCTCCCAACACCCACACCACACAGGCACTCAATAAGTGATGCTGAACACAAGGTCCGCTCTCCCTTTAGTGCAACTGAATAGGCTGTCTCCTGCTGTGTTAACCTGGCCAGCCCCAAGATAAAGTGCCTCTAGCTTGAACTCCGAAGAACTTGCACAAACAGAGTATCAAAACCCACACTAACCCTGACAGATTGATGCTGCAGGCAGTAGAAAGGTGGGGACACTTCCACAGCAGGAGAAGAAAGAGGACCAGCCTCTCTTCTCCATTGGCCTGCTGCTTTGGAGAGGATTTTTATTTAGACCAAGGGCTCAGCTGACAAGGCACATAACCTTCAGCCAGCCTCTGAACTGTTCTATCAAACTGATCAATAGCATACAAACTATAGACTAGTTTTTAACCCCTCAAAAACTGGAGCGAAACTAAAGCTCTAGAAATGAAACTGAAATTCCACAGATTTTTAACAAGAAACCATCTTAAATAGAACAAGCAAGTCCTTTGCAAGATACGCCTTTTTAAATAATAAATAAATAAATACAAATAATAATAATAATAATAAAAAAAAAACACAAAACCCCACCTTCCAGGTCTGTGATCATGGCCTCATGCTTGTTCTTGAGTTTGGCTAAACTCTTAGATTTCTCCTCTTCCTCTGTTAGGTTTGTTGTAAATTCAGACATTCTGTCTTCCAACAGTTTCTTTTCCTGCAGAATTGAGAATACAGCATCAAGACAGTTGCTGGAATTATAGGAGACTTATCAGAGTTGACCGTGCTTAAAGATGGCAATGTCATTAGTGCCTAGTCCTGCTCAAGGTAACTTGAAGGAAGTAAATCCTTTAAGGATTACAGACAGTATTCCAATAAATGGTGACTTACAGATTTGTATTTTACGGCCCTTTCAAAGATGAAAGGCAAGTCTGGTCATGAAATAACTTGATACTGTTTGGCATAACAATACAACAGAAAAATTTGCTCACTTGTTAGTTAGTCAAGGCTATTTAAGTATCATACAATACTAACCTGTAAAGAATACAGGCAGGCAGCTCATTTCACAATGAAATTCAGGTCAGAGCTGCTAGTCACTGGATTGAATTCATTCATAAGTTTCCCACAAAAAGGGAAAGGTCAGCCTTTGGTGGATAGCTCCAGGAGAACCATCGGAGCCTCTTTAGCCTGCACAGGAAGCGGCAGGAGTCTTACCTTGGCCAATTTGAGATTCTGATCTTCCAGAACTATCATATCTTCTTCCAGTTTCTTCAATTTGGCCTCTGTGGTCACTTTTTCTAGCTGCAACTTCTGCCTTGCACTTTCCTCTTCTTCAAGCTGCTCCTCCAGTTCCTTCACAATGCCCACAGAAAACCAAGGAATTTGTCAGTACTGCTCACTGGCCAATATACCCAGCACAGTAACAATACTAGAACTTTGAGTGTTTCTTTACCCTTCCCTTCAAGGTAGTATTAGCACTTTCCAGAATTGACTTCTCTATCATGATCTGATGCAACATACTGCATTCTAGTAGACAAATTTTATAGCAGCATAAACAATACTATTTTTCAAAGAAGAAAACTACTGTTCCCAAAATATCTGGTTCGAGCAAAGACTTGTCCAGTTATTTGACAAGCAGCTACAACCTTCATCTTCAAGAATGGAACAGCACATTCCAGATGAATGTCTGAATGCTTCAGGCTCAGCACCAGAATCGCTCTACCCTATTATTTCCATGAATAGGTTTTTCTATTCTGCTTCTTTTATTGTTGTTCTCTCTCTCCTGATTCCCTCCAAACTAAGACAAAATAACCACTCTAACCTTATTATCCTCTTTCCTGACAAGAGATGGCATTCCTAAGGCATTACCTGGATGTTCTGCTGCATTTTTTTCTTTTCTGTCTGGAGATGTTGACATCGTTCTTCCTCTTCCTCCACCCTTGCTTCCAGGTCATGACATATCTCCTCTAGCTCTTGTTTCTTGGCTGTCAGACGGGCTCTTATCTCCTCTGCTTCAGCACAGAGTTCAGTTTCTGCTTGCAACTGTTCTTGCAGTTGCATCTTCTCTGCCATTAGCTACATTGGACGCAAACCAGAAATGACCATAAGACAAATTCCAATTTACCAACGCACTAAGCAATCTGTATTAACTGAAGTTATGTGCTCCTGTGTTCTGCAGTTATATGTTAATGACTGCAGCTGTCTCCTGCTGCTAGTCAAAGGCTACATGTCAAAATATAATTTTTAAGTGTTTGGTCTCCTTCCCAAACCATGCACAGTAACCACATATTATTACATTAGCCTTAAATTTCTAGAGACCATGCTCATTTGAAACAGGAGATTGTTTAGTCTTCCCCTGCCAAAGTAACATAAATATCATCCCTACAAAAAAACAATCCTGCTGCCGCCTTCTGTGTTGCAAACAAAAAGGATTCCATTAATGATGAGGTTGAATTCAACCAGCTTGCTATAATACTCAGCCAAATGAGACTTTTCTTCACATAATGGCTGTAGCAGGGCAATAGTTACTCACTGTACAAAACAATCTACCAGATGAACTGAGCTGGGGAGAAGGGCAAGGGAAATTACCAAGGTGGCAGCTAAGTCACATATTTCAACAAGCAGAAATCCTGCAGCTTGTCTATCAGACCAGTAAAGCAAAAGTGGAGCTCTTAAAGCAGTTGACCAGGTGGAGGGAATGAGTTTTACACATAACATTTGCAAACTCACCTGGGCCTGGAAGGTCTCCATCTCGCTCAGTCTATTTTCTGCAGCTAGCTGCTTCTCCTTAACCTTTATTAGTTCCTCTTCCTTGGCCATCATCTCTTCTTCCTGCCTGCTTACTTGCAAAAGGGGCTTCACCTGAAAGGGAAACCAAAGGAATGAGATGTTTCATGAACACGGAAAACATGAAGAAATACTCTTGTACTTGATGAGCATCTGATAAAACAATGTTTTCTGTGTCATATCTGAAGGACTGACCAATTGTTTTGTGGTGAACAATGGGAGAATCATAGAGGACTAGATACCATCTATTTTGCCAGTAACACTCTCTCTGCCTGCCCAACCTTTCCTCCAGGATGGGATGCACCCGAAAAGGGATGGGTAAATTCCAGGACCCTAAAGGGCTAAGTAGTAATAGCAGGAGATTAATAAAGTTGCCATGCATCGGGGCAATCTGCAGTTTGCAGGTAGGTCAGCATAAACAAACGTCACCCATCTCTGTGCTCCCCCATCAAAAATCTTTAGAAATCATTTCACAGGAAGAATAAAACCTGCTCTCAACTCTGATTTAGCTGCAAAGTCTCCATAGGTAAATAGTAAGAAATCCCGTAAATTCAGGAAAGAGACCATTTCTTCACGTGTCCATTGCCCTTATGAAGGTAAAATATGTACAAGTCTAACAAGATCAAATCGCAGCGATTTCATTTGGCTTTTACAACTCTAGAGAAAGAGATGGCAAACCTCTGCCCACTTTAACAATTTCTGTCTAGTCAAATTGATTAGCCATGTAGTAACTAACTCTTTGAAGTTCTATACCACCAAAGCAAGCAATCCTCGTCTAGGCATAAAATATTAAAAGATGACTTCTGCTTTTCCACAACATTACTTGCACTTAGCCTTGCACTTGTTTATGCAGTCATACTGCATAGACATAAAATAAGTTGCGATATTCCCCACCTAAATGAATTGAAGTGTAGTTGCAAGCCAGCCCAAATGTAAAGGAAGTGGGTTTTTTTTGCTCTGGTTCAACCTGAGAAGCTTAAATCACAACCATAAACTCTTGCCAAAATTGCAAAGGGAAAAAAATATCACCTTGGTGAACAGCCTCCACCATTGCCAGTTCCTCAGTTTCAAGTAGGCAGCACAGTTCCTCTGCAGCACTTTCATGGCTGTCAATTGCTGCTGGCGCTTGGCAAAGGCTCTGCAAGATAAGTGAAGGTCAGACGACAAAGGAACCCACAGTGGCATGCAATACTCTCAACCAAGACCTCTCATAGATACTTTCACATTATATTTTTAGAAGGTTCCCTCTTAAAAAAGCAAAACAAATTTTGCAGTGAACTTCCTCTAGCTTTTTAAGTCTTTTTCTGCTCAGGTAAGACTGATCATCTTTTCCTTTATTCAATTTCCTCTTTATTAAATAAAGTTTTTCCCTAGCACCTTCTAATCTTAAAAGTCTCATCGCTTTCATTTCACGCAAGGAGATCTGAAACACAGGTGTGTCTTCCTGCCAATCTGACGGATATTATTCTTGTTTTCAGAACTGTACCATTTGCAGTCCTACCTAACAGCTTAATAGAAATCCCTACACCTCCTGGATCAGTACTGTGCTAAGACCTTTTCATTTTCATATTTGTAGCTTGCAGCTCTTCCACTAAAAACTTTGCCTGCTGTATAGTGTTCCTATAGAGGGGAACAGATTTTACTGCTCTAGTAGTATGTAGGATAGTAGCACACAGTTTCTTGCAGGTGCTAGAAGTCAAGCATTACAGGGATTGGAAATCTCTAAAACAACCATCAACTGTTACATAAAAACAAATAAATCATGGCCTTTCTGACAAAAAATAATTTGTAGTCAGTTTTTTTTTTTTTTGAAGAGAAACTTGTACCTGAAGAGGAGAAGTACACATTTACAATATATTTTAAAATGTTTAAAATGTGGGCCTTACTTTCGGGCCAGGTAGCCTCTGCAGCATGCTTGGAAGC
>VXAL01013555.1:78692-101617 GCA_013399475.1 Chauna torquata | reverse complement strand
AACCAGTAACGCAGATTACGAATGAGAGAGCCAAGCGCTCTGGTAAATAAGTATCACTGCACTTTGTGTGGGCTGAATAAAATTCTAGACTCACTGGCACGGTACTGCGCTCCTAGCATCAGACAATATTAATTTCTGATCAGCAGTTCAGTGTTAAGCTGGGAAGAAAGGCACTATGACAAGGCCANNNAACTATGCTGGTAGGTCCTGAGGTGGGTCACTCCGAAGCTACTAAGATCATCACTTGCACACTGTTCACATTAGCGGGAGGCAGAGGGGGGGAACAACGCAACAACAACAACAACAAAAAACACCAAAAAGAGTGAAACCAAACCAAAAATAAAGCTCCAGAGAGATATGATCTGTTCCCTCCTTCATCTCCTTGCCCTTCAGAAGACTCATACCTATCTGCTCCTCATCTGGAATGCCCATGATCCTCATTGCTTCCATGGTCTCCTGAAACATATCTTTGTCTTGCTGACCCGGGATTGTAACGTGCCCATTGGAAAGGAAACGATATTTGTTGTAAGGCTCCAGGAGCAGATCAGCTTAGGAAAAAAAAACGATAAAGAAGTTACTACAGGTTTTTGTTTTTTTTTTTTTTTAAAAACAGACAAGCTACTACTGAGAGCAAGTTTCTGACTTGCATATGCTAGCAGGTGCTGGATGAATCTGAGATTAAGACCAGTTTTACTAACAGCTGAACATTTAATGCATTTTAGATAAAATTGGAGTTTTTCTGCCTTATTTTTTTCTATTCCCTCCTCTGGTATACTCCACGAAAGTAGTGCCAATCATCATTATGCCCTAAGTCTATAAAAAGCATGGGTTAACTTGAAAGTAAATTTGCCTTCAATTTCAGATACCTCATTTGTTTCAAGTCACTGAAGGTTAGTATATAGCTCTCGAGCTAGTAGCAACTATGAGAGAAGTCCTCTCCTTCTGTTGTTCCTCCAGATCAATCTGCAGCTCTCGCACAACATGGACTCTGATCACTAAAGAAAAGATCAGGCTTTAAAGTGAGGTACACTAGCATCCTAGACTTCTAGAGCTGCTTAGGTGCCAGACGCTTTGCTCCATTCAGTTAAACGTTGAGTACATCACAGTAGGACCATTCCTGCACTAGAAGGGTTTACATCATGCAAGACGAGACTAAACACAGGACAGTGATTTAGATAAGGAAGGGTGTAGATTCATTGCTGGCAAGCAGACAAGTACAGGAAAGAACCAGAGAAGCAAGTTTTCAGGAACTGAGAAGTGCAGGGGGAGGACAGAGGGATGTATGCATGTGCAGAAGAAGTGGAGGAGGAGTGACCATATGTAAAAAGCAGAGGCAAGAAACTGTGAAGGAACAAGTGCTAGCCTACAAGTGTTTTGGCCCCTCTGCCACTGTGACGAGGAACCCCATAACTACAACAAAAATCAAACTTACTCTTCAAATGTTCCCCTGCCCCAGACAGCAGGTAGTAAAAGATGTGGAAGGTTCTCTCCTCCTTGGCTTGACGAATTGCACGTGACTTCTCCAGTAGATCTTCTGAGAGTCAAGGCATATAGCAGGACATACAAATTACTTCCTATTCTATGGCAGGAGAAAAACTAGCAGTACCTGATGTTCTCCTTGTGCCAATTAACAGGGGTATCGATTTAGCAATCATTATCAGCCAACAACCCACTGAGCTTCTGGTCTCAGTTCTGTCAACCTCTGAACAAAGGCTATGATAAGAGAAACTTAACTGATAAACAGAAAAATAGTGGCCATCCATCCATATTTGCCTTGCACAAAAGTGAGAACGGCTCACGAAATTCCAAAGCTATTCATCTTAGCACAGTTTGTTGCCATCTCAGCCTCCTGTGATTAGAACTCATTCACTCAGAAGAGATCTCCACCATGGTCACAAAATACTATATGAAGAAACAGGAGACTACAACAGTAATGTCGCTAGCATAAATGTAAGTGCCTCCTGCCACATTCTCAACTTGGCAAGCACAAGGTGCAATGAGATTGCTAAGCATCATTACTGCCACAAGTTACAGGTTATAGAGTGTAAGTGGCTACAGAAAGGATACAGGTCTCGATATTGGCTCCAACAATGTAGCCATTGACATCAAAGTTGATTCTGATGAACTTGCCCTGAGAGGAAGATATTAGCATTAACATTAGTATTCACTCTATCCGGTAACAGCAGTAAGTAGCAAAGGCAAACCTTGTCTTTTTAATCCAGGAAAGGAAATTCAGAACAGGTCAGGCAAGTTTTATGCAAAACATAAGGTCAGCCAATAGGCAATGCCTGCTGATCATGACAGTGATTTAACAAGCAAGACATCAAATACTTACCTGTAAGTAAGGACAGACAGCCTACAATTCAACTTAATTATGGTTCGGCCTAAGTTTCCCACAACCAGTGTATTTTCAGTCTCATGCGCTATACGGTTTTGGACAGTTCCGCCTCCACCAACCATTTCCAGTTAGCTGCAGCTCTGCCTCCTCAGCCTGTCTCTCAGACACTGTCTACCTCTCCAGAGCAAGCAAAATAAGGACCACTATTTGCTCTACAGGACAAAACTGACTGTAATAAACTTAGAATAAAAATTGGTGCAGATGGTCCTGGCACAGGGTCAGGTTCCTTCATACTAGAGACCTATTAGCAGCATTTTCTGGATAAGTCACTGAATGAAATTCTCTTCCCAGATTAACATGAGGGAAGTCACACAGACAGTTGTCCTATCCCAGAATAGCAATTCACCCAAAAGCAGAACAAGTGCCCCCTCTGGAAAGTTTACGATACTGGCAACCATGCTGAATAGTAATACTCACAAATCTGGAGGAGTTGTCATTCTTTACTGTCTTGGCATTTCCAAAGGCCTCCAAGATGGGATTAGCCTGGAGTAACTGTCTCTCTAGTTCTCCCTAGAGACAAATCAGAAATGGATAAAGTAGGTAGTAGTTTTGCTGCATTATGCTTGGGTCAAACCAGTGCTGAAGTTTCAATTCACACTAGCTTGGCATCTGTTGTAGAGAAGCCATATTAAACCTTAGGAGATGATCCCCTAAACCTTCAAAAGGAGACTCATTGGTTATCTGGGTAAAACAAGCATTTGCTTCATTCCCTTCTTCAACACAAGGGTGTCCCAGTGCTTTCTGTTAACAGACGGCCCTTTAAAGCCACTCAGCCACAACATCCCACAGACTTCCCAGGATCAAAACAAAACACCATTCCATCCAAGATCAGGCCCTCATCCCAGAAAAGTCTTGCCATCTAGGCAGGAAGAGTGAGAAAAATCCTTTCTTGCTACTGTGAGACAGCTTTGAACTCTGCTACTAGTAGGTTAAGAAGTTAGTCTGAAAAGTTCTAGTGTTTGCAAAAACTAAACAAACAACAAAAAAACAACAAAACCAAATTGCACTAGGAGTCTGTATTCCACAATACAAACAAGCAAAAACCTCCTTTGTAAGGAGGCACACACACACAAAAAAAGAGAATTAGTGGTATCCCACAAACTGCATGATCGCTTGCGTTCTACTGCCATATTCGCACACTCCTCCTCCCCTCAAGGAACACAAAATGCTGGAGCTGCAGGAAAAAAAAAAAATCAGAACCTTTATCCCTGCCAAGTACTAGATCACTGGAACATATACACCTTTCCCTTCAGGCTCTAAATAGATCTCTGGCTGTTTTTAGAATTATATGTCTTCTTTGTTAAGAGTGTGGAGTTCTGCATATTTCAAGATTACCTTAAAAACTTCTAGAGACAGAAAGGGATGGTTTAGATTAATGTTTCTCTTTTTAGCAGTTATCAGTAAATACTCAAGACTTCCCATGCATAAGACATAGAAATAGAGTTTGATGTGTGAAAACTGGAACGGCATAGGCAAAACATTTAAGAGTACTTATAAAGGAAAATTGTTCCAATCCATTTTCAAAGTGCATTATAAAACACGTCAGTCCTTACACTGTCTCTCTAAAAAATAAATGCAATAAAAAGGTGGGGTTTTTTTGTTGTTTTTTTTTTTTAAAGAGGCGGTATGTCAGAAACCAAACAAACTACAAGTGTTTCTATCTTACTTCCACAATCACCTCACTACCTGCTTGCAAAATGCAGCGCCAAATAAGACCCTCGGTCCCTGCAGAACTGCACATATACAGAGGGGCCAGCTGCTGCAAACACTTTCATTCACTGTAAAAGTACACATAACAAGGGGGTTAGCCCTGGGAAGGCAACCTCAGCTGGGACATCTGCTCTCTCACAACAGAGCCAGCACGTAGCTGTGGAAGGAGAAAACCTTGACACTAGTGTTCAGTCCTTGAAACTGTGTAGCAGTGACATTTCCCCCTCCTATTCTGGCACATGTCAGAACACTCATCCCTCACCCTCTGCTTCCTCTCCACCCCGCAGTGCAGTCCCAGGCATCAGTTTGCGACTTCAATCTGTTGCTATGCAAGTGAGAAGTTTCAACAACTTAACATTTCAACCCAACTAACAAACAAGGAAGAAAGAGATCAAAAGGCTTGTCTGTTCTCTAAACAGAAGTCAGGCTGAATCTGTTTCAATTATTTGGCTAAAAATAAAACTAAGCTCATGCTTACCTACACAAAGATCAAAAGTTTATAGAAATTTTCATGAATGAAGCTTCTGTTAACAACTCCGTAAGAAAGTGTCATTAGAGTCAAGTAGGTGTTGATAAACCACAGTTTAGAAGTGATTAGGTCTCTTGAACTACCAAGGTAGCAACATGCATAAGAGAACACCAGCTCAGGGCATACAGCAATATAGAGCCGTAAGGAAAGGAGAAGGCTAAAGAGTTGGTCGCATCATTAGTTCTCAAGACTTGCCTCAGCCCTGTGATACAGTACGAAGAGTAAGTTCTCAGCATGCCATGGCAATGGCACATAAGATTAAATGCTTGGAATTACTGCAATATATCCATTGGCATGCACTGTACACTGTCTTTGTTTAAAAAATAAAATCCCGTTATCTTTAAAACTTTAAAGAAGTTTTTTGGGTTTTGGTGGTTTGTTTGCCTTTTAAACTTAAATTTTGACAGTCACCTTTCACTGAAGGAAGAGGTTTCTTTATTGTTATACAATGGGTAGTTTTGCAAAGCAAAAACTGTACAACACAAAGCTGTCCATCATTAAGATGCTGCCAATTTTCTGACACCTGTAATTGCCAGTCCTTGACCTGAAACAAATTTGTTTAATATTTGGCATACATTTGAAGTATGTACAATATTCCTCATGGAAGCAGAGGCAGTAACAGTGCCTGGATCTGTTAGCTGGTGGTTGGGCACTGCACACTTTGGTACGCTCTGTTTTCACTGCTCTGAAGTTAAAACACCAATTTAAAACAACTAAAATCCTTGACATCTATCTTGTACTCTGATTTTTTTTTTTTTTAATCTCATACGATTTTTTTTGAATGATTTCTGTGCGAGATAGAAGTTTTGCCAGGTGTTTCTTCTTCAGAATGTATGGAGACAAGCATCCAGAAATCACTGCTAGCTTTCACAGCATAAAATTTCTTTTTAAAAAAGACATTGTTTCCCTTATGTTTTTGGTTTGTTTTTTTTTTTTTTTCTGTTGTTGTTGTTGGTTTGTTTGCTTTCAAACACTTCTGGGATTTGCTTTTGTATTCTCCACAAACACGAGAGATTATCAGATAACTGGATCCCAACAATGCTGGGTTGGATGGGGAAGGAAGATAAATCATCAATAACCTAACCTTCACTACAAAGATTTAAGCATTTGCAACCACTACCCGTGAATTTCTGACTAGCTGTGAACGTTCTCATCTTGAAAAGACTACTACGTGATTTAACGAGTGAGTAGAGAAGCTGAGACTAAAAATGGGAAAACATCAATCCTAACTTCCATAAATAGATTAAGTGAAGAAGTATTTATATAATTAGATTCGGCAGGCCCCAAAAGCAGCTTTAATGTGCTTAATATTCACACCATGCAGCTAGAAGCTATTTAGCTGAATATACTAATGCATCGAGATTGGTGGAAGCAGCCGCTACCTCCAAAACGAGAGCTAGAGATGAAGAATATGCTTTATAAATCAGATCTTGCTCAGACACTTGGAAAAACAGGTGCTTACGCTCAAAACTTCTAGTCGAAGATGGTCAAGAAACCTTCCTGGCAGATAAAGCACCACTACTTCCTATACTTTCACTGATGAAGTTCCATGCCTAGTCTTGCTAATCAGTGCCAACAGTGGGTTTTCTGTCTTGCAGCATAAAGGCTTGACACTATCATACTCTATTCTAAAGAATAAATCCGCTGTGACTCCAGATCTTCAAAAAAAAATTAATGTATAACTCCTCATAATCTGGTTCCAAGTTCAAAGTTTGTAAAGAATTGTTGCACAGAACACTCATTACCACTTAACATTTAAGGATCCAGTTCTAAGTCCTCTCTGGTAAGGCCAACGCTATTATTTAACCACAAAAGCGGAGCAACACATGAGCTGTAGGACTGCTGAAGAACCTTCAAAAATCAAATCAGGGCAAATCATCAACAAGCCCATCTCAGTGCTGTTTTGTTCTCCTACACAGATCTTTCTCCTGCTTAGGTGGTTGAAATTTTGCTCAAGGATACGCAGTGGAAGAATACTTAGCTCAAACCCATGATTCTATTTTCCACACTTTTTTTAAAAGAAAAAGAAGGAGAATGTTTCTAAATACAGCTACTGACAGACCATGGAAAAAGGCTTCATATGTCTGAAAGTTTGGCATGTAGAAAGTTTTTATTGGTTGCATTCCAGAAGTTACTTACTAGAATGTGTGCACACAAACACAGTATGCCTGCATGCAGGGATGCCTTTTTATTCATGTACTCTACACACCTAAGACATGCCTACACTTTAAGCTGCAAAGGGAAAACTTTTACATAGAGATACAGTGGGTGTACTTGGCACCTGGTTTTTATTACATGGCTCACCAATAAACATTTCCGATGTGTTCAGCTCTGGCTAACAAGCTCACAGTCCTGGAACACCCTGTCTGCAGGGCAGCCTTCTCCCCCTGACCTTTCTCTGCAACCTACAGCCACAACTCACTGCTGGGAACAGAAAACTAAACACCTACCTACATTTATCTTACTAAGAACACCACACATACTAGATATTCATGGTTCTAGCAAAGTCTGTTCCAGTCCTATTGCCCTGGAGAAATGCTTTTCCAGATAAACGGTTCGTGAAGTCCTGCAAAAAAAATCTTAAAATACAAACTAGTATAGAGCACAAAACACAAGTATTCTTTATGTTACTTTAGTCTCCAATCGAACATCCTGATAAGAAGATTACTGTGCACCACACAAAAAAAAAGTTGTGAATTGTCTATGGGTTTTGTTTAGCTGCAGAAAGTGATATTGGTGTGGAGTGAAAAGCTGCTCAAAAAAAAAAAAAATCACACAATGGGACAGAAAATGCATTCCTGGTGCAGAACGTGCAGTAAACGTGCAGCTCACCTACGAGGATACAACTGATGAATTCGGCAATAGTCCATCGGGGGAGAGGGAGGGGGAAAAAAATATAAGTGAGACATCTTCAAAGTCCTCCCACCATCATCACCACCCTCCTTTCATATGCTGCTACACTTGGCTCTTTTCCACCCTTTAAACTTTTTCCTACAATTTTAAATCTTTTCAGTTGAGGTTCACTAGACTATCACTGTATTCTCCAGTTTTGAGACAGTATATATAACAGCTAGACCTAACGTATAAATGTACAGAAGAATGGAGATAACTCCTTCATGGAAGGATCTGTTCTAAATTGCCTGGACTGGTTACAAGCATTAAGTCTGCATGAAAAGATCAGTATGGGTGATGCTTCATTTACAGTGTCTCTTGCCCACGCACTTGCCCATGAATCCAAGAGGTTGTGGATGCGGTTATTCCCATCGTAGCTCCCCTGAATTCAAAGGAGTTATGACTTAGAATAATGTCCCCTGCCTCACGGTTTCTGACAAACTTTTGTTTCATAATAAGCTGTCCTCCTCAGTACCCTGACAGATGTTAGCATCTAGGCTTTTATTGAGCAATATGGCTTTTACCAACAACAGCCAATACATATTTATTGTCAAAAGTCAGCACACACAATAAAGCATCATTAAATTAAACCTTAGTCTTACCTGGTCTTTTTTAGACTTGTGTGAGGAAGCAACATGAGCCAGATACTGAATGACCTTCTTGGTGTTCTCTGTCTTACCAGCTCCTGATTCACCTCTGTAAAGAAATTTTGCAATTCATTCACAAAAAAGACATAGGGGAACATATTTCTATTTCTAATCCCCAAAGTGCTACAAAGCTCCTTAAATCCACTCTGGCTCCAACACCTCTCTCAAAGCCAGCAAAAACTGAATGATACTAGAGAGTGGTATCAATGTAGCTGTACTGCAGGTTAGCCCTCAGCCAGTTTGCCACTGGGTATGGGTTCTGTATGCGGGCACAGAGGGAATACAAACAAGAACAATGCTTTCCAGTCACTTGGATATGAAAATTGCTAAGTGGCTGAGGAATAATTCAGAGGCAGCTGTAGGGGTGAAAGGCAATGAAATGAATCTTTCTAAAGGAAGCCTCCAACCAATTTGCTGTGTCTAGAAGAAAAACTGCTGTAACAAGAGTATTTATTTGTTACTGTATCAGCCTCATCAGTATGAATGTTCTTAAACACAACAGCTGCATCAAATCTTAAAGAGTTCTCCAAGCCTTTTCCACTGACAAAGCCTTATTTCTTCAGGAGTTTGGGCACAAGGGCTGTTTGAAAACCTCCTTTCTTTCTCCAGTTCCCATGAAGATTATTCTGTGGAAAGGATTAAATACACATTGGATGAACTGTAGTGGAACCTTCCTTAACTGTCCATTATTACCTGATTTACTGAGCCCACCCCAAGCACTTACTATCAAGAGGGTCCTCCAACCAAGATTTTTAACACAAACCTTGACATCCAGACAATCTGGCAACTGTATATACTCACGTGCAAAGGATGGACTGATCCTCTCGGTCTAGAATAAAATTTAAAACAGTAGTCAGCATAAGACTTGAACTTCAAATTCCTGTGACAGATGCAAATCAACACCAAAAACAAAAACAGGAACTAGTAAACCTGACAAGCATCGACAGAAGTGCGGCCAAGTAACCCCTTTTCTGGCAACAGAAGCCAACCTCCCCCCATCTGCCAAAGTTAAATTGCAATGGTGCCATTATGTTTTCTTCATCCAGAAAAAACACTGGTTGTATCAATTTTTCTACGAACATTCTATAACTCTCCCATTGAGTGTTTCTTTACCACAGAGATATAGTCTGATGTACATCTACTTGTTATTCATTCCCCCCACCCCTCCCTTTCATTATTCTGGACCCATAGTGACTTATGAAAGTGATCAGCAGAGCAAACAGAAGGGAAGTGGAGGGCAGGGTGAAGTGGGACAGGAACCATTAAAAATCCAAGTACCAAAACCCCATATCAAATAGAGGCTTCCACCTCAGAAAGAAACACTGGAGGCTCAGTGAGAAATTTTTAACTCTTTTATACAGAATGGGCTTGAAAGCCAGGCTGCTGTTCAGTGTTGTAAGTGCTATACAGCTGATTTATTTGTGGCACCATCCCATACTGCATTAACTGAACAGCTGATAATAGCTGAACCCTTTTCTTTTTCACATTGACATGCCACAAAAATCAGGAATAGGAATACTGTACTGAACGCTGAACAGTAGATGTACTAATTCCTGTGTTCCTTTCCTAGCTGTGGATGGTGAAATCTTTCCAGTTACAGAACTTACTTCAAACAATCTATCCACCACTATCTTCTCCAACATCTTTAACCTCCTTTCAGCTTTCACCTATGCTACCACTTCCTCATAGGCAGTCCTGACCAGTCTTTCCACCACGCCTTCATCCCACTGCTCCACCACTACTTCTCTGCGAACACGTTCCCCTGCTTCTGCCTTGATTTCACTTTTCATCCACCCCTCCATCCTGCCTCCCCCTCTAACCAGCCCCAGTCTGCATCATATTCTCCCCCATGCCACCAGGAACCAGCCAGGAACACTGGGCAGACTGGAGAGTACCTGCGCCTAGCACAGCTTTAGTAGCTTCTTGCAGGAATCACAGGGGAAGTGATACCTGTTCAGACATGGAACACTCACAAACTGCAAGTCATGCACAGACAGTCCCACATCACACAAGAGCTATTGAGATATTCACAGAACAGACTGTGCCATCCAATTTTTTTTATTATTATTTATTATTTTAGACCAGAGGACTATCAGATCATCCACCCTGAGAACTTGAGCATCACAGCAGTTACAGCAGTTAGATCTCTTGTTACTGTTCTTTTTCCACATTGAGCTCCAATTTTGTGTCAGACTCAAGTCTAACCTCTAAAAGGACAGCAAGCCTCAAACATCCACAAGCAGAAAATTCACTGAATTCCTCTAATAAATTATTTCAGCAATTGGTAGCTTTCATAAGCATGTTTATGAATGTGACCGTCTCCATAACATAGCTACGGGTTCTTTCTCTTCCTTTCTCCTGTAGCTTAGAGAAAGCAAGTGCACCCAGTATTCTACCCACCAGAGACACACTTGGATCACATAATTGAGTCACCATTCAAGATTTTTTCTGTGAGATAAAGAGACTGAACTCTAATTAGGGAAGGCTTTATAGACAGATAGAGCTCAAGTACTTGAAACTACTTTCTATAGCCTTAAACACTACCACCATAAGTGAATTTAGCATGAATGCTGTATTCAACAAGAAAAATCTGTCTATATAAACTGAGTTTATAGGAGAAGTAATCTAGCCATTGGACACATTTTCGTGGAATAGTGAACACAGGAGAACTTACCAAATTTGAGATTCTGTCTTTTCTTAAATTATTCCTGAAGCTAATAATGGAAATACTAGGTTCACACACTACAGATAAGTAACTCCTGCTCTGAACCTTCTTTACTGGAAACTGATTATATGCAGATGAGCAGAAAAATTTAGGGGAAAATAATCTGCTTTACCCCAGTTAATACCTTTCTCAGAAAGAGCTGATCAGCCCTAGGACTGGAAGTAAGCAAGCTGAAGAAAATTGTCACTCAAATAGTTTTGGCCCACCAAACACTAAGCATCCAAAACTAGATACTGTAGCTTTATTAGCATTGTACTTTTTTTTTTTTTCCTTCAAGTGCTGAATTTAATTCATTGCCTTTAAGATATCCATCCCTTTTGCTGAGGGACAGGTGAAGAGTAGACATAAGCCAGCCCCAAAGGCCTCACCCATTCAAGGTTCCCAGTGGGTCAATGGCTCAGCAGGCACATGCCAGCCGTGACTGGGCACTTTGAGGGTGGATCAGGGGAATAACTAATGACTCATTTATGGATTGCCTAAGGAAATGTATTCTGCAGTAGAGCGACACCTGGGTGCAATTCTCTATCACAAAGCAGCTATGTGAAAGGAAAAGATTGTGCCTCTGAATAACATCTGACTTTTGAAAACTTGACTATAAACAAGAAGCAGCCCGCTTGTCCTACAAAAGCTTATATTTGCATTCAGGTGCTACAGAGGCTCTTCTAAGAAGCCTATCTGAGAAAAAAAGATGTCCCTAAGGATAGCACTCCTCACTCCTGGTAGCCAACTTTGGTGCTGGAATGATGAGCTAGGGCTCCTCATAGAAGCACAGGGCAGTGGAGCCCTACTTACATACCACAGGCCACCCCCTTCCTTCTCCTCCAAGATAGGATCCTCATTCCAGCAAAATACTCTGGTAAGCAGACAGACAAACCAAATGCTGAACAGAAAGAGAGATGACTAACATCAGATAATCCTCAGAAGCTTTTTGCCGTGAACACTTTTGATCACAACAAGTTCTGTTGTAATTAGCTGAGAAGCTCTTGTAGAGCCACACTGCAGCGGGGCAAAGCGGCAACAACACGCTGGAGTTACCCAAGGAAGTCACAAAGGGGCAAGCACAGGATCTTTCCACACCTTGACACAGAGCAAGGTACTGTAAGGTGCTCAGGCAGGAAAAGCCACAGACAGTGCTCAATAGCCCTCTTGGCACTAGGCTTTCCTCCCCCAGAACACTTTCCTGGTGGCCTGCTGCAGCTGCATTAGTCACCTCTGCTTTAAGCCAGCAAGAACGTACCTGCGAGTGCAGGCAAGCCACCGGCAGCGTGCAGACACAGCCATAAAAGGCAACATTCCTGTTTGCAATCCGGGGGAAATTCTTTCCCAGGACAGCAAAGCAGCAGTCATTGGGATAGCTGGAATTCTTCTAATTGTGTACAGACAGACAACTGAATAATGTGTTGAGCAACAGGAAACTGGAGCCGGCCAAAGAGCTAACAAATACAAAAGCACAGCTCTTAGACACACTTCTAATTAAGACTCGCTGTAAATGCCAATATTTATTCTCCATACAACACCGACTTGTGCCATCATGAATCAGAATCCAATTGCCCAGACATGAGGCCACCTCCACGCCCCCCCACCTTTTTTCTCCTCGGGGATCACTCAACATGGGCGTACTGTACAACTTCAGTCAGCACTTGCCTTTACTCCATTGTCAGTTGTGCAAGCAACCTACTCAGTGAAAGAGAATGTGCTGGGTACCATAAACTCAGCTGCTTATAAGAGCACAATCAAGAAACGCCTGACTAAAAGAAATCTGCATCTGCTTGTCAATCCTAAACAGAGTCACTTATTAAAAACAACCCAGAATAACAACTCATTAGTTAATTATAGCAACAGCTCTGTAT
Source organism: Chauna torquata (assembly GCA_013399475.1). Taxonomy (NCBI): domain Eukaryota; kingdom Metazoa; phylum Chordata; class Aves; order Anseriformes; family Anhimidae; genus Chauna; species Chauna torquata. The sequence goes on along the minus strand of VXAL01013555.1, from coordinate 88,866 downwards.
TTCAGACCAGCTGGCAAGGAAAGCTTTTTTATCTAGGCTCCTCTTCAGCTCTCATCACCACAGTATTCAAGTGATCATAAGAAGCAGCAGCCTCAAGCTTCCAGAAATTCAGGAAGTAAGACATCCTTCAAATTTAAGCTATACAGCAGTATGGTATAGTAAGATCTCTAGATTAATTTTACTACATTAAAAACATAATATCTAACTCATTCTCGACTTCCTGCAGTCCAAAAATAAAAGACCTCATTTTAGACTGCTTCCAGGACCTTTCAACACACATTAAAAACTTAATTAAGCCAAAATTTCTTTCGACAAGACCAATACCTTGCACATTAAAAGACCTCAGCCAAATACTCTACTGAAAAATAACAGATCTGAATGAATTCTCAGCCACTGTGGCTGAATACATTGGCATAACTGATAAGTGAACAGAGCCCCAAACTCTTCAATTTTGTTTTTAGATGTTTTGGGACAGGAGAAGAAAAAGGTTGGTAAGCTAGAACAGAACGTGCAATTTAAGCTACACATCTCAGTTACAAAACATCCTAAGAGGCCTTTATCACCCACTTCCTCTGGATGAGCGACTCCAGTTTCAGGCCTGCTCGTCTCCATAAAAGGAGAAGTAATATAGCGCTCACACAACGGTGACATCAGCTCTCCAGCTAAGAGGAAGTGTAGCTGAAAGGCAGAGGCTTGGCTTGCGATCCCCTGCCTATAGCTGACTCATTAAGGCTAAAAGCTTAACCAGAGCGAGATGGTACCACCCAGCCCCTAACCACCGAGCTCTGGCAGCACGGAGACGCCTGGCCCTCTAGGTTTCCGTCGCTGCAGTGCTCCCCTAGCACTGCCGCGAACGCCTGCAGCCCAGCTGAGGCAACCGTCTGCGGCTGACCAAGTTAGAGAGTTGGCCTAAAGCAAGAATTAATCTGAAATGCGTACTTCAGCCGTGCAGTGGCTTCAGTTCCTCAGTTTCTCCTCAAACTTCTCTTCTGACCTCAACATAATCTTACGACCAAAGCCCTTCCCTCAGGGCTCCGAGGCATGAGGAGACCCAGGCACTTGACACGTGCTGTGCTGCTCCGAACAACGCCACTGGCATTAAATCTCATCAAATATATTCACAGTGGTGCTTTAATCTACATGTTGGTTTGAATAGGATCAGAAACACTCTAGGGAAACACCAGACCAGAGCCCGAGAACTTGCTTCTGCATTATCATTTAAGGAATGCGTTAAAAAGAAGCTTCAAAATGCTAGTAACCTATCGTTAAATACAAGGAGGAAAAAAAAGAAAAATCAAATGAAGGATAAACATAGCGTATTCAAGACAGCTCTCACAAAACAGAACTTCTAGATGTGGAAAAGGAAAAAGCCACTTGATTTGGCAGGACCACTGCAGCGCCAAGATTCAGTGTTGCAGTATATGAAGTTTGAAAACATGCACGATGAAAAAACTAAGTTTCATTTCAAAAAATGAAATATGTCCTACTGGGTCAAATGCAAATATTTATTTCCCCAAGCCATTTTTGGACTAAAGCCCATACCCCTTTCTCTAGCATTCCACAACTGAATCCGGAGATAGCAAAACAGGAAAACAAGTTAGGCTGTAATTTTAGGTTACACAAATGTTTATGAAGTTCTGACAGGAAAGAAAAACTGGTATACAGCCTGCAAAAGCTCAGGCTGCTCATGATACTAAAACAGTGTACAGCGGGGAGACTGACAGAAAGGGCTGAACTATTACATAAGTGACTGCCAGAAGGCTCCCGCTCTGGTTTACAGGAAAGAAGCAAAAAGGGTGTGGTAACTACTAAAAAACAAGTGGGCAACGAACTCTTTTTTTTAGCTCCTTGTTCTATTGAAAACCACATTTCAGGGCAGATTTTTTTTTAGGGTTGCACTTCAAAATCTCAAATGATTCAAAGCATGTAAAACTTCTCTTAAAATCAGAAGCTACATGCATTTTTTCTTGCAATTTGTACACGAACACCAAGCTAACATCCTCCATAATTAGTACCCAAATTTAACACTGCCCTTTGCATCAGAAAGTTAGACAAATCATGGAAAAACTGGTGAAACCACATGCTATTTTCCTTCGCTTTTAGTGGAAACAGAACTTCATCTTTATGTGCAACTTGCAAGAGACACATCTGTGCCCCTACGTAATCTGAACAGCGCAGTCAATCAGGTATCCCTGAATTGGTAAGCATGTACAGAATACTGTATAGAAAATAAAGATGCATTTTGGGAAAATGCAATATACAGTGCAGTATAGCAGAACAGTGCTAAGAAGCAACCTGAGAAAGCAGAACTGAGACCCAGGAAGTTAGAGCAGAAGCATTCTACTAGCTTGAAACTGGAGAAATATGTAAATGTCTGAGAATTACAAATAAAATACTTCAAGGTCATGTTCCGTAGGAGCAGATCTAAAGGACCATTTTTTGTGAAAGTGACAGCTGGGTCTGAGGTGCATCTGAAGACCTACAAAAGCAAGCAATTTGTCTTACAAATAGCTAGCACTGTTTCCTCCCTTAATATAACAAGGCCAATAAAAACCATGAAGGTGCTAAGCTTCAGAATTTTTTCTTTTAAACACCGAACCCATAGACGGTCTAAATCCCAAGCAAATACCAGCAAGTTGCTGGCTGCATAGGCTCTTTTGCAGACTAATCCATCAAGGTCAAGGAGGATTTAATCACTTAGGAGCCCTATACTGACACGTGGAAAAACTGGATGAGAAGTGAGATGGAGTACATTCACTAGCTGTCAATATGCTGTCTATGCCCTTTCCTACCTATCTTTTAGTTGAGCAGGTTGAGTAGAAGCTTAAAAAAAAATGGGCAGAGTACACATACAAGGGAAGAGCTCTGCAGAAAGCGTTCAAGAATAACCATACTGATTCTAAGCTATCACAAAGAAGTTTCAGACACTGACATGAAAATGGCCATCATACTCCAGACACCAATGAAACTTCTAGCTTATTTCTGGCTTTGGTATTTGACACAGAAAATTCCTCGTGTGTGCTCTGAACAGGCAAACGGGTACTGTTTAATAGCTTTAAAATGTTTTTCTAAATAGATCCTCCGGACAACACAAATTGAAGTAAAGTATTTACCCCTTCAATGTACATCTGCTGCTTTAGAATGATTTGTCTGCCCTAGACACTGCTCTACTTGCAGGCACTATGCTTCAATCGTCAGTGCCCGAAAATTAATGCTTCTGAAAGCAATCAGACCTGAGGCTTCTGGCATCCAGGTTACCCATGGAACAGAAATATTAAGAGAAATGTTTTGTTTTCTCTGAAAACAAAAATGTTATATATTTTTTTTTCCAGAGTTCTGCTCTTGAAACACAAGAAGCATCTCCAACTACTATGCAGCAAAATAATGTTTTAACCTCATTCCTGAGTCTTAATCTCTTTGGTTGGAGAAAGAAGGAAAAAAGAATAAAAAAAATTACTTTGAACACGTTCTCCATCACGTTATTGCTTCAACAAAATGCTTCTGGTGAAGTTTAACAAAAAACAATTTAACTTCTTGGGATATATGAACGCCACACAACACTTTTGCAAATGGAGTAACCATGGTAGATACAGAAAGAGGACCAAATTTTGTGCATCAGCATAGATGCCTGAAAAGGGTTAAACAGTTTCTGGATTAGCAGAAGTTGGAATAAAGCTCTCATCTTCCTCTCCCTTCCCAATTCCTTTCCTGAAGGACCTCCTTTTGAACAGCCTGCTTATCAGAATACCATAAATTGACTGCGGGGGGGCAACAAAGTCCATATCAATTAACATGCAATGCTTTTCCACTCTGTCAGCTTAAGAGATAACTATACCTAACTACACCGCATGCTGGAAGATGTTAGAGTCACCAGTTTGCTATCCTTCTTCAGACCATGAAGGATTTCTTGTCTTCGGGGCTCTGAAAGAATCCCAGGGAAGGTAGCCTAATCCTAAATGCCTCCGGCTCATGCGGAGCACTGGACCCTTTCATCTTCTATTCTCTGTACGGATTCCTGCCATACCACCAGCTGCTGCATCAAGCCTCCCCCACTGCTAAGCAGAACTGAGAAAGTGGAACAGGAATGTTGCTTTCCATTGCCCTAGAGGCTAGCCAGGACCGGAGACATTGCAACAACCTACCCACCTTCGCTCCCAGCAGCATACACTGGAATGCTACTGTTTTCCTTTGAAATAAGGCAGCAAATAACCCTCCAGTGATCTCTAGGCATTTTTGCTATCAAACATACACATGTGAAGCAACATGCAAACAAATCCTACCCAACCTAGTCAACTGGTCAAAGCAAGCTAGTTCAAAAGCTAAATGGGCATGATTTTCATGGCCAACAAGCATTCCAAATAGTCAGGAACAAGAAACTAGGCAGAGAAGAGCTGGGACAAACCTCTGGTTTGCCAAGACTGCTGAGATTATTGTGTAGCTAGAACTGTTCTGGAAAAGATAAACACTCCAGAAGAGCTCATAGTGACTTTTCAGTGCTAGGAAAACAGTGGCAGGGCTGCCAATCTTCAGCTTTGTACACCAAACAATTCAAGTCCCGGATTTCTTAGTTTTAGACATCACTCAAGCAGTGGTCTAATGGAGACACCTTCACTTTTGAAAAGGAAAGGAAATATCCATGTAGACCAATCACTACACCTCTGAACCACTTTTAGACAAACAAAGGTCATCTGTGCCTTCTTGCAGAATTGCAGCTGTCTGGATATCCATTGCCACATACTGACGTGTCTGGTAGGGGTAAAGGACAAGATGCATACACGTGCAGTTCCAAATGGTTTAATGGAAGGAGAAGGATTTCTTTGGTCTCCTTACAACAGTGCCATAGAGCCTGTTTCTGATGCTATGTAGAAAAGATTTCTTTTTAGGGAACAGTAATTTTGGTAGGGTTTAGTCAATACCGCATTTAAGGAAAATATATGTTGGTACTTCAGCTGACAAGGAGTGGGCAAGAGAGAGAAGGAAGTAATAAAGGAAGTGAAACACTGATAAGAGGTTCATAGACGATCACGCTGCCCAGTCTTTGAAGGAAGTGAGGGCCTATGTAGATCCAGGTTCGGTTCCCCCCCACCCCTTCCGGATACAGCATTCCTTTCAGAGCAACACTTTATTAGTATAGGTGTATTTTCTCAAGAGCTGTCACATCTCCAGCAAACTTCCCCCAGTACCCTGCCACCAGTCCACTGCAATGTGCCAGTATGTCTCGCCCCTCCACACCCAAGGCTTCTACCAACACAGCTTAATTTACCCACCATGTTAGCCCTCCTGTGTGCTCTGCTCCGCGTGGCACCATACCCCAGCATTCTCGGCAAGGAAAATTTGTTTAAAGCCACTCACTCAGGCAAGTGGAAGAAGTTTTTCTTGCTCCCTTTCTACTTTGGGCAACCACATTGTTACAGTCTTCCTATGCTTGGAAGTGCAAGTGGTAGTGAAGGTAGGGAAAAAGCAGAATTCTTTAAGACCAACCATAATTAGAATATTAAAGCATGTTTATTGCATCTGGCCTTTGTTCAAAAAGTGAGACTAATGACAAGACCTAGAGACAAACACCTTAATCATCATTACTATCCGTCAGAAAATAAAGGGGTATCAAATTTATACAAACCATGCCAAATCAAACTATCCTTTAAAAACTGCACAGCATGCCTCTTCATATAAGCTAGCTATAAACAGGAGGAAAAGCACAGGATACCTCCATGTCTGAACACTCTCCAAGCATCCCAAACACAAGCACCAACTCTGTGAAAGACCTCGTAACAGAAGGAGGAATATGCACAGGACCTTCAGGGCTCCGTTTTTAAGTTATCAAGCGACAAACAAGAAGCAGATAATATATACAGTTCTTTACTTCCCATTGGTATACACAGGGTGGTGGTGGGAAAACAGGTCAATCTGCTTACTTTGCTTTAATTCTGTAAAAAGCCAACATGTATTTAATATTGCCTGATAGTTTTATTTTTAACAGAACAAGAATAAAACCAAACAACTACCATTGGTAAAACTACCATTGATCACCACACTCCAAAATGCAGGTCATACTAAGCTTGTTTCATCCAACCAGGCTGTATGACTGGATTTTAACACTTTTGTTAAAAGACTCCGTCAACCAATATACATACTTATCCATCTACAGCTATGATTCCACAGGATCATCACTAAGACGGGGAAAATTTACTACTTCAGTTCTCCTTGCCCACTTCTCTGAACCACATGCATTCACACCATTCTCTCATTTATGTCAAGTTTAGCTCATGCCAGATCCTTCTGTAAGGTTCTTCAATCCACCAGAGCAGGAGAAAGCTATTCACCTGAGCGCAAGAGATGGTACCAAGTAGGTGTCATGCGTCTGTGAGCAAGGGTGTAGCAATGCCTTCTGATAGCAGCGAGCTGTTTTTCTCCTACAGTGTTTTGACTGCAACCTTGATTTGTTATTTCAACAAAAAAGTCATTACCTCAGTCAGCACTCACCTTGCATCATACTCCTGTAGGCTGTGTCTGTGATGGCATAGATATGAGGGGGCATCTCATGTCTCTTTTTGCCTTTGTACATCTCCACTATTTCTTCTGAGTATATGGGCAGGTTTTTGTAAGGATTGATTACCACACAGAACAGGCCCGAGTAGGTCTGGAAAGAAAAAGCCCCAACAATAAAGACAGGAGTTAAAATTTTGTATACTCATGCCTTTTACCAGTGTATTACTTGAAAAAAGATGGGTCATTTTTAAGTGCTTCTTCCAGTGATGCCAAGTGGAATGCTTCCCACTAAGCAATATTAGAATCTCAATAATGCCTCAAGTTATATCAACACGGATGGTACTCAACCTTTCCAAGTACAGAAAGAGCATCAACTGACACATTAGTCACACTGGCCTAGTCCCTAGCTAATTAACAGTCCACTAGGAGTGGCTTTTTTTCCTTTCAAAATTCTGATATTTAAATCAAGTGTTTATTTCATTATACATGATAGGTGCTCAGCTCCTAGAAACATGAATTTTTATCATGTTCTACCTTGTGCATGTCTAACTACTGGATAAATGTGTCCAGTAACCGATCAATTACAACATAATAAAACTTCACATGACAACAAATCAGTTTTCTTGTGTCCAGAAATGTTACAGATGATGCAGAGAGACAGCAAGATTTTACACTAAACACAATACAGAGATGTATATTCTCTTTCACAGATGGCACTCATTAGCACGATGTACAATATCTTCTTGCCTATGCTCAACTGTTTTCATATTAAACGACAGCTACTAAACAGGGGAAAGAACAGATAACATCCCCAAACACTTACTGATGGATGAGTGCTACTGGTGGCAGCAAACCACTTTATGAGGTCTTAATGTATTCCTTGAATAGGAGTCAGGCTTGTTTATTTTCAGTTATCTCCCTGCTCACTTACACTCAACGTGCAACAAATAGGCCGACACTTCTCTAGCTGGGAAAGACTAGATGAGTCTCCTTTCTACGTGGTAGAATTTTACATAGGTTTATTTGATGAGAAGATGCTCCTCCCTCCTACTCTTTTAGTCAGAACACCATTCCAATGTAGAGAATCAAGCCAAAATAGTTTCTAGAGAAAAATAAGACCAGTGTACTCCTTGGAGTTTTTCAAGATCACTGAGCTAGGCTGAATTCAGTGTTGACCCTGCTCTGAATAGAAGGTTGGACTAGACAGCCTCCAGAAGACCCTGCCAACCCAAACACTTTCATGATTTATAGGTAACGAGTATAACTAGAACTAGATCCAGAACTGTAAAGCCATTAATGTAATGTAGTTCTGAACTAGTCAATACAGTAAACAATTCAACAGTATTCCATGCTTGAAGAGTCAGCAACATTTGCCAAAGTTTACTTCTAATGCATCCCATAGGGTAATCCATTGATCTGACAGCAAACATTGATTTCTCAGTTGGTTTCCACTGGCTTAAATTCTGCAGTTCTAATGTAAGACAACTGTCGAAATACTTTTAGCGAAAATATCAGACTTTTTCCAAAAATATCTTTGAAATCTAAATACCTAAAAACAAATCTAACAAGCACTTTACTTGCAAAGGGAGTAGGAGAAGCAGAGGATTCTTAGATATTTCCTAGATGTTCTAAGAATAGCATTCTGAGCCTTGCTCCTGGGGTTTAGAGTTCCCTGTCAATTTTAGAGGCAGCTATTTGAAACATCTGGATATAAGTAGCTTTCTACAGCAACTTGCAATGCTACCAGAAGAGTACATTTGGCACTTTCTATTGCTATCATCTCTTCTACTGTTTGCTCGATGAAGAGAACTTTGATGTGGTAAAGAATTCTCCACAATGAGCGCAGAAAGCACTTAAACAGATTTAGCCTTTTTAGCTAGATAAAGGTAAGGACTAGACTATAGCGATGAGAAGGGCAAAAATAGCATCTACCACAAAGTCTTACATCCAAATTGTCTAGGTGCTGGTTTGACCTTAAGTAATTAGCCCACTCTTCAGACATAGTCAATTCAACTTTCAACCTGTGTCCCCCAAAAAGCATACTTTTTATAGACACATAAGGCTGCCTTTAAAAAATAAAAATAAAAAATTGAGGAACATTTAAATAGCTTACAGAAAAGACTCTCTTTCCAAAGTGGGAAACTATGAAAGCTGGTTAAAAACCTTTAGCATAGGACAACAGTTCAAGGAAGCTAAACTTCAATGACATTCTAGTCAGGTTAGGTTTGAGGTAGTGCTGGAAAGGAACTCATTAAGGAGTTTGCAGAAACTGACTTGGCAATGCTAGTTCCTTTAACCTCAGCCTCAGCTCTCCATCACGACAGACAGTGCTTGCATAGTTCAAAAATAGCAGCTGAAAGTCTGGGTCTGATCCTTTCCTGACCTTGCTTTCCTGATCTTTGACTACACTAGAGGAAGACAGGGCAAGAACAAAAGGTAAAAAGCAGTCTGCTCCAGAGTACCACATTCACAATACATGCAATACACCTGTTCCTTATTTTAGCATGGGAATAGCCTACATTGATAAAATTATAGGTTCTCTTCTAACACTTCAGTTGACTCCATAGGGGAGTAGAAGTGAGAGCAGATGAAAAGCAGTAGCAAGTACTGTAGTAACATTCCACAAGGAATTTAAAGTCTTCTTGTATGTATTTGTATGACTTTTTTTGGCCATGTTTGCTAACAAAGGAGAATTGTCACTTTTGAAATAAGAATAGTGTAAGGGTCTGAAGCTGGACTGAAGCGGTCTGCTGGAGGAGAGCAGCAGTTTAGAAAAAGGAAGGCATTAATTTTGTCAGACCGATGAAGCCATGAAGCAGGTATGCAGGAAGACTCCATCACCTCCTTCCAGCTTCCACTTGCCAGGAGAAACACCTGAGGGAAGTTTCCTTGCAGTACAATGATCTCATACAGACAGATGTGTGAGGCGATATTTTTGTCCAATAAAGAGAGGAAACTACTCATGGTTGGGATAGACAACTGAATGAGACCACCGTGTCAAGACTGCTGGTCAAGCACGCAGAGAGCTATGTATAGGAAGCAAATGAATTATGCTGAGCAGTTGTCTGCCCTACCACAGAGAAGTCAAGAGCCATCTTCATCTTATTAAAGCACAAATAAAGACTTACGTGCATAAATTCCTGAACTGAACCCAACACTCCAACTGAAAGGCTAGTCTATTAAAAGCATAGCTGGCTTGGAAATCTGTATTTGTTTCAGACATTACTGTCTCAAAATAGAACTCTGGCATCACCTTAAACTACTGTTTCAAATGACACACTGCAAGGCCAAACTAGAACTACTTTTATCTATTTATTTTAAACAGCTCATCTAGCTCTGAAGAGCTGAAAGGACCCTCTTCAGCATGGAACAAAGCTGACAGGTTATTTTCTAGTATCTGTTAACTTCAGTGAAATAACCGGAACACTTAAGATTGAGTTTTGAGCTTCACACTGAATATGAACAAGGCATTTTAGGTAGGTAACACAAGTTGAAAATGATCTGATAAAGCATTTGGAAAAGAAAGGGTTAATACAAAAGTCAGTCTATCAGGAAGTCATCTCAGTGCAGAACCAATCAGCACATGGAAATGGCAATTTGGTGTCACACTCAAGTTCTTAGTTCTTCTGAAACGTTTGACACTCCCTGCTCAAAATTTCTCTGCCCCAGCCACAAGATTTCCAAG
>VXAL01013555.1:57127-70548 GCA_013399475.1 Chauna torquata | reverse complement strand
AGAAATGAAGCCAGAAAAAAATCAGCTTTATTAAAGATGGGCACAAAATGCCCACACCAGTCATTTGTATGCATGCAGGGAAATTCAACAAATGTATCACTGTAGGTGGTATGCAACTTTGTGCCAGATATTATGGATAGCTGTATATTTACAGTCAAAAATTCTCCAGCAAACAGAAAGAAAGTTACTCTATAAATNCCACAGGGTCACTGACACTTCCACCTCAATCACCACAATGGTGATTCTCAGAGCCACTCCACCTCCCTGGCTTTTCCTATTTTTTATTGAAAATCCACTTTTGGATGGGTACAGAATGAAAGATTTGCTGCAGGCAGAAAATGTAGCAATCCAGAGTTTGCTGTGAAAAATTTCATTTGTCAAGAGAGCTCTAAGACCAGACTACAAAAGCCAGCCTGACAAAGCAAGTAGGAAATAGAGAAGTCTAACAATTTAACAAAACATGTCAAGAGTCCATGACACAGAGTATATTCTGCAGGTTGTGGTCAAAGGGTTAAAAAAAGAGAGAGAGAGGAGGAAAGGAGGGGGAAAAGGGAAAAAAAGGAAATAAGTATTCAATTGTGTTCAGAGTTGTATCAGGTTTGGCAAGGCAGCAGCTGTGCTCTACCCTCCATTACACAGTTTCCTGCATATGCAACTCCCAAGAATCTAACCAGTTGCCTTTTTTGGCTATAATCAGGCAGGACACAGAGGCAGTATGCCTCAGCTCAGTTCAGTTTCATCATTTCCTGAGGAATCCTAAGTAACCAGCCATCTGAAGTGTCCTGCATTACACTGAAACATAGTCCTCACCTCCTTACCATCAAAAGCAGCCAACACACCTTGGAGATTTGTTCTGGGATAAAGAGTAGTTCTTTACAGATAAGAAATAAATTAGACCACAAACGAGTCTTTCAAGGGGTACCCCCAGCCAGTTCTAGATTCTAAGAGAACTAAGAAATGAAGATCGCTACAGAGGTTAGTCAAATCCCTTACAGGAGAACCCCTGGATTATCTCAAAAACAGCAAGACCGCTTTCTTCAGCCCCTAAGGGATCGCTCTGCAGTATCTATCCCTTTTTTCTTCCCAGGACTGAAAACAACAGCTATCCAAGTAAGAAAATTAATGGCCTAACATGGCTGTTCTCAAAATCTCACCAAACACTAAGGGTTTTTTCATGGCACTACTACTAAATAGCGAGGAGATTAAAAGAAGACAGTCTGCAACTCAAACTTTAAGCAGACTTAAGAATTACCCCATTGCATGGCAGCAGAAAACAGTCTTATTCTCACCATCTCAAAGTAGTTTTCATATGCTCCAGGACGGAAGAACCCTTGGGTAGCAGAATTAAGAAACCGGAGGATCTTGCTGAGATAACATGGTATTAGTGCTGTTCTCAAGGCTGACTTCTACCCCACAGGGCCTCTAAACTAGCAACACCACAAACCAACCATTAATTTGCCCTGTCCACAAGAACAGTACCAACAGAGGAATCGGATTTAGCAAGTTCTGTTTAATGGTCTCCAAAACTTATCTTCCTAGTTTTGGATGTGTTTCGCTGGGCATTTCCAAGAACTCCTTAAGTGACCAAGTCAGTCAGTCCAGTAAACTGCAGCTGACAACAACCCTCTGTTGACTGCAAGTCATTACCACTTTAGGAACAAATTAGGAAGCAATTTGTTTGCCTAGTAGTTTGCATTTTGGGTGTAGATAATCATGCGGGGCAAGGAAATTGTTCTTCGCATGGCTATTGTGCAACTGTCAGATGAGAATACCGTTAACAATATTGGTTTTGATGCACCACCAGTCTACAGGTAATAGACAAAAAAACACAGAAGGAAGACAGACCATCGTTGTTTTGAGTTTAAATACCTCCTTCCTAGTATTGTTTCCAAAAATGAAATACTAGAGTCACTTCCCTATTAACCCAGTATGCTCCCTTATTGTGCTTCCTAGTAGCCTGAAGAACAGGCTGGTCAAACATCGCTTGTTTTCCACGTTTCAGGTACCAAAAGAGGTTCTTTCGCCATTTAACTAGCGACATGGTTGCCACAAAGAGGCCACACAGGTACAGATGGAGGAAAAGCGACCCACACAGTCGTGAACAGGATGGGGCCATGACATTATTAGTATCTAGTCCAACCTTTAAAAAATTGTGAGAAACCGTTACACACACATTTCCCTGCAGATTCTTTTGAGAAGAATAAACTAAATGCTAGCTTTAAGATGCTATGCACTCCCTTTGAACTAGGCGGAATTACCCCAAACCCTCATTTGAATTCATCATACAGACAGACGTTTGCCTTAGACTTCCCTACAATTTCATACCTTTAAGGCTCAAATTACGAGACACTTCACACACTCCTCTCCTTACTTAAGGCATCAAGTACTCCCCCAAAACCTAGAAATACACCTTGTCCAGCTTGGAAAGGTCTAAAAGCTGCCTCTGCTAAAGGCCCTTCCCTTTGAATTAGTGTTTTGCAACTGCTAAAAGCACTGAACGTTATCTGTTTGCAATTTAATTTTCCAGAACTATTTGTATTATTCCCCCCCCCATGTTTACTCTGTCAGCAGCCACAGAATTGTTTCTGGTACTGAGCCACTGCTCAATAAGATGAGCTTGTGCTATGCTAAACTACGGAGGTAAGGGTTGAAGTGGAAATAGAATTAATACAGTCAGAAGAGCTTTAATGGCAACAATTATAGCATCACATTTGCTAAGAANAGCCTCTCTGTATGCAGTGACAATGGATTTGGGGATTCAAGGGATGCACATAAAATGCTGCATCATGGGACCTTACCAAGAAAATGTGTTCAGACAAATGCAGCTTCTGCCTCTTTTTTTTTTTTTTTTTTTAAAGCAAAGAGACATTACTACACTGGGATAAGTGGTTTTAATCACAAACCATTTCCCTGCTTTAATGAATTATGAGAAGATCCTGTAATGTTTGTGAAACACAGGGCTACAGAGAACAAAATAACCAGACACACGCACTGTAGACATGCTGATTCAGATCACTCTTTCAAACTGAGCTACGTAAGACTGAGCCTGCATGAAAAGGGATCTATGTAGGTAATTGCTAGAAGTTTTCTTCTGCTTCTTGTCCACCAATAAGGTTCTGTTATAAGAGCTTTCTGTGATTTCACATGAATGATCCCTCCCACATGGTTCATCTAGTGGCCTTTGATACTTCCCTTAAGATGAGGGTGATGAACAGAATGAACAATAAACATTGCAAGCACATTTAGACTAAAACAAGTCAACTCCTTTTGTTTATACAAACATTTTGAAGCATTTCAGGAACAGAGCTCCCATGTTCTTTTCCAAGCTGGCTTACCTGCAGCAGGTTGTGACAGAATAGCCCACAACACAAAAAGCCCTTTCACGGAGTGAAGGAATGCACACCTTTTCTACAGGCAACACAAGACTTTTACACTAGAAAACTACAGCATCACCAGTCACTTACAGTTCCATTTCAATTACAACTCAACTTTCCTCAGTGAAGAAACTTGATTCTGTGTTAATACACGGCATTTAAAAATAATCTGGCTTTGAGAAGAGGCTGGTGATTCAAACTAAGTTTGGTCAGTAACATTCCTGTGCCAGGAATCCCTGTTAAATGTACAATCTGAACAGCTAATACTTGCATTATTTTTGCAAACTCAACTATTTCACTTTCCCCAGTCAGCTGAACACAGTTCATCAAATCAACAGAAACAGTTGCATTAAGTGAAACTGGAAAGTACAGTAAGTAGACTTCTGTGGGCCAGACTGACTACAGTGAGCACACACCGACAACATTAACACCCCCTGCCCCCCCCAAGACTAATTCCCTTGGATTCACTAAGGAACTGTTCAGCTCTCATCTGCTTAAGACATGCTAGACAGACACTTCACAGCTCCACTAGCCAAGATGTGGAAGGGAAAGAAAACTGTCAAGTTTGCTAGCACAAACTACTCCAATTGGTAAGTAACACCTATATAAAAACTGAAGTCTGAATCACTAAGGGTGAGAAATGAATCAGAGAGGGAGAGAGGAGAGGAAGGGAAGGGGGAAGCTGTCGGGAAGCCAAGACTGAGGGACTGGTGATATCTGCTCGTTTCTCAAGCTCAGTACGCTGTGCTACACCAGTGCCTGATGCTTCAGAAAAAAAACTCTGAAAGCATAAACTTCAGTTACCCCACAAGAGAATACAACATCAGGCAAGCACACGAATTCACAATTAACACTCCCCAGATAGCCTCCTGAGCTGAAGAGGCATTCAGCTACACTGACCCCTTTTGTTTAGCACGCTGCGCTGCCACACACTCATTTCTTCTAGTTCAGCTTTATTTGGGATTCATAATGGTGGCTATTAGGCTTACTGTAGTTCACTGCTTTCCTCTCAAGTCACATTCTGACGCACACAATACATTGTTGAAAGATTTATTTCACAACTGGAATGCAGAGTGCTGGCAATTATTGTTGCATATTCGGTTTGACTGTAGTGCTGCCCAGACTTGCCAGCTACCATGTTTATTACTGTAAGTTGAACACAAGGTAGAGCACTAAAGTGCTTTCTCTCTAAGTACAGGGCTCCAAGAGTGCAGAAAAGAGGAATATAAGTATCTAATGTATAAGTGATGCCCACGTTACACGAGTGACCTACTGACCAGACTCCACATAAGACAGAAGAAGGGAACTGAAGGGAATTCTCCAGCTTCCGGGTACCTGGCAGGTATCATCAGAACAACGAACACAGAATAAGTGTTTCTCAATTTCTGCACGTCCAGTTCTTTTCATCAGCTGTCAAGCACCCCTTTCTAGTATGTATGAGGCAGCATTTGCACATTCTACTGTAACAGCTGACACAGGAGGTTTGCTCCGTGAAGCTGGGACTTTTCATGGCAAATTGCAAACACCACAAAGCCACACGCAAGGCACTGTCTTTACAAGCCAAGTTAGTAGTCACCTTCTCTCTCCACTGTTCAAGCAAAGAGCAAGATTAGATCCACAATGCGAACAGGAGCTACAAGTAAAGCACACATAGATGTAACATAAATTAATGCTAATCCGAAAAGGCTAGGCTTGGGTACCAAACAATGAAAATGGGACAGCACAGGTTTCACCACAGACTACACAAACATAGAAAAGCTCTTGGGCAACTGCACTGCGTACTATAAAGAAATTTAATCACTGTAGGTTATGGGCAAATACGGCCAAGCAGAGCTTCCCTACCTATGTTAATGCCACCTCGTATTTTAATGGCACCTTCTCACTTCAGTGAGACACAAAGACACATTACAATGTACATGGCACCAATAAAGTTAATCAGTTTTATGAAGCCTGGGCACGTTGTTTAATCACCCCAAGCACTGGTTTAGGGAGGGGGAGGGCAGCCTTCTGTTAATTTCAAGTCCAGTCTTTAGCATGACAAAGCTAGGCTGGCTGCCACCCAACCCCATTCACTTTGAATAAATATTCAAAGTTTACAATCCTGCATAATACACTTTCTGCAACTGTTGTTTCTCATTAGTGCATGTACAGTACATGCCTTCTCAGCAGAGGAGAGAATTCCTCTTCCAGAGACAGTGTGCCCACAAGGAAAACATTCCAGGGGGAGAACACATTCTTTGTGACCACTCAGCAAAGTAATCCCACTTAAGGAGACAGCTGTAGTTCAGAAAACTGCAGCCCATCCCTGCTGTTCAAGCTGTTTTGCTGGAAGTTTTGTTTTCAGGAGGCATAATAGACTGCAAAAGTTCTGATCAGGCATGCAGAATTCCCCAGGGACATTGCATGAGAGAGGGGCGGAAGAGCCTGGAAAGTTTCAGCCTGTCCTTGTTATCTCAGGGTCACTTTTCATCCCTTCCCTAATATTCTGATTTAAGGCTAAAAAGATATCTGCCAAGAGCTCCCGGGCACAAGGCAGTTCGGCCAATAGACAGTTTGATATCACTTAGCACTCCCTATTATCTTTGTCAACTCCAGGTTTCATCACAAGAGGGAACAAGGAATAAAACAACTATATCTAGCTAAAAGACAGGGAAGAAAAATAAAGTTCTGGTCCAGTCTTTTAGAGACAAATATTTAGCATGTATGTGGCAAAGATCAAGTTATCTTACAGGAACAATTATTCTTGCTTCTGTTAACGGAGAGCTTGCTTTGGTCTCAGCACTGGTAATAGTAATTTTCTGCCAGCTTACGTTAGGAAGAACCAAGAAACTCTGCAAATAAGCCTGGCAAACCATTTCAAAAAGGATTATTTTTACATTGCAGTGGGAACCTAGCTTCTCTAGACACTAACAGCTCAACCTACTGTGCAAAACCACGACCATGTACAAACAGCCCTCTGCTGCATCTCATACTTTCTTGTTTCAAATAGTCTGCTCCAGCATTAACAGCTGCTATGGAGGTGGTAGGAAAAACCCTGGCACAGAGAAGTCTACCACCTCTACAGGGTCCAAGTCTGACTTTCAACTCTTCTAGCTAGCAGGGAGTCATTAACAGGACCCACTTCTGTGTCTGAAGGTGAGTTTGGAGGTAGGGGCAGGAAGACAGTGACTCTTTCTGGGCATGAGAACAGCAGCAACTCCCGCACTGAAAGAAAAGCTACATAGCCTTAGGCTTCAGGACAGGTAAGGAGGCCAAGCTGAAAACCACCTTGATGACCATAAGTACCAAGTGGATCAAAAGCTTCGAAACATTGCGATTGCAACATTTCCCTGTTACATCCAAGGTCTAGCACAGCCTCAAGGCTCCCTGATTAGCTTTCCATCATCACCAGCATCCTAGAGAAAGCCCTCCGATGCAGCGGAGTGCCCAAGGAGCCCTTGCCTGTCCTGTACACCTCAGCCTCATACTCATTTTCTGGTTCGCTTGCTCTGTCCGTGACCTATGCTTTCTTCCCCAGGAGTCAAATATATCAGTCTTTAAAAAGGACCGGTGCTAGGCATCTCTTATTTTAGAATTCACCCAACCATGCCCTCCTGTGTGGATCATCTTAAGCACCGACTTTTGTATTAAAGGGCAAGAAAGGACTCTCATCTTTCAATGTGAAGTCAAAGCAAGGACATTTGAAGCAGGAACCTAGTCTGTATTGTAACAGACTATTCCGTATGGCTATAAGGAACATAAAGCTTTTTCCCTTCTGGCATTACTGGAAAATAATTTTTTACAAAAAAAAAATTATCCCATTTTACCAGAGACTGACATACTATGACATTCCACTCTCCCAGTAAGAGGAGGCACGTACAATTTGGAAGCTTCCACCAAAGTTCTGCTTGCTGTTGTAACAGGATAAAAAAAACGAGATGATAAAATACTGACCAGAGAGAAGCAGAACTGTTTCATGTGTTTCCACTACAGTTAGCAACATTCTCCACAACCATGCACGCTACAGTGCTGTGGCTGACTCCAGTCAATGCAGTATCCGTCCCCTTATCTACACAAGCAGGAGCTGAACCATTACTGCAGTTGCACTTTTTCCCTGATAAAATTGGTATCACACAGCGTGGTAACGTTAATCAGTTAAATCTACACCAAGTTTTTAGAGGATTACCGAACCAAAGTCTGCAGAACTAAAATCTATACGCAGTTCGGCCCATTAAGAAAAACTTAATACTTACCACGTAAAAAGACTCTGTCCGCTTAGTGGGAGTCAGAAGATAACCTGATTCCGCACACGTACACGCCACTGCTATACGGACAATACGCACACACCTGGTTCTTGGAAGTTATATCGCTTTGTCTAATAAACTGACAATTCCACTTGTAAAGAAAAATTATGACTAATGCATCTTCCTTTGCACATTTGTGTTCTCATTTTACATTTCCCAACACATATTGCATTACACTGCAGGCTCAAGTTCATCTAAGCAAAACTTAAGACTTGGGAATGGCCACTAAAATAGAAATATTTTACAGTGTAACACAAGGTCATAGACTTCAGTATCTGCAATTTAACCCAGAGGATGAGAGCTACGTGAACTGGTTTGCCACAGACCTTAAGTCAGAGTTTAAACAGTTTTTGTGCCTGTTGAGTTAAACCTATTTCTACCTTATTTTGTACTTATGCTCCTCCTTACAAAATTTCCTTTTGTCAGTAAGCATAAGACATGCCTACACGATAGTTTCAGTTATCTATGTACTTCATTATTGTAAATAGTCCACCATCTGCCTGAATCCATATACACACACCCATGTATTTAAACAATTCTTTTAAGTCTGAACATATTTTACTTGATGTCAGACAACAGAAATAAAGATATCTGAACATCTATGAAGCATAAAATATTAAGCAGTATTTTGCAAATTATCAAATTCCAGTTACACCAACAAATGTTTTTCTTGGGCTACTTTGGATAGATTTACAAGCAAAAAGTAACTAAGATTGTTTTCTAGACCGTTACCTGCAATCAGTGATTTAGAAACTATATTGCCTGTTTCTGGATCACCATCAAAATTTTGGGTCTACCCAAATACACACCTTCTGATTTGTTCCACTAATTGAACAGTAAAACATACCACTACCACCCAAAAAAAGAATAAAAATGTACATAACCTCCTCTACATTTTAAAGCTATGAACAACTTAGCTAAAGCTGAAGCCAGAGAGTATTTTTCTTCTTCCGCAGGGGAAAAAAAAAAAAAAAAACTGTTAAAAAGTCAATTTACCTCATCAACAAATTGGTTCCAAGCACTTAGCTAAGAACTTCCTTATCCAGTTCATTCCTATGACATCGGATTTACACTCAGTACTTGTTGTCAAGTTCTTAACTTTTAGCATTACGTACTCGTTCGAATATACTCAAGTCCTAATACAGACCATCAATTTAAAAAAAAAAACTGTCAAAAGATTTTTGTACTCATGCTTTTCTCAAAATCAATGTTATTGTTTCTGAGCACAGCAAGACTGAAATCACTTGCATTAAAAGGCGAGTAGACCTGGAGTGTAACAGTATCTGCCACAGAGAGCATACTGGCTAAGAATTTACTTACAAATTAATAAGCAGGTTGTTTTAAGCCACATTTGGAGAAAAAGATTGAAACCACTGAAATTAACGGTTGAAGTTTTGCTGTAGGTTCAATTCAGTGTTTCCAATTTTTTTTCTTGGCTACTTAGATCAACTTTACATATGTCAGTAAGACTAGCTGCATTGAGTCCTGGACACATTTGACTTTGGAAGTACAGAAGATTTGACTTTAACCAATGTTGACTAGGGGAGCCTAAGTTCACATAAACTAGTGAAGTCTTAACCTTAAAAGAAAAACAGAGACAAATGTACTCTCATCACTACAAACAATAAAAGGGGAAGTAAACTGTTACAAGAGCATGCTTTAAATCTTATATTTTAAACAGGAAGCTGCCCAACAGAAAAAAAAGTATGACTGCACAGGACTATCAAAGTTAAGCTGTAAAATTTCTCTAAACCTCTTTTCTTACAAGTTCTAATGTCTACTTTGCTTTCATTCAAATCAGAACTTCAGTTCAGTGTTGAGGCATATATCACAATGGATTTCCTGCTGAGACTCATTAAAATGGTAGCTCTTGATGAATAGAAGTATTCATCAGTTACGGAGACTTTATGATACACATTTCCAAGTTCAGTTTCCCTCAACACATATCGATTATTAGCTTGAATTTACTGAAATCATTCATCCATATGGTTTTATTTACTACTCTCAGTAGAGTTAGTATACACGCATTAAGAGAATTTCAAACTTGTAGTCATGAAGACAAGCAGAATCCAAACCCTACGTACAAAACTCTAGAGGTACAAATTTCATAAAGAGGTCATGGAGTCAAATCACAGTATGCAGAGTTAAATTTCATTATACCTCTCTGCATCCAACAGCAATATATTTGTAATACTTGTAAAAGAAATAACTTGCAGTAGACAAGTACACTAGATTAATTTTACAGTTTCCTCTTCGCCATGTTTAAAAAGGACGTGACTTCACAGTGCTCGTTCCTGATGCACCATACAATGAATTCAATCACAGTTCCATTACTGGAAAATTGTAGACACTACTATTTCTTTAGACTTTTTAGGACGCTCAGAGAGGGAGCATACTGTGCCAAACACTAACAGATTGAATGGCCATTATCACAGGGACTAACGCATTACATTGAACAAGACTGGCTTGGAGTCAGGTGAGAAGATGTTAAAGTGCTACAGCAACCTAATATAGCGAGACAAATCAGCACTGAGATTATTATTTCAAGTACTCAGAGCAAGTTCTCACAGCTGCTAAAAAAAAGTAAAGGGGATAAACCATAATTAAACAGTGGCATGAAATTAAGATGAACTTGTAAACTGATGCATTTCTTTTAGTTGGACAACACCCATTTGCATTAGCTTCCAGGGCAGAAGTTGCATTTGTGTTTTTGTCTCATCATACTCTATTCAAACCAGGTTGCTAATTTCCATATCTTTCCACACTAGAAAACTCAATTAGAATCATAGCATGCTTCAACTGAAAAGAAATTTAAGGTACAAGGTCACCAAGCCACCACTAAGCTAGAGCAATTGCCAGCAAAAACAATGCTGCTGTAGGCAATCCTATGCTATTATAGTTTTGTTCCAACCCACAAAAGACTTAACGTCAGGCACACAATTTCTCTACTTAACATGCAAACAGCTGTGCCTCAATTACCAACTAAGAAAACAAAGCCTAAAAAGATATTTATACAAGAAATCAAAAATCAGAACGACGCACTGAGTGCATCTTTGAGTCAAATGAACAAAACCAAACCCACAGCATTAAAGTTGTGGACATCTCTTAGTAGATGTGCACTCTGAGTCTGAACCCCTAAAACACACTTTAATCCTCAGTTAGTTTCAGTATGCTACCCAATAACCTGAAGTTACTGAGCAAGCAAGCAGAGGATAAGAAAACCCTAACTTTGACTTCCCCTTTCGGAAAATCTTGTGTTACCAGATGGGTTCCTGTACCTCCAGCGGGTCCACTTACAATCTCACCCTATCGTAGTCACACCGATATGCCAGTGACAAATCTGGGCAAGACGTGGGGCCTAGGGGTGGAAGCCGAAGACTGAGCAGATTTCCAAACCCAAAGGTACCAAGTAATTCCTTCCACCCGAAACAGAAGTGGAACTCCCAAATCGGCTCGGAACACTTCTGACAATGCGCTCTCCCAGCTGTTCAGCACCCTGGGATTAACAGAACAAAACCTGAACTTTTAGGTATAGGCAGACTACTTCAATCTCACAGAACAATTCAAGCATGTTTTCATGTAGCTAGTAGCCATGTCAACATACGTACGCTCCCTTCTACCTGCACGTGAATAATCTGACAGAGGACTAACCTGTGAATTATTAGTTATAAAACACATTTAGTACAGTATTTTTTTAAAACCTGCCAAGGCAATAACAGTTCAAGTTCTCAAGATAGCTTGTTGCAGTGCTAAATCAGCAGTTGTACTAGAAATATTTGCAGCACCAAGTACTGCTGAGAATAGTTTTAAGTACCTGTGGCATCTGACTCCACCAGACACAGTTTTCAACTCCATGGCAAGTATTAGAGCCAACACCTGCTACACAGATTGAACACACCTTCACCCTCTGACATTTTGCATAACACCAAAATAAAGTGATGGACAACACAAATCACTTCAGCCTCCTAAATGAGAAGTTCTTGTAATCTCTTCCCTACACCTTTGCCAGACAAATAATTGCATTCATTCTCTTAGGATGAAGATACCACCTTGGCATTTTTTTTTTCTTATGGGAATAACTTGAAAGAAAAAAAAAAGAATGGAACCATGGTAGAAATATCCTAACGATCTATGCAAACAAAGTCCAATACAAGGCCTTCAGTTTCTACACCCATTCTTCTGGGATTGCCACAACCCAACTATTCAGTCATCCTGTTTATACAGAAACAGCCACGTGCTACCTGCCCGACACAGCAAACTTTGAGGTTCAAGTCTCGAGACTCCAGAGAACTTCCAAAATCAGATCTTAACAATACAAAACAATCATCAAAGAGATGACACCATATTACAAGAGCCACCACAAAGTTCACCAACTTGGTGCTGGTCATGCTCACTTTGAGGTGCCAAGCCAGCAAATACAAGAAGTTCAGACCCCCATTTCTACCAACCACTAGCAATTTTGCAGCTATGTTGCAGCTACTGAAAATTTTGCCTGTCCACCTCCAGAAAGATAGCACACACTATGAATAAGCACAACAAACAAAGCTATCAAGAAAGGGTACACGTCAACTTAAACAGTTCTACCTGACATGGAGCTTCACGGAACTGTTGCGTGATTTCACCCTGCAGTTATTTTTACAAGGTCAGATCAGCAGCACAACCTCGTTGTGGTGGTTGTGATGAACAACTTCAAAACCCTTTTGTGCTAAAAACAGTTTCACTAACATTTATCAATCGCTCCCCTCCCCATTATAACTTTCTAGTTAACAAAAATATTTGCTTATCTCATTCCAACTTCAGAAGGGAGAGCCACAGTTGCAGACAGTGCACCTATGAGTCAGTAAATATCTGCACCACGGTCTGCCATTTTTACTGGAATGCCATGGATAAGTGAACTTAGTCACATTGTTACCTAGTGACTAACTTCAAAAGCATCTTTACACAAGCAGTAACTGATTAGAGCACTGTTATTTTGGAGTTAAAACTTTACCATATCGAGGCTTGCAGATGGAAGATGTATATGAGAGTTAAGGACGTGCAATTTAACCTTTCAAGCCATGGCTGAACAGCCTCTGTGCCTCTATGCAAATTAGCTTATATTTCTTTATAGTGTAGGGGAGAGGCAAAGAAATCAGTCTGCAGGCCGAAGTCCATCTACTATAATCTCTCTCCAAGTTTGAAGCACAAATTTCTTATGTATTACTTGGCAGATTACTCAGTTTCGGACAGACCTGCTCACTTAGAAAAAAGCTTATATTCTTAGTCCACTCTTACGGAGTGCAGCTCAGGACATTGTAATACAGGATATGGAAGAAAAACGTTCAAGAGTACAAACAGTGTTTCTAGAGAAAACAAGGAGGAAGGAGTGGAGTTGTAAGGAGTAAAAGAAAAGTGAATTTAACAGCCACCGCACAAAGAGTTTCTCAACCGATGCAGTTTACTTCTGAAAAATCCCTTGAGTAGCAGAAGCATGTTATTGCTTTAAAACTCCTCTCGCCCTGTGTTTAGGCAGAGTAGGAGCAACTCTGACTGATGAAACCCGCCAGGTACCCATCACCCTCTGGGGCTAAGAAATGTGCTAGTTTCCACACCTGCAGACAGGTTGGTAGAAATACCACAAAGAGCCGGAGAACTGTTCCTACTTTGTCGGAGGTGATGCCTGAAAGCACAAGCGATCTGCAAGACTTTCTGCTGCAAGCTTCATCTTGCCCTGTCACTCCCTCCTCCCCCCCCCCCCCCTCTTCTCTTGGCTGCCTCGGTCGCG
>VXAL01013555.1:17597-56214 GCA_013399475.1 Chauna torquata | reverse complement strand
GGGCCCCGGCGGAAGCGGTGCCTCGCTGGCACTGCCGGGCCCGGCCCCGCGGAGGCCGTGCCCGGCGTCCTCACAGAGGAACGAGGAGAAAAAAACCCTGCGCGCCGGGCAGTCGCCGCCCGGCCCCGCTTGCTGCTCGTGCGAGCTCGGCGAGGCGGGAAGGCTGCGGCGGGATTTCCTCGCGTCCCGTACAGGGGCAGGCAGAAGCGCGGAGCCGCCAGCCCCCGGTGCTGCCGGGGCGTTTGGGCGGTCTGTGCGTGTGCTCGAGCGAGCTCGAAGCGGCTCGAGGACGGCGTGCCAAGACAGTAGAGGTGTGAAAAGAGAGAGGTGATGTAATTCCCCCTCTTTGCATATGCTACAGCAGTCTCCAAGAACTTCAGGCAAAGTACAGGGAAAAGGAGGAAGCGGGAGCCAAGGCGCAAGGCAAAAGTCTCTCTGAAATGAATACGGCACATACGAGTCCGGATGTCAGATCCAGCTGTAAAGATGAGGTTTATTGCACATTTTATGAGCATGCAGAAGCGCAAGGCTACCTCCCTTCAGGGCTTCCTATTTTCAGTAAGGAGGGCAGATTTGCGGATGTAGACGCAAATGGCAGAAAATTCAAGGTGAAATTTACCAGTGTCTGTTAATACCAAAGTTCCAAGTGAAAGAGGCAAATGAAGTGGAAGAGGCTTGAACCATAAGAGACGGAGACATTAGCAAGGAAGTGTCTTGAGTAAGCATCCCTCGTCGAAGTGCAACACTTTTCACTTGGATTCATTGCAGCAATTTGGAAACAATGCTAGACGTTTATGTCTCAAGACACAAAAGGCAGTGGGAGAAATCTCTGAAAGCAATGAAAGATTTGTATAGCTGAGTATCAGGCATACAAAGGTGTCATTGTTAAAGGCAGAGATGAGAGGGGTAAATATAGGTACAATGAAGAAATAAATTGGCAGTCAGAAGAGAACGTACAGGATAGGTCTTTGCTAGTACATTAAGACAGAGAATGAGAGGGAGCTGGAACTGTGACAGGAGGTGATCAGAGATGCCTACATAATGAGATACCTTAAATGGGGACACGGTCTGCAGTGTCCAGTGACTCGTTCTGATCCACTAAAAAATGACAAATGTATAAAAAGGATATTTATTGGTTGAAAGACAGGGTTTTAAGTTCTCAAGCAGTCAGTATTATGTTTAAGTAAAGTTTTTGAAGGAGAAAAACAGCAGAAAGGAAATCCAAAAGGCAAAAATGAAATGACAGCAATAGTAGCGTGGGAAATAAAAGGTAATGACTGCAGGTATGAAGCATGGACATAAAAAGGCTATCAGTCATTTTTAAGGAGTGGATGATTCAGAATGTTTCAAGTTTTCTTACTCTTTTCTGCCTTTCATACTTTCATATGTACTCTGCACTTCCCAAGTCTAAGATTTAAGTCTAAGATCTGGCTGGACTGTCTTCTTAAAGTTTGGCTTTTTTTCTTTAATAAAAGAAATTTGAGAAGTTGGTTCCACTCCTGTTTAATCAATGGCAAAACTTTCTTGATGACTTCAGCAGTAAAGTATCAAAACTGAGCTCAAAACAAAGATGGCTGTAGTTTTACACCACCCTGTCCCTTATCAAAAAGTATCCCACCTCTTCTGAAAACTCCAAAAATTTTCCCTAATGCTCAGATCTGTAGGTGCATGGTAGTTGAGGCAAGTCAAATTTGAAGTGTCTGTTTTCTGTAGCTTGATTATTTTGAAAATAAGTGCAAGGGGTTTTTGTGTTGGTCTGATGGCAGGAAGTTACCCAGGAAAGGAGATACGCCTCAGAAAGAAAGAAAGATGAGTAAAAAAGCTATCATATTTTTATAAATCCGTTACTTTCTGCATATTCACAGGATGTTTATTTGATCTTTCTGATCAACTTCACTCACATTTTCCATTGATGCTTGCAAGCCAGCATCGATTGGAAGAACAAACTCGTAGTGGTCATTGAATTCTGAAAAACAGCATCTCAATGGCAGCCTGATTTACCAGTTTGGTGGGAGTAAATTATAGCAGCATTATAGTATTCCTACAGGAAAATAAAATACCGAAGCACCAAGCATCCAGAAGTTACTCTTCAGTTTGCCAGCCTTCACTACACACTACACAAATGCTCACTTTGCTGAACTACATTTTTCTCCTACACTGTCCTAATCCAAGACAATCAGGCTAAAGTTTGTTGGCAAGCTGCAGTCTATGGAAGAAGCCTGCACTTCTTCCATAAACACTAAATGTAGGCACATTTGATTTCTGTATCCTGACAAGCGGGTAAAGTGGCTAAATTCATATTGACAAATAATTTCCAAATACTTTGCAAGGCAGAAGAAATCTCTTCCAAAACAAGTTTCTTACTGACTGAAAGAAGGAGAGCGACAGGAGACAAAAGGTGTTTACTTCATCAGAGAAGTCACATTGCTAAACGCTAACCACAGTGACTTTAGACAAACCGCACACACACAGATCCGGAGAATGTCACAATCTGTTATTGCTAAGAATTCTCAACTCTGCTTTTGCAGAAGCCTGCAACATCAGTAGTTTCTGTGCAGACTCAGAATTAATCAAAAAAGAGCTCTGGAGTGACTTTAAATGCATACAGCCATACGAAGCAGCAGCTATAAACGCAGATGAGAACTTGAAGGGGTTTTACGTACTGTAAGAGAAGGAAATGGCTCTTTGAGGGTGGGTGCGTAGGAGGAGAAAGCAACACATTACTGCAGACTTCACCATTTACTGCTTATGTCCTCTGAACAACGTGAAATTTGTCTGGAATTTAGGCACCATCTATTAGCACATAACTTCCTTTTCCCCTTATGCCAATTCTTTATTGTTATGCTCCTGTACCAATTGCCAAATCCAAACTGTGACAGGGCAGAAGGTGGAAAACCATGAAGTTAAGGTGCGGAAGGAGTGAAAGCAAGTGATGTTCCCACTGGGGCATCAGAGTTTACAAATGTTGTGACTGTTTAAGCCCAAGTTCTAGCTCTGTTCATCCAAATTCTAACAGGAACATCTGATGTAAAAGAGCTGCATTGGACCATGCTGAGGCAAATGTGGCCCAGTAATCTGTCTCAGAAGCAGCCAGTAGCAGATGTTAGGAAGAGAATACACTTGCCCTTTCCTTACAGGGAGATGTTAGCCTCATAGCATGCCTACCCGGCTTCTGGCATGGCTATGAAAAAGGTACAGCTTCATTGTCTCATTTTCGTGCATCAGGGTGCAATTCCATAACGCTCTCTTTGTTAACAAAACTGTCTTGAGATGTCATCTATTCTCCCCCTAGCTACTCATTCCTAGTGCTGTCACAGCCACCACTGCCTCAGTGGTGCTGATGCTGATGTTTCAAAAGCCGTATTGTAAACTAGAGCACTGGAGTTAAAAAAGAAAGTTAAGAAGAAAAGATGAGTTCACTGATCTAGTTTATAGGCCCACGGAGAGACAGATGCATCAGCACAACTGAAGAGATTAAACCTCAGGACTGCAACAGGAGTCTGTTCAAACTGATTTTGCTGATGGAGAAAATAGGAGAGACCTATACCTGCACCCCAAGGCTGAGGAGGAGAGGAGGAGCTGCACCTGGCATACTCTAGCATTTAAAACAGTTTTTCTCCTTTTTTCCACCTCTCCCCAACCCTCCACCCACACAGTCTTGTGTGAACAACCTGCTGAACTCCTGCCTCCTCATTGTGGTTCTTGCTTCAGCTTTAGTAAAAGAGGAACACGTTTTTACTTTCTTAACACATTAATGACAAGATCTGGAGCTGGAAAACACAACATTTACATACAGCATCCCTGTTCAGCTGGGGTACAATTCAGAGGCATAAATCTCTACACATCAGTTAGGTAGCACAGTAAGTAAATTTACTTTGTGCCAGAGACCCTCCTTTCAGTACACTGGGAGTGACACTGTGTTGTAGAAGGGACCCTGACTGGGTAAGCAGGTTGTTGAACAGCTGTGCTCTGACTGAAGTAATGGGAAGCATTCTCAGAAACACATCTAAATGAAGACTTCTGTCTTAGGCAGAGGAAAACTCTTTGGAGCTTGTGAGTTCTTACAAACTCTGAGACGGGATTGCAACTCCATTATGCATGGGTGCAGACACAACATTCCTGATCTGACATACCAAGAACAATGGCCCAGAGCTCTTTACCTCCAAGGAATACAAATATAATCATCAGTCATCTAAATGCAAGCACAGTGCTAAGCCACATACATGTTTTTAGTTCAGCATATCCTTCCTAACCTTGTTTCCTCTAGCCTTGTTCTCTTGCTGCTAGCTATTTTCTATCCAGCTTTAAATGCTGAGAAAGCTGGCATCCAGCACAATTCTACAAAAGGATTTATAAACCAGGACTACAAGCCATCCAGCAAAAGTATCTTTGCCCCAAAACCAACATTTGGGATCTGAGTTTTGCACCTTGGGCCTACCCCAGCTTATCCAAAACACCAGCGGAACACGTCCTGATACCTGCCTTAAATAAGCACGGCAACTCCTTGCTGTGGAAAACAAACTGAGCATTTTCACACAACCTGTCGTGGTTTAGCTCCTTTAGTGATAATTCAACCAGTACGAGGCAAGTAACTTTGGGCTCGCCTGTCCTGGCCTCACAGCTCTGTGGTTCAGCAGTTGCTAAGGGTCCTTTATTACCATCTCAAATACCTCCTTGTCCTTCTCCCTTTTTCAGAGGGGGTAAGAAATGCTTCAGATTCCTGAGTTCAGAAGGGCTCGGGGGCATTCTTTTTACTCAGCAGAGGATAAGCTGAAAGGGGAACAAACATCCCTGTCACCCTGCAGCCGTCATTCGCTTGTGACACTCAGGTAGCAAACATACTTGCCAGGCATGGATCAGATATTGAAAAAGGGAAAATACTTGGAAGAGATCACCAAAGCCATCTAAATGCTGTTTTCCTGGTTAGGTGGGGCCGTGGAGAGCTTTACACCGCCTCTGCTTCTCTTCTGCTTCCTAGGTCTTGGGCTGGGCCCCCCATTTTCACAGAGCCAAGAACTGTGTAGCAGGGTGGCTGTGCCATTTGGAAAACAGGACCAAGTTCAGAGAACCCACAAAGGTGAACATTGGTTAGCTACTTCACAATGTTTCCATTGTTTAAACTGCATTTCAGCATCAGCCACCTTTAACAGACCTCTAAACAAAAGGCATCTGACTGGATGTTCGCTTTCCTCTTCCTCTCCCCAAGCATCTTCTTCCTCCAGCAGGAATTGAGTCTCCCTTTTTTCCTCCCTGCAAAACATGAGAGCACCCCTACTTTCAGCCTGCTGCCTTTCCTGAGGTTACTGTGTGAGCTTTTGCTAATGGTGCCTCTCTCAGCTTGCCTCACGTTTGCTGTTTGTTTTTGGGTTCAGCCTGCAATAGTAATCAAGGCCAATATTTGCTCAAATGAAGTGGCTCTGTGGTTCTCATTGCAGCGAGTTGGCTGAGGACAAAGTGAAACTATCTCAAAATATTCCAGTATGCCCAAGAGATGCTTGGAACAAGGGATTTTTCCAGTGCTGTAGAAAGTCATTCAGATTCTCATTGCAGCTTTGTTGTGGGAACTGCAGGGGAACTAACTAGTTTATAGCCCACCACAATTAAAGGCACTGCATTTGTCTGCCAGAAACCAAAGTCGGTCCGGTCAAAGCCAAGCTTTGGGCCCATTCTGTTGGGCTACAGCTCCACAGCCAGAAAGAAGACTTGGTGTGAAGTCACGCAAGCATTCACCCTCTTCTGCGAGCCTGAAGCCCACATTTTTCTGATAAGGGGAGGCTACATCCTTTGTGCATGCAAGTCAGCCGCAGGTCTTATAAACACACCCACGGATTCTCAGCGTAACATATTGCAAGCTCCGTGCGGCTGGAGCCAGCGCGTGCTTTGCTCAACAACCCCCCTTTCATTTCTGCCAAGATTCCCTCCCACATTTGGGACTTTGTTTTTCCCCTACTCCCTTGAGAGCCTCCTCAATTCTCCCAGCCTCTCCGGCCTCCCACTGCCAGCCTGCACAGCCTTTGGAAACAGATGGGGCAGCGCAGGAAGCTGAGCGCAGGGAAGACACGTGCTTCGTCCTTATTTTCAGCCCCCTGTTTGGCTCGGACAGATGGAACAGAAGACGGAACTGACAGTACCGGCACAGAAGGCAGAAAATGAGCCCTGGGGACTTACTGAGGCATTACCTTTGTATGATAGGATATGAGAAAATACTGACAAGATACATGAGGTGTCATCATGGTGGGAAACCACTTTTTAGCCAAAGTGCAGACAAGAGCCCCATGTAACATGGCCACCTTCTTTCCTGTTCGTCAGAGCTTCGTTTTCTGGGATTATTCTGCAACAAAGAAAGCAACTCGTGGGGCACCCTGCATGTTTGCATAACAAGTTCCTGTCAAAAATCAATACCTCACTGAGGAGCAGCAGGCTACTGGGCTGTCCAACCTCAGGCTAGCACCCGCTCTGCAGTATTTCTCAGCTATCAAGAGGCAGAAAAGCGTTAGAGGAACTAAACCCACAGAATACAGAAGTTTTTGGCAGCTTTTTGTGAAATCCCCCTGTGTGAGGTAGCAGCTTGTGTTAGGCTGGGATGGAAGGAGTCCTGCAGGCACTGCTGCCTTCTGCACCGACTCAGGGATATAAAAGGAGGTTCATGGGAGAGAATATTCGGGCTGTTAGTTAGAGACCCAAGCATGATACGGATCTAAAGCACAAAATAAGATAGCTCTACTCTCTTCCACCTACTAGGTCAAGACATTTGACCTGTGGTAAATCCTGTCCACTCCCTCCTTGTGTTTTCTATTCACACCTGGAGCAGAAGCATCCTTACTGCTCTGCTGTTGTCCTGATTACAGCTGCACTGAACTTTAAACACACACCTGTATACGCATTTGCGGCTAGTTGCGAGACAGCACAGAGGCCTGTAATTCTTTGACTCTTTATAGAGGAATGTACATGTATAAAAGCCTTTTGAATTTTCATAAGCCGCCCCTTAGATGTGGGATAGCAAAACACAAAAAGATGAAAACAAGATGCTCACCCGATGATTCAGCTTTCCTGCAAAGTTTCTTCTAGCAGCCATCATAACACTGAAAATAATCACCCCATCCCCTTTTTCCTGTGGGTTAAAAACGCATCAGTGATGAGGATCATAATGATAAGTTTTTTGTTCTTAGTCAGAGTCCATGAGGAGGAATTTTCTCCATGAGGAGAAAAAAATGCATGCAGGAAAAGGAGGTATGTGTATTATTATTATTATTTTTTTTCTGTTACTTAAGGAATGCTAAATCAGGTTTGGCTTTGCTAGGGGACATACCAGCTGTCTCCAAGCTCTTATTATGATCTCTCTTGTACCTTAATTGGAAAAGCTGGGTGTGGAGCTTTCAACAAAGGCTCCCTGTTGTAGTGTGTTAATTAGGCACAGGAGTTAACAAAACCCCTCGGTTATAAACAATTACCTTTCCCCAGGCTTACTTTCATTTTCATGCTACCACGTTTTTACTGATTTTCTATTAGTTTTCCAGAGTGGACAAAACTAATTTCTAAAATTAGTTTTCTAATTAGCAAGGAGGAAAAAAAAAAGAAATCCCAAGCAGGAAAATATGTAAAGCAGAAGGAGGAAAAAAAGTATAATTAGAAGCACTTAAAGATGCCTTATTTGTGCTTCTTCAGGATACAAGAGCCCAAGGTCTCTTCCCAAGGATCACTGTAAAGTCTCCTTTAAATCTGAAAATCTAGATTGTGGTCCCCTGGAGGTGATGTGGGTGGAAATGCCTGGGGCAGGGAAGAATCAGGTCTGGGCTCCTGTGTCCTGAAGTGGGTGCTACCCTCACCCGAGGGAGCAGGAAACGGAGGGGCTGCGAGCTGCAGCCTCCTGTCCCTCTCCAGTAAGTCCATTTGCAAAGCAAAGTTTGCCCAAAGCAGAGCCCTGCCTGGCCCGCAGGACATCCTTTTGCATGTCCTGGCTGGCTGCTTGGTGTGCACGCGCAACAGCTGGGAAGGGAGAGCCCTCTGCCCTCTTCCCTGCGAGCTAAACCAGGCTTCATCCTGATAACGACGGCCTCGCCTCTTGGCACCGAGCTGCCCCGCAGCCACCCTGGCACCAGTCCCTCTCCTCTTCCTCCTCCTGCAAGGGGAAGGATGAAACCGAGGGGCTGGGGGGGCTTTCTGCCTCAAAGCTGGAAGGGGCAATCCCAGGGATGGGAAACCGCGTTGTAAGGGCAACTGCAGGCTGAACGCTAAAGGTTTTACGCTCTGCACTGACACGAAACTTCACACTGCTGCTCTCTAATCTTGTTTTCTGCTGAGTTCCTGGAGAAAGGTGGAGTAAGGCACTTTAACCCAGAGCGCAGGGAGAAGCACGTTATGATTCGGTCTCCAGGCAAACAGTCGGTGTCACGCTTTCCCTTGCCACCTGTGATAGTGCCGTTTCCTCAAGACCTGTGCAGCGCGGAGGGCACCCGCATACGCCGGCACAGATGAGGGGCTCCACCTGTGTTCCCCAAAGGCCACCTTTGCGCCCAAGCAGCTGCCCGGAGAGCAGGGCAGCAATGTTTATGTGGGACTGGGGAAAGCGTAGCTCAAGCCCACGGAAACCCAGACGCACTATGTACAGTGCAGCGAAGACCCTACAAGTACTAAGTCCCAACAGGGTCTGTGTCTCCTGGCCTGCCAGCAGACCTGGAGAAGGCTGTCTGGGGGAAAACTTGTAATTCCGAATGGCAACTTCCCAAGCATAGCATTTCTCTTTGGAACAACCCTGCCTCTCCGCTCTGGAGGAGAACTCTCCTGAAAGCATTCCCCCCTTTATTGCTGCACATCAAACCTCAGTCCTCCTTTCTCACTGCATTGCAGTGGCACAGATTGCTTCCCAAGCCAAGATCAGCCCCTGGTCCTTTCCCCAGAGAGCTTTCAAGCCCAAACGGACCAGACAAACTCCATGTGAGAGGGCAATCAGAAGTGAAGAAAAGCTGAGACTGACCCCAGTGCCCACAGCAGGTCCCAGGTGGGATCTGGGGACAGGATCCTGCTCCTGCTGACCAGGCAGGTCTGGGAAGCAAGGGTCCCATGGCAGCACGCCGCCACTTCATGTACGATGGAAAATACTTAAATTGCTGTAGCTGGGGCCCACAGGAAGCTTTTGGGAAGTGTGTGCTGGGTCTAAGGCAGGAACCAAGAGAGTCAGTGTTTAAAATATGCACTGACAATGAATTGCTTCATTACTTAGAGAAAAATCGAGAAGGGGGGAAGGAGTAAAACAGCCGCATCAGGAAACAGGCAAATAATTGTCCTATGGGTACACCACGTCTCCTGACTGTGGTGTATCGGGCTTTGCTGCTGTTTAAGACCACGGTGTCTTCCTCATCATGGCAAGCTTCTCCTTGCAGGAGGCAGCAGGGTCTCCTCTGCATTTAGGTATTCCCCTCTGGAACACACTCAGAAATGGCAATATGCCCTCAGAAGATCATTTTTCTAAAGGGAAATGGTGGGCAAAGGTGGCCATTTGAAGGCTCACGTGCTAAGCAGAAGACTGTCAGGACAGGCTACCCCTGGACACCAACAGCAGTGTGTCCCCATGTGCCCCACGTCCCCATGCTGCATAGGGTGCAGGGACCCCTCAAGGGAAGTGGTGCAGGATTAGGGCTGAGCTCAGCACCCTGCCTACACGCTGGTCGCTGCAGCTCCATCCCCACCTCACAGTCCCCCTGTGTGCACCCTCTCCTGCGGGATGGAGACCCTCCAGGGTCTCACACGCTGCAAAAGCGGCAAGCAGAAACATCGTGCACAGAGCTGCGTACTCCTCTGCTAGCATCGTGTTGTGCCCTGCTGGGCTGTTTGCTTTCTCCTCCTACCCCTTCCCCTGGAAATAAACTCTCAGTTGCAGGAGGAAAGTGCCACCCTTCAAAGCAAGGAAACTTTCGGCCCACGAGCTGCTGAAAAAAAGAAAGAAAAAAAGGTGAACAGAGATGTGAGCCACCTCCCGCAGCACTTCATAAAGCAAATGAAGAAGCCTCAGACCGGAGGCTCCGTAAACTTGGAGCGCAGGGAGGAGAGGCCTCAGGGGTGGGAGCCTGGAGGCTGAGTGGCTGCTGGGCCGGCAGCGAGAGCCTGCCCTGGGAGGGAGCCCGGAGCAGGGCAGGTAGCGCTCACGCAGCTTATTATGGCTTTTCATTTTACTTATTTATTTATTTTTTTCTGGCCTTGGCGACAACCGCAGCCTTATAAGGGCAGGAGCGCGGCGCTGGAGGCTGCGCGGAGGTGGGGCCTCCCGGGGCTGGAGGCCGTCGCCCTGACCTCCTTCCTGGGAAAAACCCTGGGAACCCTCCCACAGCCCAGCTGCTGAAACGGCAAAAACTGCGCGAGGACCCCGCTCCTCTCCCCCTTCTCCCCCGAACCTCCCGCCGGGGCCGCGGTGGAGCCGCCGCTTTCTGCGTTTTGGGATGCTGGGGGTATCTGGCAGCGATGGGTTGCAGGCTCCCCCGCATCCGACACGGGAAACCTATTCCCATCTGGTTGTGATAGTACTGAGAACCGGAAGAAAAAAAGAAAGGAAAAACAAATGAGCCTTCCCTCAGTGCTGCTGGTCGGACTCTGGCAAGCGTGTGAAAAGCCGCAGCTGGCAAGTCTGGGGCGCAAACTCTGCTGCAGAGCCCTTTGCCTCCGTACGTGCTTTGGGATCCCCCAGCATCTCTGGCCGAGGGCACGCATTGGGTTCTTACACGTTTCGACCCAGTCCGATCCATCCAGCTCCGCAAAATGGTTACGAATAAGACCAACCATAAACATGCTAAAAATGTCACTGTCATTGGATAAGGTCGCTACGCACGCAGCATTCCTGACAGGCGTTCATGAAACCAAGGGCGTGAGAAGTTCAGCCACCAGATCACATACGTGTGGTGGCTGGGGTGGGGAGGGGGCACGGTGAGCGGGGATGCGGGCTGTAACCCTGGTTTTGAGCTTGCTGCCAGCTCGTAGGACGTCACCCACCCCTGCGTGACTCAATTTCTCGCAATGGGGAAAAAAAGAGGGATGTCATGGCACCCACCTCCGTCTGCGAGCACTGACATGTTTTGGGAAGGAGTGACGAGGGGGCAGGGGATGAGCTGCCTTGCTTGTGAGCTGCAACAAGCCGGCCTTTCGTGCTGACCGCCAGCTCGCAGCGGTCTTCACCAAACACAATCATATTTAGCACTCCAGGAGGCAGTTATCTCTGTTTTGTAGGAGAGGAAACAGGCACCGAGAGCTTCCTCTGTAACACACTTGTCATCGTGACCGTGTTCAAGTACCAGCAGCATGGGGCTGAGTGGGCTAGGTGCTCACCACGTTTGTCAGACACCCGGGTTTACACAGAAGTGCACGAGCTGCCAAATGTAACGACCTTCCCTGCCACGAAATGAGTTTTTATAGCTCTCAAGCCACGTATTTTAAGAGCCGAGGGGAGCAGGAGCTGTGGGTGGTCCACAGGTAGGAGACCCCAGCACCTCCCGGGGGATGCGCGGAGGCTGGGATGCAGGCAAGCATGCCGGGGGGTCGCACCAGGACCCAGCGGTGTTGGCCACGGGACCCCGTCTGCCGCTGTGATTTCAGATCATGCTCCCCCTCCTGAGCTTGCCACCACATCCACTCTTTAACTGCTTGCAGGCTGCGTGTGGCTCAAGAAAGAGAGGTTGTGCAGCCTTTCCCTTGGGATGAGTGACTTGAATAAGGTCAACCTACGAGGGAACATCCTGTTCCTTCTCAGCCTCAGGAAGGTCAGGGTTGTGGTTTGAGGACTGCACGAAGCCAACCCAAGTCTGGGCAGCCCCCAAAGGAAGAAGTCCTCTTCTCTCCTCTTCCCCTCCCTCCTCCGACCTTCACACTCCCACTGCCAGTCCCAGATCTCACAGCCTGATCCAGCTGGAAACCAGCCTGAACTGAAAGGAAGCGCTGTGTCTCCAGCTTGACCATTTCCTTGGTGTGGTTGACTGCCTGGGTGCTGGAGAGGCGCTGGAAATGCACAGCCGTGGGAAGGATTTTTCAGTGACAGACCAGACAAAGGCTGGTCAGAAACAATGAGGGAATCACAGCCCTGGGAGGCCAGAAGGCCTCCTTTCCAGTGATACCATGAATTGTTTTACTGTAGCTGCACAGTTGGCCACAGGGGTTGTTACAGCATCCCAGATGCAAGTGGTTGTGACCAGTATCTGAATTACGGAACGTCCATTGCCAAACATCTGGGATTACCAAACTCACAGCATCATTTAGCATAGAAGGTAACTTCGGAGGTCTCCAGCCCAGCGACCTGCTTGGTGCAGGACCAGCCTAAAAGTCAGATCAGTGTACTCAGGGCCATATCCAGGCGGGTTCTGGAAACTTCTGAGGATAGCAAATCCACAATCTCTCTGTTGTTGCCTCCCTCTCTCTGTTGTCCTTTCACTGAGCACCTCTGACAGTCTGGCTCAACCTCCTGCATAACCCCCATTTGGGCAGTAAAAGACAGCTAGACAGCTATTAGACACCCCCCCCCCCCAAAAAAAAAAAGCCTTCTCCTCTCTTTGCAAATAAAAACCAACTCCCTCACCCCTGCTCAAGTCAGATGCTCCAGTCCCCCAGACGGCTTAATGGTCCTCCACAGGAGATGCTCCAGTTTGCTAATGTCCCTCTTGCAAACACAAAGGACCATCTTGAAGCAGCCTGAGGAGTTGTCCATCCCACCACCTGGAGAAGAGCAGTTGTCTCTACCTGCTTGTAAAAGCATGTGGCCTCGTGAGCGCATGTGTTGGAGTGTGCATGCACGCTGCCAGCCTGTGTCAGCGCATGCACAGTGAGTGTCCCTGCCTCCACCTACCGCGTTGACATCGGTTCAGAAGTTCATAAAGATGGGTGCAAACTCACTCGAGATGAGGAAGCTGTGGTAGTTTCTGCAAGCAGTTTTATTGCACTTGGGCTGCGTGAATGCCTTGCACACGCGTACCCGGGGACGTCTGGGCACCATCCTCCTCCTCCAGCAGCTCTGCACCTTGGCAGTTGCAGATCTTCCTCCCCGTTGTTATCGGAGAAGGTGTTTGCAGCCATGTCTAGATCTGGTCAGGTAGCTTCTCGATTACTCACCTCTCAGCTATTACCCTGCTCCAGTGGCTCTGAAGCTGAGGAGACAGGGTGTACCAGGCAGCAGCTAGGGCTGGAAGACAACAGAAATCAGGTTCTGCTCTGGTGATGTTGCCGGAGGGCAGTGCATCACTCTTCTGATGTCACATCTGTGAGGCACGGCCTTCAGAGCATTAAAAAAAGAACATCCATTACTTAGTGGGCCAGAAGTGGTTTAAAAGGAGGCAAGCACAAAGGGAGACCTCAAAACTTTTACCTGCTTGCTGACCTGTAGGTGAAATGAGATATAACTGCAACTCAGCGGTGCCTTCTGCAATGTCAGGAGCGTGGCGTGATGGGCTGTCCCTCCGCAGGCTTCACAGAAGATGGGAAATGGGGAAGGCTGAGATGAACTCCGGGCCGTGGGTCGGGGAAGGGCACCACAGGGATGTGAGATACGAGGCTGACCACGGCCGTGGCCATGGCTGGCGGGAGGCAGGGACAGGGCATCCCCGCACCCCGACCACCTTCCAGAGGCGAACGCCCCGTGAGGAGGAGGCCTCTGCACCGCCCCAGAGAGAGGACCTGGGGCACCTGAGCGCAGGCCGCGCTCCTGCTGATGCTGCGCGCGTGGGCTGGGCAGGGCAGGGACCAGCCTGGACCAGCGGCTGCCCTCACCTACGGACCGGGCAAGAGGCTGCGGCCAAAAGAGAAAGCCTGAGCGTGCAGGGCGAGGTGCTCAGGGCAACGCAGAGTTTGCTTCCCAGCTGTGGAAGATTATGACAGAAATGTGATAAAACAGGTTTTTACTGCAAGCCAAGGACAGGAATGTCAGACTGTCGGTGTTACCCGGCTTCCTTTAATCTGAGACAACTTGAGGGCTGCCTTAGGTGCCACGAACAAAAGGAGGTCGGGTCAGGTTTGAAAAGCAGAGCTCATTCCAGGGATCAGCCCCTCCTGCTGACACCCTTTGTTCGATCGCAAAGCAGGGCAGGGAGGTAAAACTTGGACTCAGCTCAGCCTCGCCCAGCAGTTCCACCTCTGGGCCTGCTGGGCCCGGTGGGGATGGGATGGGAAGCTGTGTCTGGTGGAGGACTGACCCATCCTGTGCCACCATCACCGCCAGATACGTGTTAGAATCACAGAATGGTTTGAGTTGGAAGGCGCCTTAAAGACTATCCAGTTCCAACCCCCCTGCCATGGGCAGGGACACCTCCCGCTAGCCCAGGCTGCCCTCAGCCCCAGCCAGCCTGGCCTTGAACCCTTCCAGGGATGGGGCATCCACAGCTTCTCTGGGCAACCTGTCCCAGTGCCTACGCACCCTCATAGTGAAGAGTTGCTTCCTTATATCTAATCTAAATCTCACCTCTTTTAGTTTACAACCATTCCCCCTTGTCCTATCACTTCACTCCCTGCTAAGGAGTTGCTCCCCATCTTTCCTGCAGGCCCCCGTTAAGTACTGGAAGGCTGCTACAAGGTCTCCCCGGGGCCTTCTCTTCTCAGAGGACCCAGTGTATGTGTACAGCCAACATAATCCATGGGACTTTGTTCTCTGCCCATCCCTTCTAGCTCTGCCACCCGGTGTATTTCACCAGGCTTATCTGGTCGCGTGCCCTCCGCCCTCCCCAGCTGTACCCCGCGGGCCAGATTTTCCTGCTTCACCCCAAAGGCTTATTTTTGTTATTTCAAAGCAAACAGAGTTGTGTCTGTTTTGATTTCCAGCAGGAGGTTAGAGGGAGGTCAGAGCCGACATCTGGGCTGGAGATAACATTCCCGTCTAATTAGCAAGCCCTGAATAACGAAGGCCTTCCTGTCCCCCCCCCAGCCCGGCGCGGGAGAGGGCAGTGCAGCGGGGCTGGGGCAGAGCCGGGTCACCCGGCCGGGAGCAGCGGCCCTGCTGGGCGATGTTTCGTTTCCCCTGGCCTCCTCCATCTCCACGAGGGCACTGTGTGCAGGCACCCAGCCTTCACGACCCAAGCACGTTGTCCCAGTGCAAGTTGCTGATTTTAACGCTGCCCGTGCTGCCGTACTGGCGCCTGTGCATCAAGAGAAGACACCAAGGGACTTGATACTTGCGGGGCACGCAAGTGAAACGCGCGGTGGGGTTCTCGCATCGCGGCTGGGTCATCCTCTGCCCTCCGCTCAGCCGAATGTTGGCAGCCCCCTCCCTGTTCTTGGGAATCGTGCTGTTTACTGGGGTGACACGACACAGCTGTCGAATCGAGCACAGTGACACTGCAGCGAGGGAGCAGCCATGGCTGGAGCCAGCTCCGGGGCAGGAGGGCAGGCATGGTGGCAGCCAGCTGGCAGTGACGGGACGCGGGAGCGGGCTGAGCCACAGCCCGGCGCTCTCCGGGCACAATGACAGCACCGGGCACCTCTGCCCCATGCAAAGCCCCGCCGCCGGCTGGCACCCGCAGCAAAGCTGGGGTGGGTTTACTGAAGGCAGCTGTCGGTGTCAGAAATGCCACTGCCGGTCAGAGGGGATGCACTCTTCGCTCCTGGCCTTGGTGGAAAACCTACAGGAGGGAGAAGGAGGCAGGGGTCAGGCTTGTGGTTCAGCACTGGCAGAGCTCAGCCACGGTGCTGGAAGGGACGAGGCTAGAAACTTGGGTCACTGTCACAGGGAGGCACGGCACGGCGGGGAAGCGGCAGCAGCAGGAGGTGGCAGCGACCTAGGGAGCTTGCTCGTGGTCGCAGCCACATCCAGGCCCCCAGTGAGAGCGGCAGGGACAGGTCCCTCCTGCTCCTGCTCCCCGCATCCCCAGGGTGCTGCCAGCTGCTGCCCCCTGTGCCGTGCCAGATGGAGACACCTGAGGCGTCTTCCTCCGAGCGTCATGAAGGAAACCCAAGCTGGGAACAGAGCTTGAGCCCCAGGGAAAGGGGAAGGGGAAGCAAAGAGGGCCCAGACAGGTACACGTGGCTGACGTGCTGGGCAACCGCGCAGTCTAGCACTAGAAATGCAGGGGCAGGCTTGAGAGCAGCAATGTTTAACGCTGTCGGAGCTCTAGAGAAAAGCCCAGTGGTCGAAGCCCATCGCACCCGGGCAGGCTGGCAGGGGGAAGCTGGGCATCCTCAGTGGCAAGCGCCTGAGGAGCCAGACCGAAGGCTCAGCCCCTTGGGAGCGACCCCAGCGCGGGAGGAAGAAGAACTCGAGGGTTTTGTCTCACCGCTTCCTGCCAAAAGCGGGCATGGCTGTAAAATCGCGAGCCCAGAACAATGAGGTCTCCTGTCCCAGCAGCTGCTAAAGCCGTCACCTGGGGAGCTTCCTGCCATCAGCCAGGGGCAGGAGGAGAAGTTGCTCCCGCACGCTTTCCTGCAGTCTGCCGCACGCCTGATTTATGCTCTGCTACCTCCCTGCCACCCCCTCCCCCAGAGCCGGGCGTCTCACGCTCGGAGAAGAGGATGTGGTTGCTGAGACCAACTTCTGATGGGGAGCAGGCTCATCTTTCAGCTCTTCTTCTCCACGCAGCAGGAGGGGCTTTTCTTTGTGACTTCTGAGCCGCCCTAGAGCTCCCCGCAGGCAGCGGTTCCCCTGCAGGCACTGCTTGGACATCCCCTGTACCCGGCACCCGCGCTGCTGCGCCCCAAAGCGCTCTGCGAATGCTCTCTGGCTGCCGCACGCTGCAGATCCACTGCTTGCAGTCACCAAAGAGCTGGCATGACGCTGACACCGGCTTCCTCGCAGGCCATCACGCCTTTCCAAAGCACTAGTCTGCTGGTCTGAGCCATGCCAGATCTCGCCTCACGGGTGAGTATTTTTAGAAAGTTGGAGCTGAGACCATGCAGTCACTCCTGAGCTATGCCAGGATGAAAAGAAAACAACCACTTCTGCCTGAACAATGCAGGCTTGGAACAAAAAGCCGCTGCAAATGGGATTTTTCAGCATCACTCAAAACTGGCCGAGCTTTGAAAGACGAAACTTGCAGTAAGGAGAAAAAAAAAAAAAGAGGCTCCCAGTGAACAGAAAGGGCTTTGACAATTTACTTAAAAAGCCAGATTAAAGCCAAACGGTGTTATATAAATACTGGAAGGCATGCCGCAGCTTGCACACACTGCAACCCTGCGTTTGCATCAGCTGCTGCGCCGGCCAGGCCCAGAGCTGCTGCTGGCTGCAGCGTGGCGTGGCCCCGTGCTCGCAGCAGCCCGCGGGGACGGAGCTGAGCGAGCCCTGAGCACCCGCGGGCTGCAGCCTCTCTGCCCGAGGCAGAAACGCCCTCGCGCTGCCGGCAACGCTGGACCAGCGTGAGGAGCTGCGGCAGCAGCACGGGAGGCTGGAGGTCTCCGGACAGCACCGAAATCGCCGGTGCCTTTTGCACCTGCCGGATGGCTTGGAGCGGGTGCTTCTGAGGGCTCTCGCCGCAAAAATTTCCTGTTTTTCAGTATTGCTCAAGCACTCGTCTGCTCAGAGGGGGGGACGCAGCAGGGGAGGGGGATCAGAGGTGCACACCAGGAGCTCAGCCTTGCCGGAGCAGCAGGGAGGCTGGCTCCGGTCCCCTTCTGCTGGCAGCAGGTGTCCCCTGCTGCTGCCGCCTCCTCCCTTCCCTGGAGCACACCCGGGCCCGCGCAGCGCCCGTGGGACGAAGCCACCAGTTCCCGTCCCCAGGTGCAGCCCCGGGCAGGGCGCAGGCGCTGCTCGGCGTGCCCAGCCTGTGGCTAACGCGCTGGCGGGCAGCTGCAGCCTCCGGCGTTTGCTCGAGAAAGGCTTCGAGCGGAAAGTGTTGGCAGAGAAACCGCAAGGCTCGTGAGTGAGCGGAGGGCAGAAAGACGAGCGGCAGAAAGGCCGCGGCGAAGCAGCGCTCCCTTTTCCTTCCCCCTGCTTTCCTGCCTGCCCTGCTGGCGGAGATGGACCCGCGTGTCGGTGGGCTTGAGCCGGGGTGGGTCGCAGGGGCAGGCTGGGCGGGCGGGACGCCCCACCTGTGATCTATTTTGATTTACGTCTGAAACTCGAAGCTCCTGTACTTTACATTATCTTTTTATTGCTTAGGACAATGCAGCTGTCCAAGCTATGAGTAACTTGTTATTTAACTTAGAGAAAGCCAAAACCCACGGTGAGCGCTCAGCGCAATTCAGCAGCGCTTTGGAACACTGCTGAGCTGAACGCTGCTGCTAATGGCCTCCCGGGGTTCCAGATTTGAATTGCCAATTCCATGTGAATCCTGTAATTACCTAGTTGAGAAAAATGGGGGAGGGAAGT
This sequence comes from Chauna torquata, assembly GCA_013399475.1. Lineage (NCBI taxonomy): Eukaryota > Metazoa > Chordata > Aves > Anseriformes > Anhimidae > Chauna > Chauna torquata. The sequence goes on along the minus strand of VXAL01013555.1, from coordinate 37,958 downwards.
TAAAAAAACAAAGCCCAGAGCAGCCAGGCTGGGTTGGTGAGCAGCCCTGCCGAGGGCAGCGTTAGCGGCGGCTGTTCCTGTCGACATGGGACCGATGCTCTGTGCTGCGCACTGTGTACGGCACGCTGGTTGAGTGGCCAGCCTGCAGAGACCATAGCCGGCTGGAGCCAAACGTGGCCACAACTAGCCCTGCCCACGCGCACAACCCCCGTGTGCTGCACATCAGGCAACCCGGATTTCCCATCCCCTTCCAGCACGCCAAGGGGGTCTCGGCACAGCACGCCGGGCACAGCAGCAGCACAGCTCTGCCCCTGTGAGAGCACAGCAGATGGACCCAGACGTCTCAGGAAAGCAGCAGCTGCTCTCGGGCTCGATGCAAGCCAGCAGAAAGGAATGAAAAACCTCTCTGCTTGGTGTGAATCGGGCGCCTTCAAGCAGACCACGAGGGCGGAGGCACCGCCTGTGAATTCAGGGGGGGAAAATCAGTGCCGGGTTCAGAGCGTGCCCGGGGAGCGAGCAGCGGGGTCAGCTCAGCTTCGCTCCCCTTGGACAGGCAGCGACTGCCACACGCTCCTAAAATAGCAACCAGGAACATGGGAAGCAGAGAGCGCTGCTGTAATGCTTGGGCGGGAGAGAGTAAATGTTTAACAGATCAGGGGAAGATTGGATGTGTTTAACTCTGAAAGAGAAGAACAGCGGCATCCTTGCCCGAGTGAGCACAGAGACATTTTCACAACCGACGCGCACAGAACAGCTGTTTCTGAGAAATAACCTACTGCTTGGGCTCTCTTCTCTCAGGAAAGACCAAGATCACATTCAGCTGGCATGAAAACTGCTGTGCAACCCCTCTTTTAACTGCTGCATAAACACACTCCTGGTAGTGCATCCTGCTTGCACCTCCTGAAGCCTCCCTAGCAGTCGCCAGCCAGGGACTTGAATTAAGATCCTGCTGCAGAAAACATCTCTGCACCTTGAGGCCTGAACTGTGGTGAAAACCATGCGAAGCACTCGGGGAACATCACGGTGCCCCCACACCCCTCCTCCTCCTCGCTGCCAGCCATGCAGTTTCTGAAGGATTTCTCACAGGGCACAGTGTATGTCAGTCTTCAGTATTTATCTCAAAGAAACAGTTGTGGCCTTCACAGAACGCACCCTAAAGCATGCTGGCGCTTTAATAGCCGAATGGCACGTTAGCTCCACTTTTCCCTAGAAGGAAGTGATAAAATAGCTAATTTATACTGTCTGTTAAATACACAATGCAAAGTCACTGTGTTTTTTCCTGTTCTGTGGGATGGTGAAGCATAAAAGTTGGCTATTGTTGGGTACATGACGCTGTTCCCCTACTCTTCCTGCACATGCAGGAAAGTGGAGACAGTCTTTACCAGAAGTGTTTATGGAGCAGGCAGGAACACCGAGGTGCACCAAAAAGGCAGGGCAAACGGCTCAGCCTGAAACAGGAGCAGGACACGAGCAGCATAGCTTCTGCGGTCTCCAACATAAAACAAAATACCATTTCTGACTGATCATAACTTACCGAATTACATCCAAGTGACATCACCGCAGGCAGCACAGTGTGCGGGCAAACGCCAGGGCGTGAGCTCAGCCCTGATGGGAAGGCACCCCACCTCGGGGGGCCAGCACCGCTGCTCGCTGCTGTCCGCGCCCCGTGGTGCCCGGGCTGATGAGAGCAGGTGGGAACAGCGATGCCTGCAGCACTGCGGCTGCGGCAGAGCACACGGGACTTGGATCGCTGCTTCCCCGCTCCTTAAAAGGTCATAAATCGTTATTGCAAAGGTGCAGAAAAAAATTGCCTTGTTGCTCGTAACAACCTATGCCAGGGATGTGAAATGGAGCAGAGCCAAGGCAGAGTTAAAAGCGACTGAGGGAAACAGAAGCTGGGAAGGAGAAAAAAAAAAGCAGCTCTTACGTGGTTATTAAGCACGTACAATGTTCTCATGCATCTTAGCTACGCAAACTGAAGTTCAGCATTACAGTGGGCATCAGCCCTGGTGGTGTGCTCTGCCCACCAGTCAGTGCAAGAGGAAGCTGGGAGCGGGGCACTGCCGAGGAAAACTGGAAGCACTCAGAAGTCAGCTCGACTAGAAACAGGTGAATATGGGGAGGAAGAGTTGGGAAGGGATGAGGGCTGCTTGTGACACCAACACGCAGCTGCCTCCCTTAGTCTAAAGGTCGGGGCAACTACAGTCAGAAGACCGCCTTCTGTCAGGACTCACCTGTGTGAGCAGATTTAATTATTTACACAAGGGAGAGGGAGGCTCCAGACTCCTCGGGCAGGAAAGGAGGCGAGAAAAGCATGGGGGGAGTGAGCACAGTGGAGGTTTCTTGTGTGCAATGAGCCAGTGCTCCTGCACACAGGAGGTGCGTCCTTCCAGAGTCCTGGATCCAGCTGCACCCAAAGGGGGACACAGGAGCAGCACTGAAAGCCTTGTGAAAGTAATCCACTTCTTTATTTTTCAGAACATTACCTTTTAGTAGGGATCAAGTCATAACCTGCACCCTCCCAACCCATCATTAGAAACCAGCCACTGTTCTGCTGGTAGTGCCTCTTACCTCTCTGGACAGAGGAGGGACTCCCCTGTGATTTCAGAGAATCAAGTTTTATTCTCCAGCTAGACAGAAGAGACAATAAAGTTCGCTTTATTACAGACCTACAAAAGGAGATCCATAAAATACTTCTATTTTTTCTCATAAAATTATGACAGGAGCCCGAGGATTTGCAGAGGATTTGTACCTGTCCCAGGGACATAAGGACAGAGGGATAAAGACAGGTTCCACAGACAAGGCAGAGGCATTCTCAGCTTTAAACAAACCCACCCAGGCCAGATATGCACCCACATGTTGCAGGGAGCAGCTGCCCTCTGCTCTGGGCTATCAGATGCTAGAGAAAGGAAAAACATTCCTCCTCCTCTTAGCTCAGCAGCAATTCCACATGTCAGCTCTTTGCTGATAAATATGGGCTCCTAATCCCAGCCACATTCCCCATTTTGAGAATAAGCAGCCGTGCTCCTCAACGCCCTTTACAACTACTGCTGCTCAAGAGAAGGGGAGGGGGCAGGAAGGAAGGGTTACAACACTGTCCATCTCCTAAACCCCCCCCAAAAAAGAAAACCCCAGGTTGTACGAGGCTGGCAGCCCACGTGCCCCTCAGCTCTCCCAGGCAATGAATGCACAACACGGACACATCCAGAGGCAGAGGTACAGCCACCCTTTTACTTCAGGCTCCGATGAGTTTCTTGAGGAATGCTTCCAGCTGATCCTCGTCCTTTATCCCCACAAACTTATCCACAACATCTCCGTTCTTCATAGCCAGCACGGTCGGCACTGCCGACACCTGGGGGCAAGAGAAACACAAAGACCCCCATAAGCAGAGCCTGCAAGGAGCCCAACTGCACCCAGATCCCAAACAGAGCTCTATAGCCATGCCTCCCTGGAGTCCCCTGCCCCTGGGGACAGCGAGACAACTACGACTGGCAAGGGACTGAAGGCTTCGCTCTTAGCTAAAGCTTTGCTTCCAAATTTCAGGGACTTGGCTTTGCGAAGCTGAGGGCTTTTGGTTGGAAGCAGCTATGAGGGCTCTACCTGCAGGCCAGGGAGCTGGCCCCACGCTGCTCAAACCTGACCTGTCCCCTACAAAATGAGGGCCAGCTAAGCCAAGTTCCTCCTCTCCCTGTGGCCTCATCTCTGCACTGACTTACGTACCACTCTAAGTCAAGCCTGAGCAGCTTTTCTAGTTTAAATAACACCCACAACTTAAAAGAGAAAACCAAGCCTAATATAAAAGCAAAAGGTAAAGTTTTTTCCCCTCTCCAGTACAAATTCTGCTTCTCCTTCCCTCTTATCCAAAACGAACAAACCCAGTCTTTTACCAGGATACCTCTCAAGATATGATGACCTTCAGACATTTTATGGCCAGGGTGGTAACAGACTGGACCCATGTTCTTCTCTAGATAGGACAGGAGCCTAAACCACCCATCACTGAACAGGCAGAAGACCTCCTGCTCCGTTCTACCAGAGTAATGACAACCCCCTCCACCCATCTTTCCTTTTCTGCCCGTGCTTTTAGTGGCTGAGCTGGCTACACATCAGTGGCTGTCCACTGTGGATCCCTGATGATCAGGTAAGAAGAGAAAAGTCCCTCCAGCCAGAGCCAGCAGACAGCTGCACTGCTCTGGGTGCTATTTTTCTGGTCCAGAACAAAGTTTGCTGGGAATTATCCAAGAGAACAGCAGTGGAAATGACAACGCTCCCCAGAGACTTGCTGGCTGTACAGCGACAGAAGAGACCTCGCAGACACGATCACGAGAAGGAGCCATCAGAGCTCAGAGAGATCTGGTCCTGTGTGTTGCTGAACAGACAGCTTGCATGCCGCCCCCCAGCTCCAGCGCCCTTAACACTGCAAAGCCTCTCCCCCAGAACACGTCCTGTCCTGTCCTTATCTCACTTGCTGCCCATCTGCCAGCCTGCACAGCCTTCCCCTGTGCGCTGTTAGCTGTCCCAGCCCCACTGCCAGCAAGGCTCTGCCACGCTCGCAAATCCTTCCTGCAGGAAACCCTCCAGAGGTCTGGCTTTTCTCCCAGCAGGAGGCTGAGATGAAAGGGACATTTTGTTCTTCCTTTCCCACCCCGTCCCGGCTGGCGGGTCCAGCGCAGCTCCCGCAGTCTGTCCTCCGGGGCTTGTGCAGTGTAAACCGAACGGATGGGAGCAATGGGGCTGCTGCCACCCCGCCAGCGCTGGTGCAACACAGGTTCTTCAGCTCCTCCTAGTGACTGGCTGGAGCAGGGCCGGGAAGCTCGGGCCCCAGAGCTGCTGACGGCACTGGTGACATGCTCCTTGGGATCGTAGGGATGAGAAAGGACAGGCCAGTACTGCATTTGACTGGTCTCCTCCTCTACCAGAAGGGCAAAGCTCCACTGAGCCTGCCTCTACTTCGCAAAGTGGGTTAGTAACAAGCACAGTCACTCCAGCTCCTTCAAAAAAAAAATAGCGTATCCAACATTAAATGTCACCCCACTAAGGGCCAGGTGAGGTACAGATGCCTCTTCAAAGCACTAAAGAGGGCCAGACAAAAACCAAGTCATAGGGGGCTCTGCATGCTGAGCAGCACAGGCAGGAGCTTCACACGTACTTGCTCGCTCCATCCCTCTCCTCCCACACGTCCCTGAGCTGGGCAAAACAACAGCGCTGGGGGCAGCATGCCCAGGGGGCAGCAGCAGGGACCTGCTCTGTGCATTCAGAAGTCACAAAAAGACCAGCAGTCTCCAGGAGAAACGCGCAATGGCAGTTTTAGACCCGTGCACCTTGAAACTGGAAGCCGTGAGCAGGCCTTGGCTCCCCTTTTTGTGGCAGGGAGGAAATCCCAAGGTTACAGTGCCAGGGGATGATGCAGTGGGTGAGAATACAGGACTCTGCGAGCCCCTTGCATCTGCTCAGAAACCAAGGCGCTTTGACAGCGTCCTTCCTGCTGGCTACTGCAGGGGCGGCCCTTGCATACTTGGTTTTGCTGCTTGTCAAGCAAATGTCCTGGGAATTTTTAAAAGGCAAAGTTTAGACTATTTTTTTTTTTTTGGGTCCAGTCTGCACTGAAACTAAATAAACCCTCTTCTTCCTTCAAAGCATTTATGGAGAAAAAGTCAGGCTGCTTTTGATCAGCAGTGACCAAACAGATAAATAAATATAAACAGCTATCCAGGCTATTCCTGGCAGCACTCGCACTGAGGGAATTCTCTCCCATCTGAAACCGAGGCTTTTGTACAACCCTGGACACCAACAGGGGAAGGGTAAGGATTTCACCCAGCCTTAGGAATGAGGCATAAGAGGAAGAAGCTCTGTTGATGAACGATGGCCCTGTGTCCATCAGCTCTTCAGGGCTGCCCTTTCCCAACGGGCATGGGCAACAGGCCAAGGCAAAAAATGAATTTAAGGAATTTCAAGAGAAAGCAAATTAAACAAAAGCACTCCTCCCTTCCTGCTCCCAGGGCACGAGGTCAAGAGCAGGCTGGAGCAGCAGCAAAAGGCCACAGCTGGCGATGAAAGGTGTTAAGACAAAAGGAGGAATCCTCGGAGAAAGAACTTGTATGCTGCGCTAACCAGACAGAGAAGGGTGTTTTTAGTCACAGGAAACGTGCCCGGGCTTCGTGCTAGCCGGAACTGTTTGGAGCCAAGGGCAGAGAGAAGCAAGCGTGAAGGCATGCATGGCATTCCTCAGCTCCTCCCGGGGGCTCTCTGTTCTCCCCCCACGCTAAGGGGGTTGCTGGAGAGGACGTTGTACAATCAGGCAGCAAGCTGGGGTCTACGCGCCTGGGCAGGGGACTAGGCACGGATGGAAGGACACTTCCTGGCAGCTAGTGGAGGACCTGTGAGGGTGGCACAGACACCGAAACCCCCAAACAAAAACCTTCTCAGCCTGCAGACATGTAATCTCAGAAGGAAAGGCTTTAAAAAACAACAACAAAAAAACCCTTATTTGGCTTTCCTGATCTCTCCCAAATACCTCCTCTGGTCCCCCTCTGATCTCAACTCAGCGTCTTCCCATCAGCCCTTATGCTCACACCTCCTTAGCTGGCAACTTCCCAGAAGATGAAGCAAGACCAAGCACGTGCTCAGTGCACGAACCAAGCTTCTGCCTTGAAAAGGATGCCCAAAACTACAAAGATCAAAACAAAAGTTTCTCCTTTACCTGTTTGCAGCTATCCTACTCACCAACACGACCTAGGGATGGTGTTCAGCCGCAGGCAGAACGGTCAAGACTAGATGCACCCACCACTGCAAGAGCAGAGGATGCAGGGATGATCCCCAGGCCCTCTTGCAAAACAAAACTTCACTGTGTTTGCACGCTAGGCTCCAGAAAGAAGCCAGCCCTTGCCTGCAGCCTGAATGCTGCCTGCACCTATGCCACCAGGACTGGCAGATCCTGCAAATAGATGCCCGTATGCTTGCAGCTGCTCACTCACCATCCAGTGGATGTGTACACAGTGCATAATCACGTTTGCAGTCCAAAGGAATTTTCAGCCTCTTTTTCAAGACCTTCCTTCCCATACGCGCACTCTCTTGCTGTTTTCCGGTCACCTGAAATTATCCTCTTTAACGCTAGCTAATTCGATCTACTAGAAGGCTTGGGACAGTAGTCTCTCTTCTCTTCTCCTTGGGACGGTTGCTACCAGAACCTTATCTGCACCTATCAGGATTTACTTGCTTTCTGACCAACACTGAAACAACCTCAGCCTCTTCAACTTGTTCTCACTGACATCCTTGAGCTGCACAGCCTTCAGGTTTGCAACACACAGCCCTGCTGGTGAGCCAGCACTCATCCTCCTCGGCCCTGGTGTACCTGAGAGCGCGCTACCACCACCAACAGCATTAGAGGCTCTTATGCTCAGCCTGTGGAAGCTGCAAGCAACATTTGCGGGCAGCAGCTGGGTGGACACCACCATAGCACAGGCAGAAAGTTATCTCTGGGAAGGAGTGGGAAGGAACAAGCTGTTTCGGCTTCCTCCTCCTTCCGGCATGGCAGGGCTTGGGAACAGGACAGAGTCATCTCCTCCAGGCTTAACAAAACGACAGCTTGCTCAGGAGTTGGTTCACAGTTTGCTAGGCAACTTGAGAAGCTTCCTGTGCTAGCCTCAGCCCTGGGAGCAAGACCTCACCTAGGAGAGGGAGCAGCTCCATCTGTGTGATATGCAAGTGAAAATTAAGCACTTTCTTTCCTGAAAAACACAGCAGCAGGATGCCCTGACTCCATAGGCTGAACTGTTGCTTACAATGAGAAACAATGGGGGCCAGCACAGTCCTCAAAGGACTTTTTGCATTTCTTAAACTGCCTAATCACTGACAGGGGCGTGGGGGGGGAATAAAAATCACATAAGCCAAGGGCATGGCCTTCTCCAGTCACTCTGCTCGTCCCTGGCAGCAAGGCAGTGCAGGGACACGCACACACCAGCGAAGTGAAATACTGATGTAAGCACCAAGGCCCGTGCTTGTCAAGAGCAGGATGCACGCTCCTGCTGCGTACAGGCACTCTTCGACCTGCCTTCCACTTGTTCAAACACAGCCCACGCCATCTCCTTGTGATGCAGCTTAAGGACGGGACACTGTCACCCAGCAAGAACTGAACAAGGACGGGAAAGAGGACGGGCTGGCTGTGTGGAGAACCGCGTCCAAGAGCGCAACAGCCTGGGGCTTGTTACTTCATGTTCCTCCCCTACACTTGAGCAGCCCGCGCATGTAGTATAATGCTGCACTCACATCGACAAACTTCTGCATGCTTAGAGGACACATTTCTGCAGATTTAGAGGTAGGGATACCGCATATGAGCGGCAGAGGTGGAGAAGAGGCACGCAGTGAAATTCAGCCACTGAAGAGCGACCAATGGACCAGGAACCGGCAGGCAGCAGCACTGGGCTTCCCCTCCCCGCCCAGCCTGCTGCCGTGCAGACACCTCTTCCTCGAGAGGGACCTGCTATGCGCTGTCGGCAGTGGCAAGTCTGTGCTCTTCCAGCTCCTACCTCGTACTCAATCGCAAGGTCTGTGTGATCATCAATGTCCACTTTGGCCATCAGCACCTTCCCCTCCTGCTTGGCCACCATCTTCTCTAACCTGGGACCTAGGATCTTGCAGGGACCGCACCACCTAAGGAGAAAGAGCAGAGCGGGCATGAGAAGAGGCAAGTGCAGCAGCAGCAATGGAAGGCTGGCTGGGACACCAGCTCCTTTACCGCTGTTTCACCTCTCGTGTCTTCAGCCCAACCTCTGTGCCATGGGACACTGCTGGCACTAAACACTGAGCATAAACATTAACCAGCTCCACCAGCCGAGGCTGTCCCCCTTTCTGCTCTTCTTGACCGCTCGTTCCTACCCTGCTCATGCACTGAGCTGTAACCCAGCCAACCACAACGCTGCCCTGGTGCAAGCGTCACTGTCAGGCATGGGGACAGCCACCCACACTCATATCAGAGCATGCCAGTCATCATAGACTTCACCTGCATACTCACTACAGGGCTTACAGAGAGTCCCCCGTTGGCTGCGAAAATTGCAGACACATAGCAGCTGTTAAGAGTAAGACCATGGCAGCCATGGCAGATTTTGCAAGGCCCTGTGCAGGGAAAACACTCAGTGCTTCCTCTAAGTGGACTAGTTAGGAAGATGTGAACTTCCTCAGTTCCAAAAAAAAAATACAAGTTAAATCTCCGAGTGCCCTTTTCATCTAAATTTGAAGCTCTGGCAAGCTTTGTACCTCCCCAGCCTCCCTACTGGCTTCGGGCTTTCAGTTACTTGTTCTCTTGTCCCTGGATGACCCTAGTTAATGTTCATTTTGGTTTGTCACTTTGGTCTGTTCAGAGCAGTTGTTTTCAGGCTGCTTTACAGTCTGTTTGCCCAGAATCAGCCACAACAGACTCATATGACAGCACTACAGGACTATGAAAATACTTGAGGAAACAAAGATAATCAGCATCGTTAATCCAGCAGATAACATCCGGGAATATTTTTACTGGCAAGAAGATGACAACATTTTTAGTGACCGCAAATGCTGCTGTTGGTATCACGAGGCTGTTATCACTTACAGCATTTGCCATCAGGTGTCCTGGCTCAAGAGCAAGCAGTGCTAAGAAAACCGGAACAACACAACACGACCCTGCAGGAACAGATGAAGTGCGGCATACTTCCACGGACGTTAACATCATTTGGCGTTTTTAAGGGGGCACTTAATCCACACAGCTAATGAATGGCAGTATCAGAGCTTTTCCAGCCTGGATGTGTCTGTTGCAGGCTGACACAACGCCAGGGCCAGGTGTCCCCAGGGCGCTTTGGCGGCACAGCTACCGTGCCCAGGGGTCTGCTCTCGTCTTCCGCTGCCGCAGGGTGCAGCTGCAGCCGGACAGGTGACACCTCTGCGGCCGGCGCTGCAGAGGCAGAAGCACCTCCGAACGCCAGACACCCCAGTGGGGCGGCCGGCAGCTCCGCAAAGCCCTTGGGCACCCGCGTCCCTGCACGGCGGGGCGGTGCAGCCGTCGTGCGGGGGAGCAGCAGCGACAACTCCTGCTCCTGCCGCGGGACTTACTGCGCGTGGAAGTCCACCACGACGGGCTTGGGGCTGTTCACCACCCGGTCCTGGAAGTCGCTGCCGTCCTGCACGTTGAAGGTGCCGCTGCGGCCCGCCGAGGTACCGAAGGCCCTGCCGGGCAGGCCCAGCGGGGGCAGCGTCCTGGGGCCGAGGGCCAGCAGCCGCCGGAGCGCCAGCCTCTGGGCCATCTGCGGGGAGAAGAGGGGGGTGCGTGAGGCGCGCGGAGCCGGGCAGAGCCCCCCAGCCCCGGCGGCCCCCCCGGCGCCCCCAGGCCGCAGCCGGGCCCGCACCTTCCCGGACCCGGAGGTGACCCACGACCAGTCCCGCTTCCGCCCAGCCGCGCGCTGATTGGCCGGCGCCGCCGCAGGAAGGCTGACGNACGCGGCCCTCCCCCGCCGTGGCGCGCTTTTCGCGCGCGTCCCCACGCCGCCCCGCGGCTGCGGCTCAACAAACGACGGCGCGCCCCCGGCCCGCTGTTGTTATTGTTACTGTTACTGTTCATTTTAAAACTTCATGGGAATATATCCACGCAAAACGCGTTTGCTAAGACACGGGAGCACGGCGGGCGGTAACTCACTCCAACACGGCACACACCGAGCTGCGCCGTGCCACCGGGGTACCCAAGCGACGGCGAAACGGCGTGGGGTTACTGCTCCTCCCCGCCGTCGGCAGCCACAGCGCCCGTTCCAACCGGACCAGGAGCCGGTGCTGCCGCCTGCCCGCTCCGAGGGGGGTCGGGATCAGCAGGAACGAAATACGAACCACAGCGTTTGATGAGCAACGCACGAACAATACGGACTCGGCTGCCTGCTGCCCCGGCATCTACTGGCACCATGGAAGCAAGCGGCAGCCAAACCTCTGACGTTTAAGTCACCGGGTTCAACCCCGACAGAAGGGCATGGAGCACGCTGGAAGAGTAAGCAGGTGCCGTTTCTTTTAGACGGTCGCTTTTCTAAGGGGAATCACAAGTTAAGGCAACACATTTACCATGATTTTACAGTCTTCAAATCGCTTGTGGGAATTTGAGGATGTGGGAGGGAACATCTGGAGCAGGAGCACACGTCAGCACGTACTTGGAATGAAACTGGTTCCTAGCAACAGCCAGTCGACCTGACTCAGCTGCAGGCTCTTCTCCTTCCCTGGACGATCCCCAACTAAAAAGCCCGTGGTGCTAAGGCTGCAGCAAGTAGCAGCACCGCCCAGGCGACAGGCCACGAGAGCCATTCCCTGCACTGCCTGCGGAGCTGTGGTAACGGGATACAAAGTCTACGGAATGACGCTGATCGACGCCAGCTGAGAACGAGATCGCTTCTCCTCACCTCACCCACACGCGCGAGCCGCACACAAACATGCAAGGTCTTTCAGCAGCAGCAGCAGCACAGTCCAGTGTTCCCAAACAGGAGCAAGAACTCATTTGTCATCACATCCACCTCTTCTGTTTCCCAGCCTCTCCAAACACGGAGCAGAGATGGTGTAAGAGCTGGGGTCTCACAGAAGCAGCAGCTGAATTCAGAGGATTGTGAGAGTCTTAGGTACATGTAGGTACAGCCCCGCCCCAACCCAGGGTATCAGGAGGCTCAAGAGCAAAGAGGTATTCTTTCAGATGCTACGGAGTTGGAAAATGTGTGTGGAAGTAAAAGCCTATTCCCTCTCGCCCCTTCTCTATTTCCTAGAAATCACGGGGACACTGTAAGGTCGAGCTCAAAACTGCTCTTGCTTTGCAACGCCAGGCCCTTGGATGGAACCCCAGGGAGGTGACAGACAAATGCATGTGGCTGACAAAGAAGGAGCAATACAGTGCAGATAACCAACCAGTCAATGCTTGTGAGATTTCAAGATGACTGGAGGGGATAAAAAGAAATAGATGAGAATTTCAACACCATCGAAGTCCACCCAAAACTTTCTTGATGGGACATAGTGCAAACAGGAGAAATATTGGTCATGCTTTATAAAACACCGGTGCTAACCTTTCAGGTTGTTTGGTGTGGAAGAAGAAAAATGTTAGGACAGCAGGGCCAAACTCAGTATAACTCTCTCTGTCCTAGGCATTCTAGGCAAGCTACTCACCCCTGTAGAGGGAATGGCCTCTTGCAGCGCTCTCCAGGAAACGACAAGTTATCCTACCTATACTGTAACTAAAAATCCACCACCCCTCTCCGCTCAAGCTACATGACTGCCCTAACTCAAATGCAGGAAAAACACTGTGAAGTTTGCCCAGGGTACCGCTTCTGGATTCAGCACGCAAACAAATCTTCAAGCATACACAGCATCCAGTGACCAGAGAGCCTGCACCAGGCCGCCACAGAACGTGAGCAAGTCACCTCAGAAGAGGGAGGTGACACTAAGTTACCCAGGCGTTCCTGAACTCTCCCCTCTTTGACCTGTGGATGTCGCTGCAAATACTGGGCTAGGACATAAACACAAACACCATCTTCAGGCAACTCTGAACACTGCAAGGATAAAGCAGGAGCCTCAGCATCCCTTGATTTCAGGCCCTGGCTTATCCTTCAGAGCATGTTGGTCCTCTTGGTAACAGCAAGATGTGAGCAGGTCTTTGGCAATTCGTGATCAGTGGAAGGGGTGGGGATGGAAGAGGCGTGTGGGTGAGGGTAGGACCCTGCTGTGGATCTCTGTTCGCAGTACTGTCACAACAGCACCTATGGATTTCCGCGTGGCATGAGAAATGTTAAAGTTCATCCTTGGCATTAACAAGATGCTGCAGCGGACGGACTGGTATCACATGATCTTCCAGCAACTGGTCCCGTGACCCTCGGTGGCTGTGAGGGAGTTTGTCACCTGAAAAGTCCATGACAGCATAATCCTCCAGCAGGCCAGCTTCTACTGCGTGGCGCCGGAGCCTCTCGCTCCCTACAAGCCCTTGCATCCTCGCGTAGCCCTGCTGACAGAAGGGAGGTTGCTTCTGACGGGTGAGGGCAAAGAGGAAACATGACTCTGCCGGGGAAAGCATCAAAAAAATCAGACTCACCAGAGACACCCTGTAGAGAATAATTCCCGTAACCTCTTGAGGGCTCACTCAGAACAGAATGCAGAGAGGATCAGGGAAGACAGAGCTTCCCACCTAGCACCCTGCCCCAGATGGCAGCAGAGTAATCAACTCAATGCTGCAAATCTCAGGAGATGCAGGGTGGCATGTCCAGTCTACAATCCGAGAGAAGAAGGAGCTTGATTTAAGTTTTCAGCCCTCTGTTGTCACCTTTGTACCACAGAATTTGTTCCCTTTGCGTGCCACACGGGGTTCCCACACTAGGTTGCCAGACCAAGAAGGGAAGCAGCAGAGGTTCTCCAGCTCCCACATCCCAGCCCTCCCATTCTCACTCATCTCACTGACGGAAACAATCCCACCATCAGCAAATGAAATCAGATCACCTGTTTTCATGTGACGGCACAAAGGAACATTTGGATAATGGAAGAGGAAGGAAAACTGAAGCTAGAGAAGGGATTGAACCAAATCTGGGTGTGCCTGGGTCAGCCTCTTTGTGGTGGTGAGCAACAACAAAGGCTACTTGGGAACATGCACGCAGTACCAGCACTTTTTACTGTCTGAGGAGTGCATCAAAGAGGCGTGACTGACTGTGAGAGCACCAGTGCATCACGGGGAGATCTCAGTTATTTACAGAAGAGATCACTCCTGTCACACTTCCCTCCTCCACCTCCTGCCACCTCGACCCTAAGCTCAAATTACCTGCAAAGAAGTTGCGCAGGTCAGTGCTGAGGCAGTTCTCCAAAAAACGCCTCAGTGGCAGGATGTGAGCGTTCGGGGCTGTCCAGTCTGTCAGAAAATCCTCCACGATGTGATGGATGGCATGTGGGCGGGGGAGAGGCCAATCTGGGGGACGAAGTCTCATCTCACGCTCTGCCAAGAGAACATTAAGGGAATCTCTCAGAATCAAAATGGCATTAAAAAGGGCTTGGGAATCAGAAAGCAGCCACAACAGCTGTTCCAGTTTTTGTCCTGAGCTTCTAATCCCTACCTCACTCTCATTTGCAATCCCCTCTGCTAGCTCTGTCCTGAAGAGCCATGCCACTGCAGAGCTGCCCCTTATCCCTGACTGCAGTACTTCCTACCATTTCACTCCTGTTCCCTCTGGCTAGGGACTGCCAGTCAGGCTGAACTGTGCTCAAGCTTTAATGCTGCTACCCATCACACTCCCTTCCGTGGACGTCAGGCCAGACCCTGACCCTAGGTTTCTGGAGATGAAGACTCAGCACGCACATTTCCCAGGGAAATTTGTTCCAAGTGCATTTGCTGGATATAAACTCATCTTCAAGCTCTTGCTTTTGGCTGCCTCCATCACTACGTGACCTCTCAGACCTGGTCAGGCCACAGAGGGCAACTTCCTTCTGGCAGTAACACTGAACACCACAGCCTTGACTGCCAGGACTGCGGAGTACACGCACTGCAGGCTGCCAGGCAAAGGAAAGCAACGTTCATCACTGCCTCATGACTCTGGAGACATTTTGGGAAGGGAGAAGTTCCCAGCACACCTGTTTGTTCATCAAATGTGAAGTCGCTAATACAACCTGACCCTGCCCCCATTTTGGTGGGACTGATGGAAACTTCTTTTTTTCAGATCACACAGCAGTGGCAAGTGGATGGATGCGAAGGCAGTGGAGGAGGAGGGTGTGCAACGCATTCAGGTCCTGCCCCCCACGCTCTTTGGCTCTGAACTATCTTTATCCCTCTCCATTTTGCTCGTATCAGATAATTACCAGAAAGAGGCTGGAAAGCTTACCTGCTGGGAGGCGTTTGTAGTAGTAAATAACAGGATGCAAAAAGTTGGACTGCCAGGCATGCTGTGCCTCTCCCACAGCTCGGTTGTAGTAGAAGACATCCTTGTCAGCCCCAGAGAAATTCCTCCCGTACTCCATGATGACGACAAACAGCCCATCAGGAGCACTTCTCCCTGTCTGTGCTTCCAGCTCGGCCAGGACTCCAACTGGGTATTCTTCCAGGTATTCAAATGCTGTGGCATTCCTAAGAATTGCAACCACAATTGTAAGACTTTTCTGCCAGAGAAAAGCCAACTGTGATCCCAAACCCCCACAGCTGATTGAAGCTAAGGCCGAAGAGCCATCAGATAGTAATTATTTTTGGTCACTACAGATCTGGGCTGGACTTGATGCACAGCTTACGAAGGCTGCCTATACTGTTACAAGACTCCATTATACTCCCAGACGCCACGATTCCTCTCTATTAGCACTGCTCAAGGAAAACTTTTCCCAGGGGACAGTAAAAGAGTACCACACCTCTGAGCCTAGCAGGAAGGCCTGGAACGTTTCAGCCCCTTAAGAGAAGGAAACAATTGGTAGAATTGGGTACAGCGGCACCAGTCACAGCGGTGGTTCAGGTTTTGAGGTGTCTGCCTATGTGATGGCAATGTCCTTAGGCAGCAATGTAGCAATTTGTGTGGTGGTACCCTGGGCAGCGATGGTGAAGAAAAAGGAATGAAACAATGGAGTGCAGTGCTGGGAATAATTGCTCACTCACTCACTCTCTCAGCAGTATGATGTCAGCCAGGACACCGAACATCTGGTAGAGGCCCGAGGCCTCGTTCACCCGCTTGATGATGGAATTGGTGAGCTGTGTAATAGGGTAGACTGTGGATGGCCAGGGGACACCATGGTGACGGTTTTCCAATAGGCGGTGGACTGCACGAGCTAAGACATTGAGAGAAACAAAGACAGCTTATTTAAAAATCCAAGCTTACCCATTTAAAAAAATCTGATCACTCTGCTGCACACAGATACTGGCAGGACATGATAAATAAGCTTAACAGCTCATCCGTGCACAGGATCTCCCACCCAGATCGCTGGTAACTGCAGTGGAGATGCCCTCAGAAAGCTGATGTGATGCTAAGTGGTTGGTGAGGGGGCAAGGGGTCCCTGGGGATATTTCCTTACTTCTGAGCAGTTCTTTAAAGATAAGGATGCATACACAGAAATTCTCTCTACTGCTCAAAGCTGCTGGGCTTTTAACATCACAGCACAGACCTCTCACCCACAGCTTGTCACAAGACAGAATATCTGGCAGGCAGAAATCTATTGTTATGTAAATAAGAGGCAATGGGCAAGAGAGATACAAGACAAAACAAAGACAGACAACTAAAGACTTCAGATATGACACCATGTCACTTCCACGGCCTCTCCTCCCCTTCAGACTATGTATGCAGCTGCAGCTTGGCTGTGTTTTGTTATTCTTACCGCCAGCACAAGACTAAGGGTCATCCCTTTCCAGCAGTAAGCTATGAATTGTTCATTCGAGGGGAGTGCTGAACCGCAACCTCTGCCCCTTCTGTACACCCCAGTACTCACTTGTGTACCGGAAGCCATGGATGAAGCCCCCAGCGGATTTCCTGAAGTCAACAGAGTGGCTAGCAGTGCCAAGAACAAAGAGCCCCCGAGTGCCTCTGGACTCGTAACTGGGTTTGATCTGAGGATACTTGTTTTTATTCCCTCTTCCTGGCATCATTCTAAGGGATCTGATGTGCAAAAGAGAAGAGCGGGCTGTCAGGAAGGGCAGGGGTGGAAAAATAAAAAGGGCTTCTGGTAAGGCATACACTACACTGCAGCCACGGCAAGACACTGCTTCGTGTCCCCACTGCCTTCAGTGGGATCCACTACTTTCCCAAGAGCATAAGGTCAACAAGGATCTTCCAGGAGGCAAGGGGGAGATGATCTCAAGGTTGCTGTGGCCAAGATCAAATTCCAGCCTGAGCCACTGACAATGAACATCAGAAGACACTGAAGGTAACAATATCATTTTCAACTGCAGGATGTCCTGGGAGACAAACAAAGGTGGGAGTGCAGGTTGCATCCTCAGGGTAAAAAAAAAAAAGCAGACAAAACCTTTCTGTAGTGATCTGCATCTGTAGCATCCTCACTCAAAATACTGCTAACCTTCTCCATGTGATCTGGCAGGTCAGCACGTTGAGCTGTAAAGGCACAAACTTTTTCTGCATCACCCAAATCCTAGCACTGCCACCTGCTCAGCCCTATAGCCTGTCGGTCAGAGGGCAGCAGCGCACACATTCGCACTGGGACACGAATGTAGCTGCAGGGCAAACACAGGACTGTGCAGCACCAGGTAACCTGGAGCACACGGAGGCCTGGGCAGCGCTACCAGCAGAGGAGCCTTGATTGCCCTGCTTGCCCTTCCCTCCCCTCCCTGGTCAGGCCCTTCAGTCTCTTGCTATAAATACCTGCTTCCACCTGGACCCTGGTTCTCCCTCACCTGTTGTAGATAGAGAAGTCAAATTTCCAGCCCAGGCAGCGGATGACGCGGTCGTAAGGCGCGCGGGTAGCAAAATTATCCAGTTCGTCCTGCGGGAGGGTGATGGAGTCGATGCCTGCACTGGTGTTCCTGTTCTCCAGGTAGAACCGGAGCGTGATATGCAGCTTCCCTTTCTTGTCTTTGACGATAGCCAGATCTTCCAGGTCGCCCTCCAGAAGTCCATCCAGAGATTTCAGCTGGTAGGTATCCAGCAGGCCGTTGTTAATTGCTCTATGAAGAAAGGGGAAGGTAAGAAAGGCTAAAAGAAGAGAGGAGAGCTGGGATCCACGGCTTGGTCTCACCTCCTGGAAATGGGACAAGTTCACCAGGCGAGGTTTATCCCCTGTGCCTCAGGGCTCTGGTGACACAGCCCAGGCAGTGCTGGGCACCACCACTCCTGTGACCCATCAGCATGCTCCCTGGCGTGCCTTGCACAAATGAGAGGGGAGCCTGGCCTCCTCTGGCCACGTTCCTGAACGCTCATTAATGCCTTAATTCTCACCACGTTCCTGCTGGGTACAGCAGTGCTTTTAGCCTCGTTGAAAGATGGGGCGGAGAGGCACAGGGTGTACAGAGTGTGCGTGCAGTCAGCTAGGAAGTCCACAGCAGAGTAATTAACCACATGTGGGTCTGCCAACCCCCAGGCTCGCTCTCTGATCACAGCGCTGCCCTTCTACGATGTATTGAACCTCTGAGCTCTCTTCTGTGATTGCAAGCAAGGGAACAACTCGGGAGCCAGCACTTTTTGATGATGCAAATTCCCTGGGAACATTCTCCTATTTCACACTGACCTTGATGAGCTCTCATAAAGCTCCCGTGTTCAGCAGCTGCAACCTGGGCTGCTTTAAACCAAGGCCCTAAAGGTAAAAGGCCCCATGTTTCCTTGGCAAGCCCCAGAACTGCAGTGCCTCCTGTGCCAGTCCAGCTCGTCTCCTGGGCACGCAGCGACTCTGATTAGTTTTACTCCAGCTGCATTAGGAAGAGGAAGAAGAGCAATTTCCTACCTCAGATCCCCGACATAGTGGGTGGCCCAGGAGAGGCGCACACGGGACCGGCTCACCATGTGGACGAAGTTCGTGACACCCAGAATGTTCTCTGCTGTCTCAAAGGCCGAGTTCCCTCGTCCCAAGATCAGCACAGTTTGGCCAGCAAAATCCTCTGGGTTGATGGACACTGTCTCGTAACCCTCAACATATTCTGAGCCAGGGAAGTTTACCACGTTTGGGACCCATGTGCCAGTGGCAACCAACAAAGAGCTGCAAAAAGAGGAACAGCAATAGGAAATACAGGAATTGGAGGAATCAAACTGTCTTTCCATCTCATTGCTCGTACCACTGTGGATGTGCCCCCTCCAGCCATGCTGAATCAGCTGACTAGGTCGATCGGTGCTACATATGCTCTGGTTTTGACCAGACCTCTCCCCAGCTTCACCTAATGACCCCCTCCTATCTTCCCTGCCATTAGGCCAATGAAGAGAACCCCTGATGTCATTATGCATAGAAAAAGTCAGTGCAGATGCAGTACATATAAGAAGCACTTATTTCCTAATCTCCCTCAGTTGTTTGTGGATGTGCAGGTACTACTAACATGTTTCACAGGTTGATGATATGCTGCATAAAAAATTACTTTGATTTAAAATGTGAGTTGCCTTTTCATACAATGGAACAAAAGCCATTTTTAAGAGGGATGGAAAATGGTTTCAGTATTTTAAAATGCAACTCCTATTCATAAAAATACGCTAGCAACAATACTAATTATTAACACTAAAAGCAAACACAGTAATCTTTTTATATATCTCTGTAAGAACTTTTGCTTAAATATTAGGGAAATCTTTGCAACTTAGAAAGAAATAGGCTGCTGAGGCTAGCAGCAGTGTCTGCCGTTCCAGCCTCGCTCACACAGCTCCCAAGAGTAACTCACTCGCTACGCGTGGGTGTCCGATACTGCATTCTGTCCCCTCCAAGCCTGCCAGCCAGCGCACCTCCAAGTGACAGCCAGCACGACCTGCTGTCGTAGATCTGAGGCTCTCAAGAGAACTGAGAAATACACTCCGTATGTTCACATGAGTAACTTCTAGATGTTTTTGAAGAACGTAGTTGACTAGCAGTGCGGGATGTGTATACGTGAGCATGACAAGGGGAAGGGTGATTCAGGGATCTCTCCTGCCAGCAGCCTTGCCTGTGATTTCTCACAGTCCTCTCCCTCTCTTACAACAGCCCCACTGTTCCCCAGTTCCCTCCTGCTGCTCTGTGCTAACCAAGGGCTTCAGCTAGCTAGGGAATGCTTCTACGTACTACTTTTTCTAAACACGTGTAGGTTAACTGAGGTTAGGTACCATAGCACCAATTCACACCAGCTTACGTATCAGGCACGGAAACCATGGCGATGAGACCTTTTTAAAGGTTTCTGCCAACCTAATTTATTCCACGAATCCACAAGTTCAAAGACGCGCGTGGAGAGCTGCGACTGGCGCTCAGTTTGCCCACTACCTGCATTTGTAGTTCTGCCTGTTCTGGTCCGTCAGGACAAAGTAGTGGCCGTTCCAGGCCTGCGGATCCCTGTCCAGCGTCACGTGGACGATGGCCGTGTTGTACCGAACCCGCAGCTCCAGCAGGGCAGCGAAGTCCTCCAGGTACCGCACCATCGCGTCAGCGTGGGGGAAGAACTGGCGGGAGTAGCGCCGGAAAAGCAGCCGGGGGTCGTGGCTGAGGAGCGAGTTCCAGTCGTGGCGCAGGTTGAACTCGCCGTTGGACTTGCCGGTGTACCGCTTGTTGATGCTGATCAGCTTGCGGTGGCGAGGGTAGATGGCGAAGAAGCTGCCGGGCGCGTGGCTCCGCTCGAAGACGAGGTAGTCGCGGCCGGCTCGCTGCAGGAAGTAGGCCGCCTGCAGGCCCGAGGGGCCGGCGCCCAGCACGCAGTAGTCGTGGTAGAGGAAAGCGGCGCCGCCCGCCGCGCAGAGGGCGCCGGCGCAGAGGGCGAGGCGCAGGAGGGTG